>OY284472.1:4994908-5400351 GCA_958336335.1 Dilophus febrilis | reverse complement strand
AGCATGTGTGTGTAGACTTTGTTAATCTTTGGCTGCGTCCGACACAATATACCAAAGATATTCATTAATTTAATCCAATGAATAAATGGTGACTTAGTTCATGAATTCAAATCATAAAAGCACAGAAAAAATTTTCCGGCTAGGATTTGAACTCGTGACCACCCGCAATTGGGTTGGATGCTTTATCAACGGCACCACCAAGTCGTCTTATAATTATTAAATTATTGTATATTAGTATTTTATGTCTTTGAAATAAATAAATAACCAAATTAAATACTAATAGTATTTCATTTTATAATTATTTAAATTTTTATATGATAAATGTAAATTTTTTAAATATCATATGAGATTTTTGGTATTTCTTCATGTATTTTCATATAATACACCAAAATATACTAATTTTGTGTGAAAAATCGGAAATTCGTATGGGGGATGCCTTAAGGGGATGATTTAGATCCATAGTATGTTCTAAGAAAAGTTTAGGCATTCAATAATAGTGGGGGCTCTTCATACATGTTAACCCTTTAATGTCAATTTTTAACCCTTATAATGTTAAAAATATATTGTAAATTATGTGAATGAATTTTGTATGGGAGGGGTATTAAGGGGATGATTTAGGGGGTAAGTGTCTATGAGAAAAAGTTTCCCTGTTTCATTTTAGTTAAGTCCACCATACATGTTAACCCGCTAATGTCAACCGTTAACGCTTTAAGCGCGAAAATCTGCCTAAAAACACTGAATTTTTCAACTTTAACCCCTCGGTGGGTCCACTTCCCCTCAACTTACCTACCCCAAATTTTACCAATATTCATGATTTCACCAAATAAAAAAAATTGGGGGGTGCGGCCGATGATACAAAGCGATTTAAAATCTTCGAACAAAAAAAAACCACTCTAATATATATATATATGATATAAGATTCAAATTAAAAGTACATTCATTTAAAATACATATATATATATAGACTATATATTTAAATTTTAAACTTAATAAGCAATAATCTAATACTAGTAGTACTTATATATATAAAATATGTATATATAATATTTTTGGAAAATTCTAAAGTGTATTTCTGTATATAAGAAAGAAGTTGGGGGTATATAGTTAAGTATTTTCTATATATTTATGTATATTTGAAAATTGAAATACATTTTAAGAAATTCTATTACATGTTTTTAATATTTTATTTTTTATTTTTTTGTATTGTACATATTCTATATTTATGTTTTGTAAATGTAAATTAAAATTCATTCTATATTTATATATAGACAGTATAAGGAATTCCATTTCCCTTTTAAAATAAATACTATATATATATTTCTATATATAAGCATTTATATGGAAATTTTTATTATATTCAATCGTCATATAGGTATATAAAATCGTTATTGAATATTATATTTGTGCTACACAGACAATCTTAAAATGTTTATCAATATATTTCGACGGTTATACATATACAAAAAGATTAGGTTAATGAACAGAATTTAAAAAAAGAAGTTTTGTTAACATTGAACATTGGTGTATAAAACCATCAAATTTAATTCAATTATTTACTTAAAAGTTTAACAATAACTCTAAATGCGATTAATGAAAATTTATATGCTAGAAATGATAGGAAATCAGAACATTTTAACAAAAGAAATGTTCCAAGTTAAGAAGATTATTTATTCATTAATAAATTGGCGGAAATAAATACATAAATTTGATTTCACCTACCTTATTCCGACATTCTGTATATCTATTAAAATATATATAAATAGGTAGAGGGATTGCGACTCCTCTATATATATTCGACTTAACAGGAAAAAAAAATATATGTACAATAAAATTTATAAATCGTATACTATATGACGTTATATAACTTTTGAAAATATGATTTAGATATATATATGGTTTATTGTATTGTATATAAATAGATAAAGTGAGATTAAAATTGCTTTTATCGATTTCAATATTTTACATAAATGATCTCAATTTAAATAACATTACTCAAGTTAATTGAAATGCTGTACGATGGGAATTTGATGTACAAATATATAGTATAGTATAGGTATATAAAATGTATTTACAGTATAGATATATACAGTACAGGAATTTTGAATAATATTTTAAAATATATTCAAATAGAAATATGTTTTAAAATCAAATATCTATATATATTAGTTATATAAATACATATTTGGTATGTTGTTTTATTAGTATATATATATATATTTATATATAAAATGCATTATATTTTTTTCTTATATACATAAATATATTATTCAATTGGTGTTATTTGTATAATAAAATGCCAGATGGTATATATGCGAGATTATTATTTGCAGTGGGTTAAAGTTATTTTTGTTGCATATTTTGTTTTATTTATTGATAAATGGTGGAGAGAGACCTTGGTGAATGTAGACAATTATTCAAAGTCGTTTTTAATTTATTTTTTGGGTGGTTTATTTATCATAATCAATGTATATATATATATTAATATACATTCAACTAAATCATAATATTTTCGAAACTGCATAATAGAAATTGTATCAATTTATCTGAATTCAATTCTTTTATATTCATATATACATTTCTATACTTTTATTAGAATATTGGCGGTACAAAAAACTTGCTAAGACAAAACAATTAGAAAGACGCAATTTCCTTAAACAGTTTTTACAAATCCACTCCCAATGAATGGTTGACTATGAAATGATTTGCCACAGTAATATATTTGATTTAATTGAAAACGAAACCGTTTGTAATTGCGAAAAAGGTGAAATCACAAAAGATTTCTCAATAAATAAGTGTTTGCCATTTATTAAACCTCCAGAAACAACATTTTAAGTAAATTGATTATATAAACAGAACGAAATTCATTCTAAATTCACAATCAAATTCAAAGTAAATTATAAAGAAAGTTGTTATAACGATTATCATTATTGTTAAGTCAGTATTGTTTCGTTAAGCGTTATATACATACAATCAAATGTAGTTAACTGAAAGATATAAGTATACACTAACCTATCTTTGGTGGGAGATAGAATAGTGAGGTATGATAAATAAAGATAAATAATATAAAGGATTACGAATTTCTTAACGGATTGACTATTTCTGTATTGTACAAATACATCAATAGGGACATTTAACAAATTACAAACTAATAGCCAAAACGATTTTTACTAAAAGACGAGCTTTACCGATACAAGATCTATTATTATTTCGTATCAGTAACTGTACACCGCACGGAATTTGTACGAGAAATCACTTGAATTTAGGATGGATACTACATGACTATATGATTTATTATTCAATACATTATTGATTATGACAAATTAGGAATTTATTAAACAGTTTGATGGGATTGAATTGATATCCTGATGGATAATAGTTTGTTTAATAATCTTATTTAACAATTCAATTATAAGCATCTTTATAGTTTATACATTCCTAGAATCTACACCTAAACCATCCTCTTAAGATGATAAGAGGTTTAAATCTTATGGTATATAACTTTCCTGTTGCTGAAAACTAATAAAACTCTAATAATAATATTTTAATAGAATATAGTAAGACTTTCTAAATCCTAAGAAAACAATTTGCAAACAAATTCTAGTCAATCCCCGAGCAAAAGAGATCTTTTGTGGTTTATATTTTGTAAACATAAAACAATCTTATCATCATAATGATGTCAATGTCGTACGAACTAAACCACGTAATAGATAATAACAAAAAGTAGGTAATTTGTTTCATATCGATCAAATATTAATGATCGGTTATGAATAGAAAAAAAAACACTATTTAAAACTATGTTATATATTGTATATTATAGTTATATGTTTGTTAATTAATAGAAATTCTTGGGTTTATTGTTTTCTTTTTCTCATATAGTGATGAAAGATATATGGAGGTGTTATAATATGAATGCATAATTAATAATACATTAAATACACAAATCTTTATATAATCTCGGTGATATATATTACGTATATGATAAACAGTATGAAAGTTTTAAATAAAAAAAAAATACTCCCATCATTTTATCAATACAAAAAATAAAGCAACAATATAAAATGTGTGTGTCTGTGTCTCTATAATAGAATTATCTAATCTATAACAGGAAAAAAAAATCTCAAACGCAAATCCGCAACAAAATTATCAGTGTAAAGTAAAAAATAAACGAATAAAATCAAAACTAATACAATAAAAATAACAACAACACCACCAACAACAAAATACTGTTACTGTTGCTGAGTCATAATAACCAAACAAACAACACCTATATATATATAAATTGAATACCTTTTTGTACATTCAAATTATACATTTTTTTATATAAACTAATTAATTAATAATTTAAAAAAATTTAAACATACCAGAAATGATACCATCCATTTGTTGTAATGCCGCTGCTAACATTTTACTTGCTTCTGCATCATTAATTGGTGTTGCTGCTGGTGATGTTGTTGTTGTTGTTGAATTTAATTTACCCATTTCATAATTTCTATGAGCTGAGCTATTGATATTATGTAAATAAAATAAAATCAATTATTAAAACAATAAAATTTAAAAAATTAACAAAAAAAAAATTAAAATAAAAATTATAAACACTCACGCACCACAATAAAATCTTTTATTAAAAATTATATATATAATTTTCCTTTCTTTACTTGTTGTTGTTGTTGTTGTTTTTTTTTTATTTTTATTGTTGATATACTTTTAATTTTGTTTCAAATTTTGTGTATATGAACGATGTATGAACAGAGGAAAATGCAACAACAACAATAACAATTTGACCACCTGTTTGATTCCGTTATTCGTTTATAGTTTATCGGATTTACATACAAATGTTCATCACTATTATTTTTCCAATGCACATAATGATTTATTAAATTAAATTATTTAACTATTATTTAAAAATTTCACTAATAAAATTAATTATTTTTAACAATAAAACTTGACTTGTTTTAAAAAAAAATAAATTAAATGAAGAAGAAAAGCGCGACCGACAGACAAACAACCATTTTTGTTTTTCAATTGTTGCTTTTTTTTTTGTTTTTGCTTTGATCATGCTCACACCTCACACAAAATTCTCCGATCACTTTTTTTGTTCTTTTTTGTATTATGAAAATTTATTCCATGGCTTTTTTTTTTGATATATGAAAAGAAAATTAAATAAATAAATAAATTAATTAATTTATTATTATTTGATTAGTTTATAATTAATTTTCAATTATATTTATTTAATTAAAATGTTTATGATATTATTAATTGTTTAATTAAATCTTTTAAATATATTTAATGTTTTTTTTTTTTTAAATTGGTAATGCAGTCGTATTGTTTTCGTTCAAAATTCTCTTTTCGCCAAGTTTTATATTTGTCATAATTTTGTCAGAGCGTAAAATGTCATAATTTTTTTTTTTTTTGTTATTTCAATTCTTTGTTTTTGTTTGCGTTTTTTTTTTGTTCTTTTGTGATTTTATTTTTGGATTTGTTTTTATTATTTTTATTATTATAATTTTAATTCTTGATTAACAAACAACAATTAAAAATTACAAATTAATTATAAATTAAATTTAAAATAATATATTCACAACGAAAATGGATAAAGGTAAGATTAAATTTTTTGTTTAAATAATATTAATTATTGCAATTATTTAAAGTAAAAGAATAATTTAATAAATTAGTCATCCTATTTTTGTTTTATTTTTTTTTTTACTATATTACGTTTAATTTAATTGGATTTAATTACGTAGTTTAGTTTTTATTACCATTCCCTCATTAGCCTAAATAAAACTCTAACCAGAAAAATTGGAATAATTCTTTAAATTTTTCCATTATCTGTAATAATCTAATATTAATAAAATTTTAACAGAATATAATGGAAAAAAACAACCTATTGATTACTCATAAACAGAAGTTGTATAGGGAAGTGTATTTACATAAAAAATTATGATAAACGTGAACAAAGAAATAATAATATATCAATATGATAATGTAATAAATATGTATATTAAATATACAACAATACACAATTCCATATAATTATTTATTATAATTATAAGCTGATGATTAATTTTGCTTGATTTTGTATTTAACTTATTGATTACCTCATCGTATTATTACAATACAAGTTCATTATCTAAATGCAATATTGCAATAAATTACAATTTTGCTGATGGATTATTTATGATATATTTATTTATTCAGCAAAAAAGAAATCTTTTAATGTAAAATCTGACGTAGTTTTACATTAGCTAATGAAATGAACAAAATTTTAAACTATAAATCTGGTTATTTCGATTTTGCACCGCCTTATTATTCTAAGATCTTCCTTATAAACTTATTAGTCATTAAAAAAAAATCTTTCATAATAATTTGTTTCATTTTAGAATTAACCGCCGATTCAGATGTTAAAGCATTATGGGCCGAATTTAAGGTAAAGTTTTATAACAGACGGCAAGTAAATTAATGGATTATTATTTTAATTTTATTCAAAAATATATTCCACACAGAACACACATGAAAAGGCGTATTCAGCAGAAGAAGAAACAAATCGTTTTGAAATATTTTCTAAAAATATAGAAAAAATTATTGCCCATAATGAAAAGTTTGCCATTGGTCAGTCCACCCATAAAATGAAATTAAATAAATTTGCTGATATGACAATTGATGAATGTAATGCAATGCGTGGTGTTACAAAGAAATAAGAAACACTTTTAAATAATGCAGGATCAAAAAAAAAACCATTAATAATTTGATATAGTTTTATAAGAAAAAAGGAAAACATTGAAAATAAAAAAAACTATAAAAGGATAAAAATATCAAATTTTAAGACATTTTCTTTATATCTCGCTGTTTTTTTTATAATAATAAATTTAACTTTGATTATTCTTTTTATATTATTTTTTCTATAAACATTTTTTTTTTATATAAATGTATTTTAATTAATATTATTATTATTGTTATTATTATCAATATTTCATAATTTTGTTATTCGTAAATTCAAATAAAAACTATTTTTTTTAATTAAAAAATAAATCTATATATAATTTATTACTTACCCATGATTAGTATTATCATTTTAGGTAGTTGAATTTAAATGAAATTTTGTTTGATGCGCTGCACTCTCTCAAACTATCCTCAAACAACTGGATAACTTGCATAACAAGCAATACAACAATTATTACCACGATTACGTGCCATTTTAATGTAACCGTGATTACCCCAACTGTCTGACCATGAATTTTTAACCAACCAATAATCACCGAATTGTTCATCGGTACCATAGCCAACAATTAATACAGCATGATTAACATTAGCCGATTCACAATCGGGTTCATAATAAATACCATCCGAATACATATGAAATGTATCATGTGATGCATCAATTGCAATAGCAACTGGTCCACTTGTTGCAACCGCTTCCATTAATTGATGTTCATCACCTATAAAATAAATAAATAATTATTTAAAAACAACTATAATTTTGCATTTGCATTTATAATTTTACCTATTTTTATTTCAACATAATTTTTCATTCCAACACCATATTCATCGGCCATAAATTTACACGTTTGTGATTCACCAACATACGGATACTCTTGTTCGGTATTCAATTTACCCGTATCGATAATATATTTATAGCTACTGACCATCCAACCGCCAAAACAACCATAATTATTATACAATTGTGAACAATCAACAATATTCTCTTCGGACAATTCAATTAATTCATTTGTTGCCCGATAATGTTGTCCTTCCAATGCACCAACAGTTGCAAATGCATAACATGAACCACATTGACCTACACATATTTGATATAAACCAAAATTGAATACATAATATATTTAATAATTGATTTTTATGTATAATCGTTTGAAAAATGAAATATAGGGAGTCAAATATTTTAGATTAGAAATACTCTAATAACGTTTTTAGATTAGAAATTATCTTCATTGTCTACGATTTTGAAATTCAATGACGAATTTAATGATATTCCTTCCACAAAAGGGCAAACAAATACTTTACAATCAATCATTAAAAGAATTTTATTCTTTGTTATCAACATTTTTTGTAAACAAATCATCAGATCAAAATCCAGAAGCATAAATCCATCGAAAAAAGTTATAAAATGAAAAATAATAAATTTATTATTACCTTGATCTTTAACCGATGTAACAGCACCTTTTTCAATCCAATTGATTTCACTTGGTATATGAACATTTTCAGGTAAAATAAATTGTAATCCATTATGGTCTGATGACGAAAAAATTTTATCCATTATGGCTGCTGTAGCATTAAATCCTGTCCACCATTCATTAATTTCATTTGTAAATCGATCAGTAAATTGATTTATACCCAATTTAAATGATACTCTTCCAAATTCATAATTTTGATTATGTTTTAATATTCGCATCATATTCTTGGTAAAAATATGAAAACGTAACAATTCTTCCCATTCACTTTCATAATTTTTATCATATTCAATCTGAAATCAAGAAGAATTTAAAATAAAATATAATTTTATGGCATTACAATTATCAATCAATAAAAAAAAAAAAAGGTAACCCAAAAGAAAATAAAGAAAAAAGGAGTTTTTTTTTTTCACATTTATAATTAATACTACATTGATAAGAAATGTATTATTAATCTGTAATCATATCTTTTCTTTGTGTTAAATATATTTTAGTTAATTTATATAAAAATATTAATTGTTTTATGATTCATAAAATATTTATTTATTCCATTGTTTTATTTTAAAATCATTAAAAAAAAAGAACTATAAACTAAAATAAGGAGGAAATAAAACAATCATTAATTGAAAAATTAAATCAATCAAATAATTATATTAAAAACTTTTTACTAAAAATACCACATTCTTAAGATGAAATTAATTAAAAAACTGATAATTGGATTGATCGGATTGGGATAGAAAAGGGATCTAGAAATCTCTTTGAAACCAGAAAAATATAAAGAAATTAATTAATTTATATATAGGTTTTCGATTCGCACCTTATACAAATTCCAATGTTCACGAACTAAATCCAAATAAACATCATCGTTACTATTACTATTATTAATACTACTACTGGCTTTCGTTGTAATTCCAATTGAAATTATAAAAAGTATTATTATTTGGAATTTCATGGTTTTGATTTCTTTTCTCACGCTTAATTTTACTTAATACAATTTTTATTTCTATGTTAATATTATACTCTTAATCAAATCTTAATCGATACTAAACTTAAATTGGCATTTTTTTTTTTATGTTACTTAAAAATACAAAATTATTTATTTAATATCTTTAGAAGAATTTTGCTTTTTTTTATCGATTTTGCGTTTTAAAATAAATAAGGTAAAAAAAAAAAACAAACAAATAAATATTGGCCAATAATGCCGTGAATATGAAAATATTATTGCAATATTTTTTCTTATCATTTTGTCTGATTTAATAAATAATAAATAAAGGTAATCGCACACAAAAATTGATAAGAAACAAAAATTGATAAGGGAATAAACAAAAAATTAACTATTTGTGTGTATAATAATTTGAAATGTTAAAGGTTTTTTAAAAGTCGCTCTAAATTTTGGCACTTTTCCTTTTTTTTTTTAACTTATTTTTATGATTATCCTTTCTTTTTTTTTTAATTACATAAAATATAATCTATATTTTAATTAATCAAATTAAAATAATTCTATTTTATTGTAATAAAATAGTTAATTAATTATATATAATAAAATAGTCCTGTTTCTAATCAAATATTATATTGTTCAAAAGATGTCTTAAAAATAACTATTATTTTCTCTTAAAAAATAGTAAATTTTATAATTTATATAAACTATTTCCTTTTAGAATTATTTATGGATTTTACATTATTATTATTATTATTATTATTATTATTATTAATAATTATTTATCATTATGGTTATTGTGATTTTGTAAAATGGTTTAGAGATCGTAAGCAATCAGAAATAAAACAAAAATAATAAAAATAGGGTAAAGAAAATATAAATGTTTGTTTTTTTTTTCGGTTTGATGATAATCCATTTTCATATATAATTTAATGCTCTTTCTTTTTGGGTTTCTTAGGATTACGTGATCTACTTTTAGCTTTACACAATGGACAAATTGGTGCATTACGATGTATTTGCTGATGACATGATAAACATGATTTCATTGGCGGTGGTTGTTGTCTATTATTTTGGAATAAAAATTAAAAACAAAAATATATATCAAATAAATAGAAAATTTTATATTACATTTTGAAAATTAAAAACCATTAAATAATTTTACAAAATGATTTAGTAAAAAAATCAAAATTTCAAACTACACAAAAATAATGCAAAATATAAAAAAAAAACATTTGTTATAAAAACACGGAGCGAGTGTCAAAAACATTAGATAAATACGCGGTAATTTATTATTTTGTTTAGTGAAATAAAGAAATTTACTAGGAATGATTTTAAAAATC
The DNA here is from genome assembly GCA_958336335.1 of Dilophus febrilis. NCBI lineage: Eukaryota > Metazoa > Arthropoda > Insecta > Diptera > Bibionidae > Dilophus > Dilophus febrilis. The sequence continues at coordinate 5,389,891 of OY284472.1, read as the reverse complement.
AACGAAAAATCGCCCCCTGACTTCAAATTTCTTCCCTTTTATCCCGTGTTTTTTTTTTGTTTCACAATGCAAATAATATGAAAAGCAGAATGTAAAATTATAAAATGCTTATAAAGCAAACAAAATAAAATTGCAACAAATCTAAAAATTATATTAGCTACATTCAATTTCAATATTCATTACTTATCTGAATGGTGGTGGTGGTGATGAATGAACAAACTAACATATTATATAGCATAATAATGAATATAATTGGAGATAATTTGACAAATTTATTTGAATTTTATTTAGTATTTTTATAAAGAATCAGTATCCACAATCATGTGAATTAATTGTGAATTGTAGTTTTAATTAAAAAAAAAAAAAATGTAGAATAAAAAATAAAATAAAGCATACAAAACAAAAAAACTAAAATATACCTTAAATTGACATTAAATTCAGACCTGAACGTTGGATGTCCCATACTAATTGATGGTGTTTGTAAACGATTTGATCCCATATCCGGTGCTTTACTATTTAAACGTAATGATGAAACTTGTGATCCAGATTGTTGTTGTTGTTGTTGTTGTTGTGATGGTAGCGTTGATGGTGGTGGTGGTGGTGGTGGTGCAGGTTGTAAGAAACCCGCTGGATGTTGCTGCTGTTGATGTTGTTGTTGATGTTGTTGTTGATGCTGTTGTTGTTGCTGATGTTGTTGTGATGCTACAGCGGCAGCAGCAGCAGCTGCTGCTGCGACCGCTGATGATCCAGATGTTATAGTTGCTTCGGGTGCCATACTATGATGTGATGGCAATTGTGGACGAATAAAATTTGATGATTGTATTGAATGTGGACCAATGCCACCGCCACCACCACCACCACCAACACCTTTTCCTCCAGTCGCATGATGATAAAATGCGGATTGTGTTGTTTGAAAACGGCTTTATAAAAAACCGATATTGTTTTAAAAATACTATTTAGTAAATTTTATTATTTTCTCAAATAAAACTCTTACTCTTGTGCAATTATTGAACCTTCTTCTTCGTGTAAATCCGGTAATGGATTTAATCCTAAATATTCACGACGCATTTGATCAATTTCTGATTTTAATGGTATATAATCTTCATGTATACGATTTGCAATATTAAATGAACGTGAACGATTCTCTTCGGCTTGTTTCAATAGGGTTTCCATCTGAAAATGGATCCATATAATCAAAATTTGTATTATAATAATTATATTTGTATTTGTATTCACTTACCGAATTAATATCGGCATGTATTTGACGTAATTCCTCGACATGGCTCATTTTTTCTTGTAATAACATTTCCATTTCACGACGATATTCAGCTAAAAATTTTTCTTCTGTATCGCCAACTTCAACTTCCCGAATTATACGTAATTTTAATTTTTCCAGTTGAATTGTTTTAGATCTATACATAAAAGATACACCGGTGATGATCACAACATAACATTTGGATTAAATGGATTAAAACAATTGATGAATTTAATTAAAAATATATAATTACCGAATATCTTTCATAGCTTCCAATTTAGCATAAATTGCACGATCTTCGGTAGCCGTCATTGTTGTTTATAAATTTATTTTATTATTTTTTTTTTATATATGATATAATAAACTTAACTTTTTTTTTTTGCACATAAAACTGGTCTAATTAAATACTTTTATTTAAGATAACACTTAAAAGATTATTTTAAAGATGTTTCCAACAAAATTTAAACAAAACAATTTCAATTTAATAAAATAACTCCATTATTATTTTATTTTATTTATTTTAAAGTGCGGCCATCATTAATTTTTATTTGTGTAACAACAAAAAAAAAAAAAAGAAATATGGCCGGTGCCAGAGAAAATGTCATCATTGTCATAAGAAAAATTATTGCGAGCTCGCCCAAGGGGCTAGAGTTTTCATTTTTTTTTTTTTGAGCTATTTTAAAACCTAATAAATTTAATTTTACTTTTTTTATCATATGAAAATGAATTGAATTTATTCTAGTATTTTTTTTTTATTTAATAATTAATTAATATTATTGTTAATTTAGCTAATTAACATAATATTTATTATAATAAAAAATAAACAATAAAATAAATTAAAAATCTATTAATTTAATATATTGTGATATAAAATTTAAATAAAAACAAATTATTTATATTGTCACAAAATGAATTTGAGTAAATCACCGAAATATTTCGTTCGGAAAAGCACCCGAACGAATCCTTTCATACTTCGAATTTTTTTCCATCATCATTTCGTTTTTAACTTTTGTACAAACAAAATAAAAAAAACTCATTCATTATTCATTCATTCGTCATTTGATTTTCGTAGAAAATATCAGAAAAATAAATTATTTGCATTTGCAATCATCACAAAAAAAAAACTTTAATCGTAATATAATATTATACAAAAAAAAAGAGTTAAAGCAAAAAAAAATCAATCAATCAATCAATAAGAATAATTAAAATTTTCCAATTAAAAGTAATACAGTTTTTGTTTGTCATCAATTAATAATTAATAATCTCGTGAAATTACACCACAAATAATAAAAATGAAAATTCAATTGGTAATTTTTACATCATTATTTATTGTTGGAGGCCTTTGTTTGCCACAACAACTGGAAGTTTCGTCGTCGCCTGTATCACCGATTGCAGTAATTACTGCTGATGCCGCTGGTAAGAATATTGTTTTTTTTTCTTAAAAGGATTTTTATATAACAAATCAATAAGTTCTCGAGTAATCAATCAATAGCAAATTTTGGTTTAGGAAGAATTAACACTACATGGTCATTTTTGTGGTTTAACATTGTGATGATAAATGTCTTTTGTCGTGTCTTATAGCAAAGTAAACTGCGTCATTCGGAAAAAAACTATTTTTTTTCTATATATACTTAATATACATATATATATATTAATTTATGTATATTTTACGACAATATAATGAACAAAATGTGAATATTTATTTTTTTTATATACTGAACTCTGATCAAAAAAATATTTATTATATACACACAAATACAACAATAGCACATATACTCTTGCCCTTGATAATTAAACAGAAATTCTATGAATAATTCCAAGTAATTTATCATTTTACAATATTATTATTATTGTTGTTTTTTGTTTATCAATTATTAAAAATATATCATGTTGGGTTTTTTATTTATTTTTGTGTGTTATATACAAGGAGACTGCCCCCATTTGCATTTTATTTTCTTTTATTTATTTTTCTGATAAAATGTTTTATGTTTACAAATAAAAAAAAAAAAAGAAACAGGCGATAAAAATGTAATAACAACGATTATGCCAGTAGTAATGACTGATACGGATACTACTTTAACACCAGAAACAACAACACCGGCGAAAACAACAACTACAAGTACAACAGTACCAACAACAACGCCAACAACTCCAACTACTCCTACAACAACAACAACAACAACAACAACAGTACCAACGACTACCGTTGAACCAACGACAACTCCAACAACACCAACAACAACAACAACCCCCAGCAATACAACTGTCGCACCAACACCAGATCCAACAACTCCAACTACGACACCAAGTCCAGCACCAACAAATGGTACAACAACAACTACAATTTCACCAGATCCATCACCATCACCATCACCAGCACCCGTTCAACCATGTCATCGTTTTGATGGACCATCATTTATTGGTGGCATTGTATTAAGTGTTGGTTTAATGGCCATTTCATTTGTTGTACATAAATTCTATAAAGCCCGAACAGAAAGAAACTATCATACACTATAAGGTTTAGAGTTTGGATATGATCCAGATGAATTTCAGTAAAACAAACAAAGAAAATAAAATTTAAAGGTAAGTGTTATGATGATATTTGAACCATTTTATTTTATTTTTTTTTTGTCTTCAATAAATTGTATATCTAAAGTCCAATAAATTGTATATCTAGTGGCGGGAATCAATTAGATTGACCCCCGAATGAGTGACTACTAAAATTTGTTTATTCAAGATATTGACTTGAAGGGTAACTTCTATAAATCCAAATATTTATCGAATTCGCTTCTTGAATCTTTAGATGGGAAGGTTTGATGGAAGAAGGGTTTTCTAATATTATTGATAAAGTTTCATTAACATACATCCTATTATAGTATTTATTAAATTAATTATCCAAATAAAATCGATATTTTATATATATAATATTCTCTATATCTGATACATATTTTTTATTTTACTTTTATTTTCAGATCATACCGAAATTTATAATATATAGATGTAATAATATGTGTGTGTGTGCATGTGATTGAATATAAATTAATTTATATTATACAAATTCTTTATATTCTCAACAAAACAAAAAAAATTAAACATATTTTCACAAAAGTATATATATATATCAAAAAAAAAAACATTAATTAAAAACAATACGATACTGATATTTTACTGTAACTAAAAATACCTACATAATTTTTACCGATTCTCTAGTACACTTTTACGATTGTAGAAAATTAAAAAACCAAAAAAAAAACTAATACAAAACTAAACAAACAAATACAAAAACCATTTAACTTTAAATTAAATTGGTTTGTAAAATTTAATATGAATAAGGAAAAAAAATTTTGCTTTAATGATTACCAAAAATTATAATATTTATTGACCACATGCACCAAAATCTCACAGAAATATAATTAATTAATAAAAAAAACAATATCACACACATAAAAAACAAAAGAATTAAATTAAATTATAAACACGTATAAAAAGAAAAGAAAAATATTTTTGGTACTTTTAAAAAATGGAAAAAATAGTTTTTTATTATATTATTATTATTTTTTTTTTTGCTAATTGAATCTATTCAATTTTATATACGAAATAAGAAAAGTAATCTCAAACAAACAAAAAAAAAAAAACATTGCATTTTCTTTTGTACTTTTATTATTTTTTTCTTGCAATCTCGCCTTTGATTTTTTTTTTCTAGTTTTCATTTTGATATTAAAATCATTTTATTTTATACATAAATGAATTATTTATAAGTTTGTTTTTTTTTTCTATTTTTAAATATATATGTTAAATGTATTAAAAATTATAAAGAGAAATATGCAAAAAAAAATAAAGCTAACACTCATTTAAAAAAAAAATTAAAATAAAATAAAATAAATATAATAATTAAATGTTCAGTCAAATAAAGAAGTAAAAAAAATATACAGTCTGATTTTCTAGGATTATAATTAATTAAAAAAAAAAAAAAGAAAAACAACTCGAATAATAATAATAATAACATTTTTATTATTTCTATTATAATATTAAATTTAATTATAATTTCATTAACTAAATATAGAAATTATATAAAATAGGAAAGACACACACAAATAAAATCTCACTATAAAAGTATAAAATAAAAATATTGATATTAAAAACGTTAATAAACGTGGATGGAAACGTGTAAACAACATAAAAAAAAGTTACCCTATATATTTAAAATTAAAATAAAATGTGTGTGGCTTTTTTTTTTAATTTTAATTTGTTATTTTCAAATGTATTAAAAATTTTGTGAATTATCTTATTTATTTCATAACGCTTGCTATTTACAGCGAGAGCGAGCATCACTTTATTCTTTATTCTTTTCTATTCAAACACACAATTTGTATTTAAAGTAAAAAATATCATTCCACTTCAAAATATAAAAGAATAATTATTGCATTGCATTGCATTCCACAGTTTTAATTAATTATTGTTCAGTTTCTTAACACAAAACAATCATCTGTGGAATTATTAATAATAAATTTATATAATTAAAAAAAATTCAAAATCCTGTGATCGTGAGCTTTACAAATAAATATATAAATATATAAAAGCAATGCAAATAGTTTTTAAAACAAATATAACGTTTTTGATTTGATTTTTATCACAGATTATCTATTTTTCACAAACTTTTTAATGCACTAATAAAAAATTTTGGATTTTGGAATCTCATTTATGATATTTTCATGTTTTTAGTTTGCTATTTTATTATTCCAAAAATATAAAATTATATTAAAAGAAAAAGTTATTAGTTATTAATTCAATTTTCCCTACTTTTTTTTTTTCAGCATTTTTAGTGCCATTTTCTCAATATTTAATTTTATTATAATTATTATAAAAAAAACAAAAACATGATAAATGATAAATAAATTAAAAAAAAAAATAAACAGGAATATTAAAAACCAAAGGGATGGAAAGTGCTCTTATAAATAAAATAATATTTAAATTAAATAATGCGGGGGGATATGATTACAGATATGAATATCTTTTTTTTTTTTTTTTTTTTAAATATCAATCCATCCTCTAATATTTTATTAACGTTTTTTTGTTTTTTCTATAAAAAAATAAATGAATAATTTAAAAAAAAAAGAATTTTTCTGTTGATAATAATTAATATATTAAAAAAAAAGAAATATTAATTATTTAGTCCATAAATTTGTGATTTATATTACCGTTTTTTTTTTTTTTATTATTCATTGACACTTTTGATTGAATTTAAATGAATTTTTTAATTAATAATTAATTGATAAAATTAACTGAAAATCATAAAAATATCGTTTTTGTTGTTTTGGTTTTTGAGAAGACTTGAACTGTTTTTTTTTATTTTTATTATTATTAATATTAAATTATATTATTATTTAAAAAAACAAAACAAAAATGAATAGAAAATTAAAAATAATAATTTTTAAATTACTATTATTTTTATTTTTATTATTATTATTAATAAAAAATTAATTATTTGTATTTTGTGAGAATAAAATGTATTATTTGAAAATCAATTTAAAAATTAAAAATTAGTGTTAAAAATTAATAATATGGGGTATTTTTTTTTGTCTGCCCACCGGACAGAACACCGGATTGATATTGCCACATATGGGAATGATCTTTTAACTGATTTGACTTGATTGGATTTTGGGCTGTTAATTTTAGGGGTTTTTTCTGCATGTATGATGGGATTATTTTGTAAAATTTACAAAAATACGGTTATTCTTCAAAGCACTCAAAACACCATACCAAATTATTGAATATTTTGAGCATATTTTGGAAAATTTCATATAAAGAATACTTTTATTATTTTGTATACGAATGGGAAAATTCAAATTTCTAATCAAAAATTAAAGTTAAAAATCCTAAAGGAGGAGAATAAGAACAGATGTCTGGAGGAGGATGTGGAAGAGGATGCCACCGAGGCGGATGCGGATTCGGATTCAGTTTTGTTTAAAATCACATTATACAATGTCATAATTTGATTCACAAATCATTATGTTACTCATATAGATGATGAACAATGAATATTTAAAGGGTAAATTAATAATAATCTATAATAGTCACTTTAACTTTAAATTTAATAGAATATTTAGAAAATTCATGAAAAATCAGTCATCTGAATTTTTTCACTTTCACATTTTCGATTTTTCTATAGAAAATTCAATTTCTAATCATAAAACTAACAATAAAACTATCAAAACCATATCAGAAAATAGAAAAATTACTGAAATTTATTGATAATTAGAATAGCAGTTATATTGATCGATTCGAATATACCAAGTAAGGTATATATTTTAATGTTTTTTAAGAATAAAAAAAAGCTTATTTGAAACATTTTTATTATTTTTCGTATGAATTTTGCGGGAAAATTCCATTTCTAATCAAATCCAAGGGCAGAAATCAATAAGATTAAAATAGAAAAATTACTGTAACTTTGCAATTGCATTTAAAACAATTCTGTACAAATAAATTGACCATGGATCGAATAGTATATTATTTCATGATATAGTTAAGAATTTAATACTCAGAATTTAGAATTTAATAGTTAGTTTATTAAATAAAAAAATTGTAATGAAAAATGGCAAAATTATATAATAATTAGTGGTATTTATAAATTTTCCCTCATAAGTAACCAATCAAATTTGTTGGCAATTGAATGAAAATTCATGAGCAGTTACATAAAAAAAAAGTAATATACGCAGTGTTATGTTAATTATCATTAGATTAAAATCTGAGTCAGAGATATATTATAAATATAAAGTCTATACGACGCAATATACTTATATAGAAACATTTTCCATAATTATATGCTTTATATGTTTACAAAATAAAATTCCTTTCGTGTTATCAAACTCTTAAATTTGCATATAAACAAAATATTCAATTATATTTACCTTTTTGGGGATTAAAAATATACATATATAAATTTATTTATTTGCGGTTAAAAATTATAAGTGTATATATTAAAAAAAATGGGGGGCCCGCAGCCTTTTTATTTCTTTATTCATTTTTTTATATTACCACCAAATAAATATCAATATAATATATTTAAGAATATTTTACATATGATCAAAATAATATTTATTTTAAGATTATCTCAATGTTAATAATAATAAGATTATTGTTATATGGATATTCTTTTTAATATTTGTATATATAAGAAAATTCAAAATATTTATCTTTTTAAAAATTTTAATTTTTTTTTCTATAATCTCATTAATAATAATTTTAATCGATAAAATATTTATGTATAATTGAAGCCGCGCGCGCGTTTATATTTATTAAATTATAAATTTTCAAAACATTTGCATTTAAATTTATTATATTGTGTTTTTCTTTATAATATAGTATTTTATTTAATTTTTTTTTAATGGAAAAAAAGGTATATTATATTTCCAACTATATGTATTATAATAATTATGCAACGACGATAAGATTAGTATTTTTTTTTTATATTATTATTATTATGTACCCCGTCATATACTATCCTATCTATATATAGTTAGTTATAATAATTATATATATAGACGACTAATTATTAAATTATAAATACCTGTACAATTCATAATTATATTGCCATTTGCATTTCAGAGGTATATACTGTCTAGATATTTAAAGGTGTTATAATAATATCTTAAGTTTTTAAAGTTTAAATTATAGTATTTTTTTTTCTTTATGGTTAATGAAATATCATTTTGATTTATTTTAAATTTATAATTAACAATTGCTTGTATTGTGATGCGATTAGAATTTTCTAACCTTTGGATTATCAAAAATTAATATAAAAAAGAAGTTTTTTTTATTATATATTCAGTTTTCATTGTTAAAATAATTTAATTGTTATTTAAAATACAAAAAATAATAATATGAATGTTGGACAAATTTTAAAAGTTGAACGACCATATTATGAACAGGAACAATTAAATGATGAATTAAGATATTGTAAACCAAAACATAATGGTAAGTATATCACAGAGAGATTATATATATATATATATGGAGATAAATAGCAAGGTTTTTTTAAAGGATATTTGAAAGATTTTAAATTAAAATTTAATTCTGTTTAAAGGACATATTTTACAATTATAATTAAAGAATACTATATATAATTTTATTTCTTTCTGTTTCATTTATATATTATAGTTGGTAAATTATTACTATCAAAATTTAAAAATATTAAACCATCGAAATGTTTTCTAAGTACATTTCCAATATTATCATGGTTACAACAATATGATTTGAAAAAGAATTTATTTGGTGATATTATTAGTGGATTTACGGTAGCTGTAATGCATATTCCTCAAGGTACGATATAATTGTTTATTATAAATTAGAAAATATAGAAAATATAGATCATAATTCATATAGTAAAAATATATACGGTATCGATTTCAAATTAAATTTACCAAGAAATTTGATCATGAAGTTTCAAAAAGATTGTGATTTCCTGAAGGGAAAAACGATGAATATTTATTAGAAATTAGAAATTTGTAATAAAAATATTCTTAACTTATGAAAAATATTCTTAATATTCTTTATTCATTCATAATAAATAGAATTGGTTCAGAGTTTAAATAAGTCATAAGTTTTATGATAACACAATAAATTGAATATGCAAAATTAACCGAGATCTCGTACAAGTTTATCGTAAATTTTGCAGATGATTTTTTCCTTTGATATTTTAAATCCCAATTATTTTATTAATATTACAAAACTTTGTCAATATAGCAAACAAAATTTCAACAAACAATCAATGAAATAAAATGCATCATTTAATTTTTAATTCAACTATTATATTATATTGCGAAAGTAAATAAATATAATTAAGAATTGTCGATGATTGAAATGAATTGCATATCACATATCTCGCGCTGCATTAATAAAAGATAACAATTTATCTCAGTCAGTATTTTCTATATCTATAATACTATAATTATATTATACTCTGTAATACAAAATACGTAAATTTTGAAATCTTAAATTACATATCTTATTACTGTTTAGATATTATATTATTATTATTATTGTGACGTGTGTGATATATGCCAAATGATGATGATATTCTTCTTCCACGCGCCTTCATTTCATTCATCATATCATATATATCGTATTTCATATATCAATAAAATAATACGGTTTTTATACGCATAAATAAATATAATATATAAAATTTTGTTATTCGCGTTTTGAAATAAATATATAAAGAAATAAAAAAAAGAGATCAACCATAAAAATTCAAGTGTTTTTCCAAAAATTATTTATCTATCTGCTACATATTTACCGCGGAAATTATATATGCTGCAAAATGCAAATGATAAAAGTTATAAATATCTTATTTGTTTTTATTTATTCATTCATAATAAATAGAACAACGCAATTCGAATAGATATAAAATTGTTTTGAAAATAAAAAAAATAAAATATGCAATAAAATGTATTGGTCCCCTTGGAAAGTGATTTAGTATTGACAATTTTTATGAATGAATTGCATTTATCAATATAATTTAATTTCAGTTTCTATTTAATTTTATTTTATTCTTAAAGTACTTGAAAATATCTTTCTTTTGGTGGTCTAATCATAAATATTGGTTAACGGGTTGGGAAATTACAATAAATTGAAAATGCGGAAAATTTTCAATAATTTAGCATAAAAAAATATGATTTATTTTTACTTAAAAGTGGAATATCTCGGAAAAGTTATATGAAAGCGACTAAAGTGATTCAAGAAGACCTTTAGTAATTTTTTATGATCTTTTTAATTATGCAATGAAATGTATTGGTCCACTTGGAAAGTGATTGAGTATTGACAATTTTTTTGAATCAATTGCATTTATCAATATAATTTAATTTCAATTTCTATTTAATTTTATTTTATTCTTAAAGTACTTGAAAATATCTTTCTTTTGGTGGTCTAATCATAAAGATTGGTTACCGGGTTGGGAAATTACAATAAATTGAAAATGCGGAAAATTTTCAATAATTTAACATGAAAAAATATGATTTATTTTTACTTAAAAGTGGAATATCTCAGAAAAGTTATATGAAAGCGACTAAAGTGATACAAGAAGACCTTTAGTAATTTTTTATGATCTTTTTAATTATGCAATAAAATGTATTGGTCCACTTGGAAAGTGATTGAGTATTGACAATTATTATGAATCAATTGCATTTATCAATATAATTTAATTTCAATTTCTATTTAATTTTATTTTATTCTTAAAGTACTTGAAAATATCTTTCTTTTGGTGGTCTAATCATAAAGATTGGTTAACGGGTTGGGAAATTACAATAAATTGAAAATACGGAAAATTTTCAATAATTTAACATAAAAAATATGATTTATTTTTACTTAAAAGTGGAATATCTCGGAAAAGTTATATGAAAGCGACTAAAGTGATTCAAGAAGACCTTTAGTAATTTTTTATGATCTTTTTAATTATGCAATGAAATATATTGGTCCACTTGGAAAGTGATTGAGCATTGGCAATTTTTATGAATCAATTGCATTTATCAATTAAATTTAATTTCAATTTCTATATAATTTTATTTTATTATTAAAGTACTTGAAAATATCTTTCTTTTGGTGGTCTAATCATAAAGATTGGTTACCGGGTTGGGAAATTACAATAAATTGAAAATGCGGAAAATTTTCAATAATTTAACATAAAAAATATGATTTATTTTTACTTAAAGGTGGAATATCTCGGAAAAGTTATATGAAAGCGACTACAGTGATTCAAGAAGACCTTTAGTAATTTTTTATGATCTTTTTAATTATGCAATAAAATATATTGGTCCACTTGGAAAGTGATTGAGCATTGACAATTTTTATGAATCAATTGCATTTATCAATATAATTTAATTTCAGTTTCTATATAATTTTATTTTATTCTTAAAGTACTTGAAAATATCTCTCTTTTGGTGGTCTAATCATAAAGATTGGTTACCGGGTTGGGAAATTACAATAAATTGAAAATGCGGAAAATTTTCAATAATTTAACATAAAAAATATGATTTATTTTTACTTAAAAGTGGAATATCTCGGAAAAGTTATATGAAAGCGACTAAAGTGATTCAAGAAGACCTTTAGTAATTTTTTATGATCTTTTTAATTATGCAATGAAATGTATTGGTCCACTTGGAAAGTGATTGAGTATTGACAATTTTTATGAATCAATTGCATTTATCAATATAATTTAATTTCAGTTTCTAAATAGTTTTATTTTATTCTTAAAGTACTTGAAAATATCTTTCTTTTGGTGGTCTAATCATAAAGATTGGTTACCGGGTTGGGAAATTACAATAAATTGAAAATGCGGAAAATTTTCAATAATTTAACATAAAAAAATATGATTTATTTTTACTTAAAAGTGGAAAATCTCGGAAAAGTTATATGAAAGCGACTAAAGTGATTCAAGAAGACCTTTAGTAATTTTTTATGATCTTTTTAATTATGCAATAAAATATATTGGTCCACTTGGAAAGTGATTGAGCATTGACAATTTTTATGAATCAATTGCATTTATCAATTAAATTTAATTTCAATTTCTATATAATTTTATTTTATTCTTAAAGTACTTGAAAATATCTTTCTTTTGGTGGTCTAATAATAAAGATTGGTTACCGGGTTGGGAAATTACAATAAATTGAAAATGCGGAAAATTTTCAATAATTTAACATAAAAAATATGATTTATTTTTACTTAAAGGTGGAAAATCTCGGAAAAGTTATATGAAAGCGACTAAAGTGATTCAAGAAGACCTTTAGTAATTTTTTATGATCTTTTTAATTATGCAATGAAATATATTGGTCCACTTGGAAAGTGATTGAGCATTGGCAATTTTTATGAATCAATTGCATTTATCAATTAAATTTAATTTCAATTTCTATATAATTTTATTTTATTATTAAAGTACTTGAAAATATCTTTCTTTTGGTGGTCTAATCATAAAGATTGGTTACCGGGTTGGGAAATTACAATAAATTGAAAATGCGGAAAATTTTCAATAATTTAACATAAAAAATATGATTTATTTTTACTTAAAGGTGGAATATCTCGGAAAAGTTATATGAAAGCGACTACAGTGATTCAAGAAGACCTTTAGTAATTTTTTATGATCTTTTTAATTATGCAATAAAATGTATTGGTCCACTTGGAAAGTGATTGAGTATTGACAATTTTTATGAATCAATTGCATTTATCAATATAATTTAATTTCAGTTTCGATATAATTTTATTTTATTCTTAAAGTACTTGCAAAATATCTTTCTTTTGGTGGTCTAATCATAAAGATTGGTTACCGGGTTGGGCAATTACAATAAATTGAAAATGCGGAAAATTTTCAATAATTTAACATGAAAAAATATGATTTATTTTTACTTAAAAGTGGAATATCTCTGAAAAGTTATATGAAAGCGACTAAAGTGATACAAGAAGACCTTTAGTAATTTTTTATGATCTTTTTAATTATGCAATAAAATATATTGATCCACTTGAAAATTGATTGTGTATTGACAATTTTTATGAATCAATTGCATTTATCAATTAAATTTAATTTCAATTTCTATATAATTTTATTTTATTCTTAAAGTACTTGAAAATATCTTTCTTTTGGTGGTCTAATCATAAAGATTGGTTACCGGGTTGGGAAATTACAATAAATTGAAAATGCGGAAAATTTTCAATAATTTAACATAAAAAATATGATTTATTTTTACTTAAAGGTGGAATATCTCGGAAAAGTTATATGAAAGCGACTACAGTGATTCAAGAAGACCTTTAGTAATTTTTTATGATCTTTTTAATTATGCAATAAAATGTATTGGTCCACTTGGAAAGTGATTGAGTATTGACAATTTTTATGAATCAATTGCATTTATCAATATAATTTAATTTCAGTTTCGATATAATTTTATTTTATTCTTAAAGTACTTGCAAAATATCTTTCTTTTGGTGGTCTAATCATAAAGATTGGTTACCGGGTTGGGCAATTACAATAAATTGAAAATGCGGAAAATTTTCAATAATTTAACATGAAAAAATATGATTTATTTTTACTTAAAAGTGGAATATCTCTGAAAAGTTATATGAAAGCGACTAAAGTGATACAAGAAGACCTTTAGTAATTTTTTATGATCTTTTTAATTATGCAATAAAATATATTGATCCACTTGAAAATTGATTGTGTATTGACAATTTTTATGAATCAATTGCATTTATCAATTAAATTTAATTTCAATTTCTATATAATTTTATTTTATTCTTAAAGTACTTGAAAATATCTTTCTTTTGGTGGTCTAATCATAAAGATTGGTTACCGGGTTGGGAAATTACAATAAATTGAAAATGCGGAAAATTTTCAATAATTTAACATAAAAAAATATGATTTATTTTTAATTAAAAGTGTTAAATTCTTAAAGAAACAGTTAAATTCTCTATAATCTTATATAAAGACAATTCTGTATAAGTATAATTTTAAGAATATATTAAATAAAGTGCAAAATGAATATTATTATTATAATTTAATTTAAAAAAAATGCATTATGCATTTTTTATACATTTGTTTTTTATACGATAAGCAATAATTTTATTATATACATTTTTTCAATTCATTATCAAGGTGCATTACTCGCGCTATATATTCGTTGTCCTTCTGTACATATAATTATTAAAAACAATTTCATTGAAAATTTCAACGTTATCTATATCTAAAAACTAATTATTTATACTAAATGGTATATATAGTGTATGCATATTCAATATATTATACTATATAAATTTAAATATGAATATGAACTGTGTTTGTTTTTAATATCTAGAGCGCATTTGTTAATAAATATATTATTAATAATAATTTAAAGATTACCCCAATAATAACATATATGATTAAAAAACAATATCTATCTATAATATAGCTTATATTTATTTAATATATACACAACAAAACTATGTAAATATATATTTTAATCTCTTTTACAAGAAAAAAACCAAAAAAACAATTCTATATTTATCTGTAATAAAACCAATTAGATAAAATCTTTATATAGATATTGTGTGATTAACCAAACAAAATTAGTAATGAATTGATAAATATTTATTCAATTATTTCTATAAATATATATTTATATAGGAATGGGATATGCATTACTTGCTAATGTACCACCAATTGTTGGGATTTATATGGCTTTTTTCCCGGTATTAGTTTATTGTATTTTTGGTACATCAAGACACAATTCAATGGGAACATTTGCAGTTGTATCAATTATGATTGGTAAAACAATAACTACAATTTCACAATTAGAATCAAATACAATACTACCATCATCATCATCATCACCACCATTATCGGCGATGATAATTGATGGACGACCACCGCCTGATAATTACAGTAATAGTATAATGTTTACTACTTCATTACCATCACATTTAATCGATGGTGATATAATTGAAAAACTTCATCAATATACACCATTACAAATAGCAACAATTGTATGTTTTACTGTGGGTTTAATCCAATCGATTATGTACATATTTCGATTGGGTATTATATCAACGTTATTATCGGAAACATTAGTTTCGGGATTTACAACGGGAGCTGGTGTTCATGTACTAACATCACAATTAAAATATGTATTAGGATTGGAATTTTCATCAGAATCGGGTGTTTTTAAAATAATCTTTGTAAATATTTTTTTGTATATATAATATAATGACACTCTATAAATATGAATGTGATTAATTAATAGAGTTTTGTTCATTTTCCCATTCAGGATTATATTAAAATGTTTAAACAAATCACATCACTGAATGTAATCACAACGGTAATATCAATTGTAACAATTACAGTGATTTATATAAATAACGAACATTTAAAATCGATTATATCGAAAAAATGTTCAATGCCAATACCCATTGAATTGATAATGGTCGTTGGTGGGACCCTTTTATCAAAGTACTGTGAATTGGATAAAAATTGGAATGTCAAAACAATTGGTTATATTCCGACAGGTTTTCCAGGTAATTTTTTTTGGTATAAATTTTCAATTATACACATAAAACAATAAAATATACTGATTTATTTATAATATTGATTGATTGATAGCTTTGGAAATACCAAGATTTGAATTATTAACTGCGGTAGCCGTTGATAGTTTTACAATTGCAATGGTATCGTATACGGTTAGTGTATCGATGGCATTAATATTTGCACAACGTTTAAATTATGAAATAGATTTTAATCAGGAATTATTGGCAATGGGAGCCGGTAATATTTTTGCATCGTTTTTTTCATGTTTACCATTTTCAGCATCATTATCGCGATCGACAATACAGGAGGGTGTCGGAGGACATACACAATTTGCGTCCATTATATCATGTGGTCTATTGACCATTGTATTACTATGGGTAGGACCATTTTTTGAACCATTACCAATAGTAAGTATTTGTGTAAAATGTTTTAATATTTATATAATGAATCATTTTTCTATATCATTATTATTAAATACGTATGCAGTATATATGTGCAAGTTATTATAATATATAATTTTGGACAATTTACTCAACGCATTGCTTAAAATGTAAAAATAAAATTGTCTGTTATTCACACGATGATTTGACTAAAACACGGGAATTTGGTTAGAATATCTAATATTAGAATATCGTTTATAACTCTTGGAAAATTGCCGATTTTTTCCGGAATTTTCCACGCATATCTCAAAGGATATTTAAGTATAGATTTCAAATTTTGAATATTATTCTTGGGTATCTGGTATCTGATACCATCGCTTGATTAACCACAATTCAAGGGATCATTTTAAAATATAATAATAAAACCGCGTTTTGGTTTTAATCTTATCTTATCTTATAAAACTTTCGAAAATATAATTGCAAACAGTCATGGGATTTCAATTGGATTCTTAACATATAATTTATTTTAATATAAATAATTTTAATATTAATATATGAATTTTAAAGACTTACCGCCTCATTGTTTTTGAAAAATATCTTTTTGAACATTTCTAATATGATGTTGAAGTTGATTTTGAACCTAAAAGAATGAAAAAAAAATAAAAATTAATATTTGATTTTTTTTTTGATATTAAAATGGATTGAATTTTAAGATAAATTCCATTACAAATCATTTATATTTATAAAAAAACTTTATTGTTTTTTTTTTCTCAATTCAGTGTGTATTAGCAAGTATTATAATTGTTGCATTAAAATCAATGTTAATGCAAATCAAAAATATTGGTGATTTTTGGAAATTAAGTCGATTGGATGCAATCGTATGGATCATTACATTTTTAACCGTTGTTATTGTGGCCATTGACATTGGTCTATTGGTGGGCATTATATTAAGTTTAGCATGTATATTCATCAGAGGAATGAAACCGTACACCTGTTTATTGGGCAATGTACCAAGAACTGATTTATATTTGGATATCAAACGATATAAAGGGGTATGAATATATAATGCGATCTATATGTATAGATATTTAATTAATTAATAATTTACCAAAAAAAAATTTCCAATTCGCAGGCAGAAGAAATTGATACAATAAAAATATTTCATTATTGTGGTAGTATAAATTTTGCATCACGTAATTCATTTAAATTTGAATTGTGTAAATTAATTCAATTGGATTTACCAAAAGAATTGAGACGATTAAATAAAATCAAAACAAAACAATTATCGTCATTACAAAATGGAAATGAAAATGGAAATGGGAATGGAAGAGGACATCATAATGGTGTTCAATCATCAAAAAAATACGATCGAATTAATTTTAAATATTTAATCATTGATTTTTCCGCATTAAGTTATGTTGATCCATCGGGTGTTACATTTTTAAAACATTTAATTGCAGATTTTAAAAAATTATCAATTACTTTGTATATTGCTGGTACTTCGTGTAAGTTTTAATTTTTTTAGATTGTATATTCATTACTTGATTGAATTTGGAATTGCTTTTTTATTTATGCATTATTTATGAATGTTTCGTATTTATATATGTAGGTCCAACATATGAAATGATGAAAAAATGTGATTTAAAAGAATCACCAAATGATCCGTCATTTAAATATTTTCCAACTGTACACGATGCTGTTCATCATGCAATGGAAAATTTACCACCAATTAGTATAATTGTAAATTAGAATATGAATGGTGGAAAAAAAAATGTACAAATTAATTAATTTTTTATTTAATATCTATACAAAATCTCATTAAGAATTTTAATATTTAAAATATAGGTCTATTTAATATATATAAATATAGATAGACATTAATTTAATTAATTTTGAAAATAAATTTATAAGTTATAATATGTATTATAATGTATTTTAATAATAAGAATGTTAATGATTAAGTGATCGAGATTTATTTTATGATTAAAACATGTATTGGAAAATAACAATTTTCTTTTATAGAAATCGTTTAATATATATTTGAAATAAAATTATATAAAATATGATTAATATAGAAAGGGTTGAATTTTCTGTAATTTTATTATAACGCAATCATTTAAATGTCGAGTTTCATATCCTTTTTTTTTTCTCGAATCCTGTCTGTCCTCGTCTCGTCGTATATTTGCAATCTAATCTCGCGGGGTATGATTTCCAATCTCAACAATTATTGTTTTATTAAATTAATCATTAAATATTACAATAACTTATATAAGATGGAGTCATAGAAAATTAAAGAAAAATCCTATGGATATTTTGCATCTTTAGACGGAAATTCTTTTATATAATTATTATCTTGAAGATCGTGAACTGTATATACAAAAAACTTAAAACTTACACAACGAATATGGTTATATTTAGATAAATCTATAATTGGTATAAAAAGAGCAGCATATTTTATTTTAATGCCAGGATAAGGGGGAATTTTAAAAATTATAATCAATACAATGAATTTCAAACTGCATTGGAGAGAATAAATATTATATGTAGTATAGGTGCATTGATAATAATATTTCTTTTCATGTGTTTGGTATGTTTTTTTTATTATAATAATATATGGTATAGTATAGTATCGTTTCATTCATTTATATATTTTACATTCACACTCTGTTTACTATATATTATCAGCCATATTATTTCATCACAATATACCCACCAACACAACACTATACTTGTATAAAATTTAAAGTTGTTATCAAATTACAAAAACAAAAAAAAAAATTGTTTTTGTATCTTTTTTGTATTATTGTTTTGGTTATTTTTATTTTTGTTATTATTATTGTTTTGGTTAATTTTAATTATATTCAATAAATCGTTGGAATTAAAAATTCCATCCGAAATACCATATATATCATGGATGGTTTATTAATTTTTGATCAACAAAATGATATAATATTTTTTAAATTCAATGATAAAATGAAAGATAAAATCTATTCATTGGCCAGACAACATGAATTGGTTCGTGAAAATGCGGTAAGAAGACATTTTTTTTTTTAAATTCCCGATGATTTGTATATATAAAAAAAAACATTGAATAAAACTTTGAATATAATTTATAGATGGAAAAT
Organism: Dilophus febrilis; assembly: GCA_958336335.1. Lineage (NCBI taxonomy): Eukaryota > Metazoa > Arthropoda > Insecta > Diptera > Bibionidae > Dilophus > Dilophus febrilis. Next base: position 5,370,091 of record OY284472.1, on the reverse strand, counting down.
GATTATTTGGATTCAAATGTAATTGTTCAAATATTTAGTCCAATTATAGCATCACAACGTATTATGTATTGTCAATTTGATAATTCGTATGCATCCATTGAATGTGAACAAAATTTAACAATTGTATTTGAAGAAACATTGGGTTATTTATTTTTAAAAATTGGTAATAAACCAGAACAATATTTACAACGTTCAATTGGTGTATGTTCAGCATTTGCTAAACGAATATGTGGACCAGATATACATATGTAAGTAATAGTATATATATATATATATATGAATATATATTGACATTTCTCAAAAAGTATTTCAACTACAATGTTGAAAAATCAATATATTTATTTTACATAAAGACGCAGTCATATTGAAACCATATATATTGTATATGGATTGCGACTATATTATAAATAAAAAAATGTGTATTTGTATAGCGATAATAGAGGATAATTTGAACAATTTGAAACGTTAATACATAAATATAAATGTGAATGGTAAAAGGCGATGTCTTAAATTATACATAAATAGATTATATACACCTTAAATATAAAGATAAAATCATTGATTTAATCAAATAACATATTCAAACAGCTTGATGAAAAATGTCCTTCCTAAAGTGCTGCGTTTAAGTTTAATAAGATTTTTAAATATAAAGATATCGCACTTTCTCCAAAATTCAAGACTAAAACAATATTAATGCCATTAATATTAATACCACTGACCATTTTTAAAACTACGATAATATTAAATTTTATAATAATAAACATATCCCAATAAATATACATTTTTGTTAATATTATAGCTTAAAAACAATTCCGGCAAAATCAGAAACATTTACAAATCTTATAAAAACATGGGAACGTCTTTATGAATCGGATCATGTAAGTCACATATTTATTATATAAATAGTGCGATTTTTTAAATATAATTATATTTTTAAAAATCCTTTTCAATAAATCTTTCAGGCAATATTAATTGAAGCCGTTGAACATTTACTGGTGAATAACGATTTAAAAAATGTTTCGAATAAAGCATTAGAACGAGCCACCGAAATTCTACGACAAGATCCACATTCACAACGTAGTCATGGTTTATTATTTATTAAAAATAAATTTTTAGCATTATATTCAAGGTGTGAGATTAACAATATAGTGGAATAATTATATATAAAACAGCATATGTAATAAATTAAAATAATATCGGTTTTTATTTTGTTTTGCAGTAAACTTGCTCAAGAATTATCACCATCGGATATTGTATTTTTATCGATTTATTATCAATCAATGATTGAATTTTCAACAAAAAAATCATCGAATATCAAATCAAATAATAGTAAAAATAAACGTATACAATCGGATTTGATTTATTTACAAGGAAATATTCATGGACAATATGCTGGTTGTATACCAAATATTGTTCATCTATCACGATTAGATAAAGATGATGTTGTTTTAATGTTATTAATTGAATATGGTAGCTTACAGGTGTCCAGTGGATTATATGATATATTTTTTGCATTAAATAAAACACAAAAATTTCAATCACAAAATGATTTAGAAAGTTTACGTCCGGCATTCGAAAGTTTAGATTTATATGTTAAACAAACAATTGATGCATTAAAACGGGCCAAATATAATATACCGGAGGTCGATACAACAGTTCGTAAATTTATATTGCGTTGGGATTTACTCAAGAAAAAATACATTGAATTATTTAAACATTGTGATAAAGATTTGGTGATTACAATTGAATCGAATATTCCAGGATTAATGGACACGTTAAAGGATATTTTTCGAGTGAGTATCCAATTGGAATTAAGATATAAACGAATTTTTTAACAAATAAACATATTTTTTTATCAGTTAACTTGTTTAGAATGTTCAATATTAGAAAATGGAATACAACGTGTTACGGAAATATCGGCAATGGTTGATGATCGCCTAATGGAATTCAATGAATTTTTATGTGTTAAAGCTGATCGAAATTTTTCTGTTGGATCATATCCTTTTTTAACAATAAACTATATTTTGTATATATATTTATAATTATTAAATATAACTCATTTAATTAACATAATAATAATAATAATATTAATAACCCTTAACTAAAACATTATTAACACGTAATTATAAAAATTATAATAACATAAAAAAACATTTTTTACAAAACACAATTATAAATACAAATTCCATAACTTTGAGTAAATATTTAGAAGAATTTCCCGGTTTAGTACATTTTATTCATATTGATCGAACAAATGGTCGTGTTATTGCACCTGATATAAATTTTACCAATCATGAAACATCATTGATATTAAAAACAAAGGTATATAAGGTTTTAAATATATAAAAATGAAGTGATAATTTGAATAGTTTAGCTGTTCATTGATCCAATTCATTATAATTAAAAGAAAAGTATTTTTAATAAATATATTTTAACCGTATATATTTATTATGATATAGATATGGCAAATGGTAGAATATACAAGATCGTATATACAAAAAGGACACATGTCAATGATTTGGAAGGATACAGCATTTTGTTATTCATATTTTGTATGGTTTGAAGATCAAAATGGTACAGCATTGAAACCAAAAGAATTACCAAATACAACGCAATTGTCAACAATAAAACCACAAGTTGTACCGGGAATTTTAGCTGGTGAATTTTATCAGTAAGTATATTTTTCATTATAAAAATAAATAGTATATAATATATTTGAACTGGGTGAAAAGGATAAAACTCCTTTTAAATCACATTCATGAATGTAACATATAAACTATATAAATTCAACACAAATTTGTAATGTAATGAATTTAGTTATGACAAACATTTTGTTTAATTTAAATCATTTCATCAAAAACATTTTTTTCCATACTCTATTTAATAATCGAATTGTATTTATTATATACGTTTTTAAATATGCAGATGGTTAATTGAAACGTGCTTTCCCAAATCAAATAAAATCAAATGTTTTGAATTGTATTGTGTTCATTTGGGATTGGTAAATGCCAGTTGTGCATTAGAACATAATAGACGGTTAGCAGCTACAATACAAGACGTTACAGAACAACCAGATTTTGCCAATGAATTTTTATAAGCACAATTTTAATTATATATATAATTAAGTTTTATTATTTTTATTTTATTTCTATGTGTGTATAACAATTTTTATTAGTAATTATATATCCATATATATATTTTAAAATTTTAAGAATCATCAAACACAACAATTATATTCCATTATATTTTTATTACTGTGATTTATTATAATTTAAAATATTTTAAAATAAGATTATTATAAAATAAATTATATATTTAAATTAATTATAACATGCGCGGTTAATGCGATTGTACCTTTCATTTAATTGAAAATTTAATTAAATAGAAAACATGAATCGAATTAGGGAGTGAAAAATCACATAAGTGGATCTGATTTTGAAATCATTAGGGAATTCGAAGCTTTGGCAGGATAATTTTATAAATTCATCTATCGTAATGTTTTAATTCAAATTAGAAAACCTAAATATACTCGAGTTTATATCGTAACATAATCTATATGATTTTATAAGTAATTAATTATACTTTAAAAGATAATAGAATATTTTTCGTATATCATTAACTATATCAATAACTTTTAACAACATAAACTTTTGTATTACATTAATATTTTATTATATAATATTTTGAATTGTAGTATAGTGTTTAAAATAAAACACACAATTTTTATGATTAATTTATGACCATCGCATCGCATCGCATATGATGAAAAGAAGAATAAAAAAACAATATCTTAATATATCACACAATAAAATAATTTATCAATAATATAATTATATATTTAATAATTATATATACCATAATAAAATAATAATAAATTAAAAGTGGCGTGAGTTACAATAATTGAAAAAAATTATCTGTTTTTTTTTTTAATCTATTAAGCGTTTCTGGTATAAACACATACAGAAAAGCGCATCAATTTGTTATTGCGAAATTTTAATCGATTAAATTCTGAAATAAAGTATAAGGAATTCTATCTTTCGCGTCTCTCGAATTTCCAATCATCCCACCAACATACAAATCCAATGGTATTTTTAAATATATTTAATTCTATCGTAAACAATGAAATTTATCGTTTATTGGAAATCTATATACTTTATATTTCTATTAGAAAAACCTTGATTGTATATTGATTGCAGCTTAAATTGTTTGTTTTATTACTTTTGAGAAAAGAAAATTTCAATTTGGGAGATGAGGAAAAATTTTATATATTAGAATTATATTAGTAATGACATAAATACTCTATAATCTGCGATAGATTTTCCACATAATTTTGAACAATTATACATTTTAATCATAGAATTTTGGTTTTCATAACTATCTGAAAACAAGCAAAACCGCTATTGACGAACGAAAAATCTGTATAATATGCGAAACATCTCAAAATACGGTATAAATACGATTATTTTTTCCTAATCAATATATTATATATTGTCATTTGAATACTTTATAATAGGTTTGAGTTAAAATATATGATTATTGCATTGATTATGAAAATAAAAAACCCTCACCGCACCCATATTAAATTAGAAAAATAATTCAAACAATTATATATTTGTGAATTTTATTTAAAAAAAAATTGATTGATTAAATATATTTAAAAAAAAAAAAAAATTGTATAGAAGATTAAAATTTATATTATTTTAAAATAAATTTAATTGTCGCAAATTTTTATTATCAATTTATTGAATTTTAGCAAACATATTTTTAAGTAATAAAATTTATTATACTGATATTTTTTATGTGGAACAATAATAAATAAATAAATTAATTGGTTTATTTTTTTTTTCTTATTGAGAATTTTGCGGTATTTAATCAACGCGTTACGATTAATATAAATATTTTTTTTTTTTATTATATATATTAATTTTTATCAACATCGTTATTAATTCATTTATTTATTATTCATATTATTATTATTATTATTATTATATAATATTTTTGATATTTCTTCTATTAGGTCGCAAATAAAATATCGCGTATCTAATATTTTATCTTTAAAAATTCGCATATAGTATAATAAATATTAATTATACATGTTTAGTTTTTGCTTTTAAACTTTAAAAAACAAACATAATTTTGTTTATTTTAATTTTATTATTCATATAAATGGTTTACAAATTTGATTAATTTATTTACTTATTTATAAATATATAGGTGAAGGTAAATTTATAGCAAATGTTGAATTTTGTTGATATAGGTTTTTTATTAAATGTAAAAGGTGAAAGATGCTCATTAATCAGGATCAATTTTTAGTTGTGAATCAAAAAAACTGAACACCGAATTATATGGCTATATTGCAATTATTTATATTATTATTATTATTATTATTAATTATCCTCCCAGCGCTGAGCACCATAAGGAGTGCTAATGATTTATAGAATCTTCACAAAGTAAAAATATATTATAAATAAATTTGGATAAATATAATAGTATATTAATCCTGGTATTTCATTGAATTTCACCAGGATTTCACAAGGATTTTAACATTATTTATATAAAAGTGAAAGTTTTGAAAACATTTTTAAGACGATTATTGAATTTTTTTTGTATAGTTATATTTCTATTTTACAAAACTCCTCGGAACATTCTTCAAGAAAATAGAAAATGATGGAAAAATACTAATTTATGATTATGATATGATATGAATTATGATTTTTACAATTAATAACATTCAGTATTTTGCTAAATTATGAATAATAATTAGGTGTTCAAAACAAAAAATAGAAGAAACGACAATTCAAACATAATGAATTTATATTACTTTTAATTTATAACAATGAAAAATTTAACAGAATTTTTATTCAAAAAGAAAAATGATTATAAATTTTAGTTTAGTATACAAAATAATTTGCCAAAAGTCTATTTGAAAATCTTATGAATCTTTTGTTAAACCTTAAAGAATAGAATTTAATTAAAATATATAAAGTAGTTATTCATTATGATATTCAATAACAAAAGGTCACAAATGAAATTATTTGAACTGATCACAAATTTATACCCTTATATAACTAAGGTAATAATTTTTGTTTTATATATACTAAAAACGTTCAATTGTACGAATTTCTATATAAACTAATATAGGATTTCAACAGAAGGATATATTACCTAAATAATAATAAACGATAGTATAATAATTTCATTAAATGAAAAATTTTCAAATATCATATATCGAAGGTAAATTAAACTGTATTTATATAAAATAAATATCAAAATAATCTCAAGTGATGTTTTTCCTTATATTTTTTTAAATTTTTTTTGTAATAACAGGCGCCATAAATCCATATAATATATATTATCGCAACGAGATAATGCATAATATTAATAATGGATTATAAAATTAAATGAAAAATGATAATAAAAAACAGGAAATATATTATAAATCAGCGAACTCTGCATATGTAAAAATGGCATCTGTATAATAAATATTTTGAAAAATTACAAAAAAATTTGATTTGATCGCGAGAAAAATAAGTAAACATAAAAATAAATGCATAATTATGCAATTTTTCTTTATTTTTTTTGACATCATAAAACTAAAACATTACATCAACTATAAAATATAATATAAATTTTGTTATCTATATGATTTATGTGTTATAGATTATTATTATTATTATGATTAATATATTAATAAATTTGCAATTATACACCTTTTAAAAAAATTGCACTAATACCATATTTTATTTTCTTTTAAATAAATATTATAAATATATATATAATAAAACTCTATATACGATTGTTAGGCAAACTCAAACATATAATAGTTTTTTATTTATTTTATATATTTAATATATCATTTAAAATGTATTTGTTTCAATATATGTGTCATTATTTGTATAATAATAATAATAATAATAATAATAAAATATATTGTAATTGCAATTATTTCATATAATATATATATTATTTTATACGTATAAATAAGTTCATATGTGCATTCTATCAATCATAAATCATAATAAAAATGTCGTCAACATATAAATATAACTATATAAATAATGAATATTTTTAACGATAAGAAATAATAAGAATTTTATTGCAATGATCATTAAAGATTTAATTTGTGTATTTTTTAATTATGCCTTTTATTCTATTAGTCGATGGTTTTATTAATCAATTAAAAGGAGCAATTACAAATAAAAATTCCACCATAGGATTGATGGTGCGATCTCAAAGCATCGTTCTTTTAAGGGCGACTTCTGTATAATTTTCTTTTGGAAGGATATTCTATAAAATTTTCTCTTAAAGGCAATTCTATATATAACCTTCCAAAAAAGATATTCTATGTAATTATCTAAAGGAAATTTGGTATAATTTGCTGAAAGAAATTCTGTATACTTAAAAAGAATAAAAAATTCTATCCAATTCTCTATAAAGAAAATTCAATTCACAATTCACTAAATTAAAGTATACGCCATTTTCCGTAATCAATAATATAAAATATCAATTTGTGTATTTATTGTACTTTTATCTTATATGTGATTCAGGTTTATTATTCAACTGAAGGCCGTACAAGCAAAAATTCTACTATAGAATGGATGGGATACGATTTCAAAATATCTTTCTTAAACATTATCGTTTTTTTCTAAGGGAAAATTCTGTATAATTTTCTTTAAAAGCAAATTTCTGTATATAATTTTCATTTAAAGAAAATTTCCGTATAACTTTTTTAAAGGATAAAGAACTTATTCTGTATAATTTCCTGAAATAAATTCTAAATAATTATCTATAACCAAGAATGTTCTAAAGGAAAACGTTCTTATAAGTTCTATCATGATTCTTTAAAAAAAAATAATAATTCTTACTACTTATTACCCGTATTCATATTATTTATAGTTTTATATACATAGATTCATTATAGATTTTTTATAACTATTATATTATATAAATGATCTCTGTAAAAATTAATATAATATATTTATATATATATTAATATATATATATATATATGGTAGAGTATAATCTTGACCTTCTATCACATTATTTGTTTTGTTATTACACTCTTTTTTTATTTTTTTATAATACAATAATTTACTATATAGAATATATACACATATAGCAATAATTATATATTCAATCATTATTCATTAATTACTACAAAATGGTAGTCGGATAAGTTTTCTGAATGTTTAAAACACACACAGTTTTTGTGATAAGATATTGGTCATAAAACAGGCCATTTTTTTCATTCAATTTGATATAGAATAAGATTTTCTGAAGATCATTGAAATATTCAACAAATTTAAAGTATTTAAAATAATATTTCATTTCAAAGGATTGTTTGCCAGTTGGGCAGTTGCATTAAGAAAGTTACTTTTTCAGATTTAGAAACAATTAATAGGAATATTTGGTCACAATAATAAGAGCAATGGAAATATTGTATCTGGTTAAGGTAGATGTTGAACAATTTCGTGATTCTTTCAATTTTGCTGTTTTGCTACTTAAAATATTATATCCTTATCTTTCTATTCTTTTAATATCACTTTGTGATAAAAACCCTTCGGAATAATATATACGAAATCGTGTGATGGTTTCGATTGTAAACAAAATAAACAATTTGTTAGATCGCCTTAAAAACTACTAATTCTAATATTCTTTCTGTTGTTTCTATAATGAAAATTTCAATCAGAAATATATTGATATATTATTACAAGAAACTTAAGGGGCTGCCCTCGTAGATATAAAAAAATAAAAATTGTACATACAATAAAAATAATATATTTTCTACATATGATAATAATACCAATAAAACTATATGTCGTGTTAAACAAACAAATACATTTCTATATATACTATATATAAGAATATTCTTTATATAAAACTAGCAGCATAATAATAATAATAATATACCCTATATATATATATATATATAAAACTAAAAACGTTTCTTTTAAATTAGGAAAATGAATTGTGAAAATCTCGCACATATAGTTTTTATATTTTCCTTCATGTAGTGTACAACACAAAACGATCGGTGTGTACTTATTATTATTATTATTATTATTTTACTTTACGTAAATTTTGTTTTTATTTTATTATAACTCTGTGTATATAGTGTATAAGTGACTTTATTTTGACCGTCAAAACATATATATTCTATTTTATTTTTTATTCTCTATATAGTAAAATTTCATTTATTTTTTAATATAAAAATTTTAGAAATTTATATTAAAAAAAATATAATTATAATTTAAATTTGTCCATATAAAATATTATATAAATAGTTTTTGAATTCGTTATTACTTTTGAATTCGATTTCGTTTTTGTTAAACTGTGCAAGTGTTAATGGTGCGTTTATGAGTGAATGTGTGTTTTTTATTTTGATGATTTTTGGATGAGTTTTATAGAAATAAATTGTCTAAATTTTCCATCATAATTTGTTCTTATCATAAATCGATATTTATTTTTGATAAATTGTGTAATTGCAGTTAAAACTTTAAAAGACAAAAAGTTTTGAATAGCCAAAACAAAAACTAAAATAAAGAAGATGCAATATTATTGTTTATAATTAAAAATATATATATATATATAATAAAATAATTGATTTTCTATTAAATATCTATATAAAATATCATGTGTGTATAATTTTTTTTTTTTATATTCATATAGTGTTTTATATGTATTTTTCTTTTATTGCTACGACTCAACTTATCAAATCGCAATTTAAATATTTATAAATTGTTTTAATAGAAAAAAAAAACATATAAATAATCAATTATTTTATTAAATATTAATATAACATTATAATAATTATTATTAAACAACTATTTCTATATTAATAGTTAAAGTGCGAGAAACTTTTTAGTGATTTTTTTAATCATCGCAATTTTATAAATATAATAATAAAGTGCAGTGTTTTTCATTCATAGTGTTTTTATTTTTTTTTTGTATTGAAATAAATATTTTTTCTTCTACTATATATTATTTTTAGCAGCACCCGCTTGCATATGTACTGTGCATATAAAATAATAGCAAAATATATAAAATACATTACACAATTTTTATAATTTAATTATACATTTGAAAATATATATAAAAAAAAAAGAAAAATAGAAAAGAACCAATTGGAAATTTTTTTTTTTTTTAACTTAAATTTTCTATTATTTTATTAAGATTTATATTTGTGTTTTTTTTTTTTTGTTTGTTTACATCACGGAGTTTAAATCAGTTTAATAAAAAATTAAAATAATCAGAAATCATCATGAGCAGCAGCAGTAGTAGTACAGGTGATGCAGTTAGTAAGGAGGTAAATAAATAATATATTTATATGATTGATTGAAGATTATATTATTCTTAAATTAATGAATTACGTAATTTTTTTCTGTTTTGTGTTTGAAATAAAAAAAAAAGTATTCATTTTTCTTTATATATTTATATATATACATAAAAAAAAAACTAAATTAAAACTATTTGTTATGTTTTACGATAAACAAACAAATTTATTTAGTTTAGTTATTCAAATTCAAATACATGTTCATATATAATTGTATTTACAAAAAACAAGAGATATATTTATATAGTATACTTGCCTAAATTTAATCAAGGTTTAATTAAATGATAGGAAAATTCATGAAACGAAAAAAAAAAGATTTCATTTTTTTTTGGTATTAAATAAACATTAATTTGATTGTTTTCCATACGAATTTTCCCGATAGAAAATTCAATTTTTAATCATATATAAAAATGAAACCTGAAAAATGAATTGTTTAACGCATATCGGAAAATAGTAAAATTGTTGTAATTACAGATAACTATATCAATAATTAAATATATGCCTTATAGCTATCAAATAATTTGAATCGGTCTGAAACCAATTTATTCGAATTCAGTATCCCTTAAAGCATACCTATGCAAATTTTCAGCCTGATTGCTCAAACTTATAGGATTCGGTGAATAATCCATTTTTTCATAAGGGTTTAGTATAGCAAAACTTTGGGAAATCTTTTCCGGGACATAACTCAAAAACCAATGGCTGAATCGGTCTGAAACCAATTTATTCAAATTCAGTATCCCTTAAAGCACACCTACGCAAATTTTCCGCCCGATTGCTCAAACTTAAAGGATTCGGTGAAAAATCAATTTTTTCATAAGGGAAAATTAGTAGTATTAATTAATTAGTACAGTAAAACTTTGGGAAATCTTTGCCGGGCCATAACTCAAAAGCTAATGGCTGAATCGGTCTGAAACCAATTTATTCACATTCAGCATCCCTTAAATATATAGTTATAATGGTTTGGAAGATCAAAAACAACCACTCCATCGTTCAGATATATAGAAGTGGACAAAACTAAATTACTAATATTTTAAAATTATCATTCTATATGAAATTGAATGATTTTCATCATCAAAATTCAGATGTGATCAGATCAATTGTCTATGCACTAGTTGTATATATATAATTTTGTATTAAAAAGAAAACTATAACAAAACTGATGAGTTTGTATAATAATAAATCACAAAAATAGGCAGGTGTAATCAAAAATGATTAATATTTTATATTGAGTACATTCAATATCGAGAACATTTACAATATAAATCGTTTATAAAATGCAAATATATGGAAAATATATATACAAAATTTGATATGTACTATAGATATTGCAATATTATTGATAACGCAAATTTTGTAATTAATCCTATAAATGAGTTATTATTATATATTAAACACAAACAGTTTATAATATACTTTGTAAAGGATTATATATAAATGTTTTTTCTATCAAAAAATGTTTTATATTAACATTTCAACAAAATAATTAATAAATATATTGATTGAATTTGCAGAATATAATATTGCTTCTTTTCATAAATGCATATTTAATAAAATGTTTATTGAATATTCTATATAATAATATAATACAATAAATAATCGGATTTATGTTATCAAAAAGGTGAATAAATAATCGCAGAGTATAAACAGTCAATATATTATTGAAATGAAAAAAAAAAACGCGATGCCCATTGGATCATATCCATAGTAATATAAAGGTACTTGTGTTTTGAATTATTTTATCGAATTCATTAAGAATCATAAATCTATCCAATATTTTGAATGATTTTTGAATGATTTATAGTAAAAAAACATTACATTCTTTTAAAAGATAACGCTTTATGCGATATCCTGGAAATTTCCCATGTTTATGCCGTGGCTTATGTAAATGAAAACAAAACACATGTGTAATAAATATAAATATTATCATCGAAATTAATACTGGATTATATATTTTTTCATAAATTATTATATAGTGATTATAGCCAATATATATTGATAAACAAATTAATTTTTTTAAATTATACTGATGGTTAATTATATATCCATAAAACATTATGTACTCGATTTTATTATTTAAAAAACTAATTCATATACTTAAATATTTTATATATTTTCATTTTAATTATACGATCGATAGAGAATTGATAGATTAAAAAACAATTATTCAAATTGATTTTTTATGAAAACTGTAAACTGCAAGATAATGAAAGATAAATGATTTTGTTATTTAATTTTTCCTATATTCACTATATAAATTTTCACTTCCTTGTAATATATACAGAGATTTTTTTATTCATTATTAACAATTTAATCACTGTAATAGATTTAATCAGTTGCTGTTTGCTTTTTATATATTTAATATAATTGAATTATTATGTTCAATTCAACAACTCATTTAATTATATACCACACATCATATAATAACAATAATCGCTTGATAACAAAAAAATAAAATAAAATGATATGACAAATTTTAATAATTAACTTTACATATTATATATAAATTGATATATAATAAAATTAATAACATTATATATATAAGAATAAAAATAATTAGTATTTGATATATATTTAAAATAAAAAGGTATTGATTATAAAAATGTTATTATTCGTATATATTGTCAATTGATTATAATTTTAATTGAAGAAATAAAGCAATAATTGTATTTATCATCCGTGGCGGGTTCGTTTCATTATAACAATCATTAAAATTAAAATTGCATATTAATTCGCATATTCATATTCAAAATCATATCCAATTAATAGAATCACCACAAAATAAAAATGAAATCCTTAAATTAGAAGAAACTAAATAGGAAAATCTTCCTTTATTTTTAGATTAAATCTGTTAAAAATGAAATTTTCTTTGTTGTATTCATTTCAGAAAAGATTTCGTAGAGGAAAATTCAATTAAAAATATATCGATTAATGGAAAAGTTTACTTTAAAGAAAATTAATTGATTTACAATAAAAATTGTCTTCACCTTATCGTCTTCAAAATGTTCCTTTTATAAGAATATGTTTTCACAATATATGATATTATATCTTTTTGATCTTGTTGTTCTTTTTTTTTATTGAAAAATTTCAAATGAAGAAAATCTATTATTAAGAACTGAACCAGCTTTACAAAAATTTCCTCTGCAGAACATTTATTCGTAATGATATTACAAATTACAATTAACTTTTTATTTCTATAGGCAGTCTACAAAAATGTTCATTCATGAATGACAACGTCTTTAAATAATTTCTCGCAATATATAGAAAAATGTATTTTGAAGAACATTCCATAAGAAAAATGGAATTTAATTTTATTCAAATAGAAAAATTGCCTTTAAAGATAATACAATTCCTTTAGAGTAAATCTATTAAAAACACTATATATAGAACACATCCTTAATTTTATTCTAAAAATATTTCTTTTGAATCAAAAAAATACATTCAAAATGATATATATAAATAGCAATAATGAATTTGTTATGGAGAAAAATTTCAATCGAAAAGAAAAATCCTATATTAATTAGATTTAATTTTCCATTTACACATCGAAAAGTTTTATTTCTATAAATAAAATCCATTCGCCGAAATTCCCGTATTATTTTTTTTTCCTTTAAATAAAAACAAATTTTCATTTGGAAGAAAATTTATTCAAAAGAAATGCAATTGTCTTTTATTTTCATTATAGTTTTCTTCTAAAATTAGATTATTTCAAAAAAAACATTATATTTTACAATAAAATAATTTAAAAATAGATAATTCTTTTATTTACCGCATCGAAAAAAAGAGGTTATACGAAATTAAATGAGTAAAACAAAAAAAAATAAACATTTCATTGATATATTAAATTAACCCAACACGATGCGATTATTATACAAACCAATTTTTCTGTATGTGTATTATAAATTTTGCTTAATTTTTTCTAAAAAAAAAATTAAAATTATTAAATCGCGTGTTTTTCATAAATATATATATATATACATATATATTATAATATAAACAGAAATGAATATAATGGGTCAATAACATATATATGAGCAAATATATTTCTAAATGTTCATTATAATGTATAGGTAGGTATATATATATATATGATGAAAAAAAAATAATAATAAAATCTTAATTATTTATGTAATTTTTGTTAATTCATTGTTTGCCAAAATAATTGTTGACTATATATATATATAAATAAATGTTTTTGTGTATAATAAAAAAGAAAATATACAATATAAATTATAACTATCATATCATAATCATCATCATATACTATATATATCATAAAAAATACATTATAATTGAATAAATATAACAAAATTTTTCATATACATATATGATATATTTATAATATTAAAGCACATATATTATAAAGTGAATTAAATTAAATTTCCGCATAAATAAATTCAATGAAAATTTAATGTATATAACACTTATTATACAATACAATAATAAAAAAAAACAATTATACGTGTGTGCTTTATGTAAATCGTATTTGTATTACATTATAATAAAACTATCAGATTTAATGCTATATATTGTATATTCGCAATTCAATTGTACATATATACGTATAGAGAATGATACATTTCAATTATCTCATAATCGTACAAATCATAATTCTAAATATTTATATATATTAAAAGGTTGGCGGCAATCAATTCATTTCATTTACATTTTTTTTTTTTTTTTGATGAAAACCAATGAACGAAATAATTTAATTTCTTTTAAATAGTATTTTAGCAAAGATTACCTAAAGATTACCTAATAATGATTAAATTATGATTTTAATTTATTCTTCTTATTCTATAAAATAATCCCTTAATTTGAACTTCACCAAAGAATGTGTAAAATTTTCCCATATGAAGAGCGATTGGAAAAATATTGCTTTTTTATAAGAAATTGATATTGGAAAATCAAAACTAAACTATTCAATACGTGAAAAATATAAAGTAATTTTTATAGTGTGTCATATTTAAATACTATGATAATTTTGTATATTGATTAATTGTTTTTGCTTTTCTATTTTAAGTTTTCTCAAATAAAATTAAATATATAATAAAAGTTTGCAACTCACATTAATTGAAATTTGTCACATGATAATCACTTATAAAGTATAGAAGACAGAAATGACACTTACCTGAAAACAAATAGAAAAAAATAAAAAATTATTAATAAAAATATTATTATTTTGATGGATTTAAAAAAAAAAATTATAATGATAAAATTAAAACAATAAAATTACATGAAATATAGAAATGATTTTATGATTGTAGGGAAATCAGTAAAGAAATCCAAGAATGTATTTTAGATTTACCGCATTCAATGCTACTGTTAATTTTTCATATGTAATATACCATAACAATTCAATTTCATTTCTATATTTATTCTTTCACAATGCAGCAACATCACCAACAAATTATATATTTATATTTGTTAATGTAAATTCAATAGAAATGCGAAATGGAAAATCCCGTAACATTTATTATATATAGACATACCTTTAAGAAATACCAAAGGATAAATCAATATCAATACCACGATCTAATGAATGTAATGTACTATAATTTTAATTGTCTTAAAAGTACCAACAAAAAAGTATATGAACCGACACACAAAAAAAAAACACACAAACAAAAATCACAATTTTTACAATTAAATTTAAATACAAAACTAATATAGAAAAATAACAACATATGAATATAATGAATTTTTATTATTTAACTATTTCATAGGGATGATAACAAAACATTACATTAAGATTTACACTTTGAATTACTTATAAAAAATCATAATTAATTTTCAATTATATATAATAAACAAACATAAACACTTAATTAAACTCATCACTAACTAAATTTTAAAATAACATACGCAAATTGAATTAAAAAAAAATAAATAAAATACTTTTGATTCAATTAAACGCAATATTATTGGAATACAAAACTTGACTAAATAACAAAATGTGTTTGGATTTTTTTCGGTCGGTGCAATAGAAAAAAAAATTTTACACGGCGTTTTACCGGTTGGTAATTTTGTGTGCGATTGAAAATATAAATGTGTATGATATCTTTTCATATCAAATAACGACGGTTTAGCACATTTTTGAAATATTTATTTATACATTTGATTACGGGATTGATTTTTAATATTTATATATTTATATGCAATGAAAAAAAAACATTTATTCAATAATTTATACAAGTTTAATGAACCTACACTTGAACTTTACCATATCATCTCAAAGAAAAAAAAATGAATATGTTATAATTTTCTTATATGAATTAAGGTAAAGTTTTGTTATCGTTTTGTTAGTTATAGTTTTTGTTATAGGTACATCTGCTTTAAATTAATATTAAATAAGTCCATTTTTCTATATATCTATTTCAAAACATAATCTTATTCAAAAATTATGTTTAATACAATTTAAAACCATAAATTTGTGTATGTTAATTTTTTTTTTTTCGATCCTAACTATATGGGATATAGATCCTACTTTTACATTCCTGTCATAGAATTTATCTATTACGTCAAAAGAATAAAATTAGTTGTAAATTATAATAAACTGATTTTACATTTCTTTACCATATTTCCATACGACATAATACCATAAAATAAAATAATATATTTACGATCGATTTTTAAATATTGAGTTTTAATTGCAATTTAATTTAATTACATGTTTATGCAAATCATATACGTATATATTGAAAGTTAAATAATCATCAACAATAATTAATAATAACAAGAAAAAAGTGATAGAAAAAAAATGTAATGTACGTAAATTAATCTCTTTTTTTTTTTTGATTTCTATAATTTATAGAAAAAAAACAAATTTTTATAATAGACGAGTATTTAAAAGAATTCTGTAAGTGAATACAAAAAAAAAAAAATAAAGTAAATATAAAAAAAAAGCTATGATACTAAAAAATAAGCACGTAATTATTTTATTTATTTATTAATTATATTTTTATTTCATAATAATTCATTCATAATTTCAAATCGCGTATTAAATATTATATACTTTTTTTTATTTAATGATTATTTATATACAATATAAATATTATTGTTTGTTAGCCGTCCACCGTCATTTATTATTTAAATAATAAATATTTTCTGTATTATATATATGTATATAGAAAAATCATTTCGATATGGTGAGTTATTCATTCATTAATTTAATTTTATTTTTGTGATATGCGGTATATTAAAAATATTTAACTTATTATTAATAAATTACAATTTTACGGTATAATAAACAATATAAAATTAAATATAGTAGAAATAACTTTTGGAGTTTACTAAACGACATTGTATTAAAATATCCAAAATATAATTATAATGTCCTTTTGATGGTTTCACGAGGATAATTTTTATATAACGTGAAATGGAATTCTCTTCTATCGAATATTTCTTCTGATTGACATTGTATTTAATATTACCTAATATTTGTAATGAGATTGCGTTTGATTTTCGCTTACAAATAATCTAAAAATTTCGCTTGCATTCAGAAAATTCATTCAAAATTTTCTTTGATATATAGAATAGAAAACCAATCGTTTTAAGAATATTAATTCAATATATACCTTTCTTCTAACAAAAAAAATTACCTCTAATTCATTTTGTTTTCATTTTGTTATTTGGATATTCTTTGATATTTTTGGTTAATAGAACAATTTCCCATATATTTGAAGAACATTTTATTCAAAAATAAATTGAATTTCATGTAATAGCTTTAAAAACTAATCTGTTGAATATTTATTCTGAATGAAATTGTTTTTAATTGTGGTTCAGAAAGAAAAATATCCTGAACAAAACGAAATTGAGGTATATATGAATGAAAACATTTTAGATTTTGTTTTATAGATATAGAAAAATGTCCTTTGAAGGAAAAACATATTAAGAGGTAGACTATTTTTGATTTTCTTCCAATACAGAAAAGTTTCTCTTTAACAAAAACAATCATTTTCTTACCCAATTTGCTCTCAATTGTGAATTAGAAAAAGAATTAAAGATATCAATTGGTAATTTTTATAATTATAAATAAATATTAACGGAAAATTGATGGATTTTCAATATGATTTCTAAGCGGTATTTTAAGTTGAAATTTGAGCATATCATAAAAAATTATTTTACAGCAGAAGTTGTTTTTTATTTAACTCTCCTGATGCCTTTGACCGATTACAAGAAATCTTGTTTTTTTTATTGATTAAAATCTATAAATACCAATAATCTTAAGTTCTTAAGTTCAATCAACCATGCTTTCTGTTGGTACTGAGTTTTTCTTGGTAAAAAATTAATTAAATACTTTATCAATAATCTTTATCAATTTATGAATACCAAGAAAACCCGGTTAAAGAAAAACAAATCATCAATTTAATATTTTTTTATATATCGATTTATGATATCATTTTTTTTTTTAGTCATTTTGAATGAATGCAACACACAGCTATATAGTTATCATAATATATATACGAATGGTATGTTATCAATATGCGCTCTTATCAATTAAATATATATATATATATATATAGGTGACATATAAAATTATATTTATTAAACGATTTGTATATATACTTTTTAACTGATTAATAATTATATTTATAATATATATATTATATATGACTTGCTAAAAATATATATATATATATTGGATTAATATATTTATAAATCTTAAAATTAAAATAAATAATCAAATTGTGATACATTGTAACATTTATCTGCAAACTCTTATAGATATATTATTTTATATATGGTATATAGTAAAGTATATAACCTAAATTAAAATGTATATATGATTTTTATCTGCCACTTTTACCATCATATATCATAAAAGTTAATGAGTGTGATATACCCTTTTTATCATTACTATTCAAATATATATATATATATATATATATATGGAAAGATATCGTTTGATAAATATTTTTATAAATTATTAATCATTATTTAAGATTTTCCAGACATAAATAAAAAAGAAGAGATACGACTTACGGTTTAAAATTAAAATAAATAATTAAATCTAAAGAAAATCCCCCGCTTATTTTATAATTTATTAGTTGTGTTTTGTAAATAATAGGATTTATTTTTGTTGGTTCTATAGACAAAAATAATGTCCCCCTTTGCCGAAATCTTATTTCCAAATTCACATAAAAATCATTGATTTCTTATAACTTATATTTATAATTTTGGATAATTTTTTGTATGTTATCATTCCATTTATTACTTTATTTTTTGCTGCAATGTAACATGACATTTAAAAAAAAACCCTATTTCATAGTTTTCTTGAGAATTTAATTTAAAATTTCTTGCTAATTAACAACAAACCTCAACACATATTAAAATTTATATTATCTTTATTTATTTATTTATATGCGAAAATGCAATAAAAAAAACTGACAATTGTAAATCAACAAAGTGTAAATATAAATATTGGAAAAATTAACTGGTATTTATATACTATATATAAATCATTAAACACAAACAAACAAAAAATCCCCGTATATTTATTTTCATATCATATCATATATATAAATATAATATTATTTATTATTCTTGTTGACCATTGATCATCACATTTATACTGCCTGTACAATAAAATTCCTTACTCACAAAAAAGGCAAAAAAAAAAAAAAACTTTAGTATAATACAGGAACAAACAAAACGTAATGGTAAAATAAAAAAAAAAAAAAACAAACAAAAAAGTTGAAGATCTATCTTTTTCGATTTGATGCGAACGAATTATCGAATTGTCGTTGAATGATTGGAATGTTGGTTGAAATTCAAATGTTTAAATGTTAAAAAAACAGCATTTTTTTTTGTCTGATATGATATTTAAATTTATTATAATATTTATAAAGTATAAGGTTATTTATTGAATAAATAAATATAAAAAAATTTGCATAAAAATTCACTGTGTATTGATACTTTTATATGAATATTGGTAGAGATATAATATAATATGGTATATATGCAATAGTTGAAATTGTGATGAAATATTTATCTATATGATATCAAAATACAACAAAATCAAAATATATTCCATTATACTTATATTTATATGTGAAATATCATTCACGTGTGTTCGTGCGGTCTATATAGTTAATGTTTTTGATATTGATATAGAAAATTGTTATATACACTTGTAATTATTTATTCATTTCAAATATGAGGAGTCTATATATTTCTTATCATATCAACGAGTGTAATGATATATGTACAAAAAAATATGTATCAATACATTGAATATTTTATCAACAACAATAATGAAAAAAAAAAATAAACAAATTTATCGCATAGATTAGATATATATTTTTATTTTATTTTATTTTACAGTAATTCTTCGAATAAGTTTTTCCTTAGAATAATATATTAGAATAATATTCAATGTATTTAGAGATATATTTCAATTGAAACGCATCCCAAGGTATAGTTATATTGTAAGAAAATTAATACGATATAATTTTCTACCGAAAAACTCTTCATATTTAGAAAATTACAAATCATATTAGAAATTTTCAGTATAACTACTATAAAAATCTTTTATGTTTTAAAATGATCCAATCTATATCATGATATTGTAATCAATTCATTTTAACTTATTTTCCAATATATTTATCTCATTTTGCGTCAGACATTCTTATAATAAAATTTAAACGAAAAAATCTTAAGACAAATCAATTTCTAAAACGATTGAACTGTAATATAATTATCATAACACAAATATACATTTATATATTGAATATATCGTATACATATAGGTATATCGTTTATTGTGTACATACCTTTTATAGTAATCATTCATATACAAAAAAAAATAAAAAAAAAAAAGGTAAATATATAGGTATAAAATAAATAATGATAATAAACGTGATATATTTTATTGTTGTTGGAAATTTATATTCAATATATTCCATGCCACATATAAATGTTTTTTTTTTACTTTATGTTGTTTTTTTGTGTGTATTTTAGAGAGATGATAATATAGGTTTGAATACACAGAATGATACAGATCCCGTTTCCATGGCTTTGGATTCATTTCATTTAAAGAATCTAGAGGTTTTTTTGGGGAACGTTAAATTAATACTAATAATATATAGAAATGTTACTGAATTTCAGTTGATTTTTCACATATATAGTTGAGGGAAATGGGAAAAATAAAACAAAAATTTCGTTGTTTATTTTGTAATAAATAACTTATAATATTGGATTACATTTAATTTATTTTTCTTTATTGGAGCTTTATGGTGGGGATGTATCCTGAAATATCCTGATTTTTAAAGGATTCAATAAAATAGATTTTACTGGATATAGCAATTCACAAAGGCACATAAAGTGCGGGTTGTTATAATGAATTTGAATTTCTAATAATAATAATATCTTTTAAGTTTTCATTCGGTGAAAAATATGAAAAATATGCAGGACAAAAAAAGAGTTTGGGCTTATAACCGGCTAATGGTTTTTGAAACATCTGAAACATTGGTTTCTGAAATTTTAGTTGTTAGTTGTTGTTTGAATATCCTTTTTTAAACCCAATCACTCTGTTGTTGTGTTTTTTTTTTTAATATTTCTACATTCTTCAATACACAAACACTCCCACACATAATTTTTGCTTATAATATATACTGTTAAAATTGCTGGTAGTATATACGTATATGGGGATATGGGGAATATATATATATCGGTTGTTTTGCGATGAGGAACAGTGTGGCGGTAATATTTTACTTGGATGTATACAGTTGGCAAAATGCACACAGAAAAATGTGGTGATAATAAAATTCTCTCCGTATATATTGAAATATGCGTATTATATTTCATATATATATGTATATAAAAAATTGTATCTCAAAAAAGTGAATAACTAAAAAAAAACATATATTTATATTCCACATATATGTATATATATATGAGCAGTTGAAGTCAAGGTGACCTTCCTGCGCCTTTCCTCTATATCTAAATTAATACATATATTATATATGTGATCATATAATGGTGAATTAGTTGTTATTGATACGCCGGTATTTTAAGTTATATTCTATTATATTTAAAACTCGTATTTATATATATATATATTTTTGTTAATTATATATACTTATATTTATATTGATATTGATCCGAACCAAAAAATTTCGAATCATCAGAAAAATGTGGTGTAGTATTATTTATTATATATAATAAATGTGTTAGAAACAAAAAAAATAAATAAATTAATATTTGATAAAATTTAAATTAATATTATAATATATACCTTTTTTTTTTTTTATTTTTGCCATATATGATATTTATATAAAATTTATGTGTTTGTCACCATAATAAAAAAAAAATTAAAATCTTTGCATCATCATATTATATATTATAAAATAACGTAAAATTTTCAGTTCATTTTTCTTTGATAAAAATCAATTAAAATCACATTTTTTTCGCTATATATATTAGTAAAATTCATATAATTTTTAATTTTATATATTCTGTTATTTATTTTTTTCGTTCTATTATATTATTATTAATTTATGTACATTAATTTACGCGATAAATATATTGAGATAGTATAAATATTTTATGATATCAATAAAAATAATAATAATAATAATAATATAAAATTTCCGGATTTTAGTGAGAAAAATAGTAAAATAAAAATTGTAACCAGTTTTATTTTTTCTGTATATATATATATATTATAAAATATTTATGATATTTATTGTGTGTTAAAAAATAAAGTGAAATTTTGTTGCAAAAAATTATTAAACGTTTTGTCAAAAAAATAAAAAAAAAATACTTCTTAAAAAGTTTGTCTAATTGTTTGTTTATTTGTTAATTAATCAAACAATATATAGAATATATTTATAAGAATAAAAATTATCACAATAATAAGAAAAAAAGAAAACATTTTTTATTGAAAAATCAATTATAAATTAAAAACCAGAAAAATTATAATGGATTTCATAACACCATATATGGATGGGCTACGTTTGGGAAAAACCAAAATTATTGGACCAAGTACCCCTGTAAGTTATAATATATCCTTTTTTAATATTCATTCATTAAAATATTTTCTTTTGCATTGCATAATTCTATAAAAGAAAATTAATTTAAACATTACGGATATAGAGAATCGAAAACAAAAAAATATAATGCATTTTTATATGCTATGTATATAAAAATTCATGTATTATATATACATAAGGAAAGGTCAAATATAGAACATAATATTATTGATTTTTCAATTGGGGTGTTTTACATAATTTTTATATTTTCTTGTAAATTCTTTGTAAAATGAATTGAAATCAATGAATTTAGAAATTGTTATATTAATTTTTATTAAATATATTTCTTTATATATATACAAAAAAAAAGGACACTCTAAAATTAAATGTTAAAAAAATAAATATTTAAGATAAAAATTGTAATAAGAGATTGCGTTTATAAAGGATTCGAAGGAGAAAATGTCTCTTTTTTGTTTTTTCATCATCATTTTACTATATAAAAAAAAATAAAATGCTTTTGAGATGTATAGAGAAATAAAACACAAGTTTAATACTCAATTATATTGATATTGTAAAAAAAATCAGAAGGATATTTGAAAAGTTTATGCTTTATATCTAATACAATATTCTAATATTATTCTATATAGAATTATCTAAAAAATTTTGTTGGATAAGAACATTCATTTATTTTACATTAACTAATTTTCCATGATGTTTAAGGATTAATTTGCTGTTTTTAAAGTTAAAGTTAATTGATTTTTGAGGATTACACCTAATAATAATCTCGTTAAAAATATACTGTATCAAATTTAGAAAATATAAAAGTGACTATGAAACTTTATATTTAATTAATGATACAACAATTGAATCGTTTTAAAGGATAAAGGATTGAGCCTAAATGATATGCCATTATAACGGAGTATTAATTTATTATACAATATATCGAGATAGATCCTTAAAAATAATTTCCATATTAAATTTATTTATTTATTCAATACAAAAATGCAAGTGAGCCAAAAGGCTCTTAACAAAAATTGTGTATAGATCAAAACGATTGGTAATAAATCTAGTATAATATTGTGTTAAAGTTTTTCTTTTTTATATACAGGACATTAAATTGAATTTTGCTAAATTTTATTGATTCGCATTAAAATTACAAATTACACCGTGATTTTAATCATATAAAGGAAAAGATATGATATGTTCAATATCATTTGGATAATATTCACATAGTAATTTTATAGGATTATAAAAGAAAATCTTGTATCTTTAATCAAAAATCCTTAATTTTAATCAAGAAAAGCTTCTTAAAGGACAATTCCGCAGACCTGATATAGAGACAATTCCGCATTAAAATGAATTAATCCTTTAACATATTGACGTTTAAATTTGTTAAACCAAACTTCTAATTTAATTAATTATCGGTTATATAATTTTAAAAATAAATGACAATATACAGATATTTATTATATATTTTTTAATTAAATGAATAATTTATTAAAAAAAAAAAAAAAAAACATGTACTCACATGATTACATTCCATTTTCATTTCAATTCCATTTCCCAATTTAAATTCGATCTTATCTATTATTAATTATATTATATATATATATATAGTTTTGATCAGCTCCTATAATAGGATAACAAAAAAAAATACTAATTAAAAAATTTTTATTGAAAATCTATTATACATTTTATCGCACACGAAGGTTATTAACCGCGCGCTAAACGAATGTGTATTTTATATATGTTATAATAATTTTATAAAATATATTATAATGTTTAAAAAAATAGACAGAGAATATTAAATATACATATTTTTTATAGATATTATTGATATTATAAGTGTATTTTAATTTGTATTAATTATTAAAAAATAAATTATACAATTGTGAGTCAATATATTTATAAATACAAAACAGATCGAATTTTTAATCGAGGTTATAATAATATATACACAATATAATCGCATTCTCGCATATGTTTTTTGATTTTTTTTTTTGCAATATATTCATTCGAATGATATTCAAATTAAAAAAAAAAAAAAAAAAGTGGATTAAATTACACGACACATTTCTATATAAAATTATATAAAAATAGTTACAAGTTATATAACTGCGGCTGGTTATAATATTGCTGGTAATATTTCGACAGCAATTATAATTAATTTAGAAAAATTATATATATGTATATTAGATGGTATTCAAAAACTACATTCCATATTTGATATTTCATTAACTAAATTGTATCTAAACATTTTATTACAAATATATAAAAAAAAAACATTTGTATGCAAATAAAATGCAAGAAAAAATTGTATTAATTAAAATATATGAATAATTTTTGACTGATATACATAAATTATACGTAAAGATTTCCTTAAAATAATATTAATTTAAGCCGAGTCTTATTTTTAAATGATATCATATAACAATTGTGTTCATGATATAATAATAAAAATCGATTGATGATGGAGGTTTGATGTATATATGGAAATTTGATTAACCATTTCCGAATCAATCATCATCTAGATTAAAATTTCTGCAATATACATATATGTGAAAGAACCAAAACCAATAAAAGAAAATCAAAAAGATCTGCATTTCAATTGTATCAACAATAATGTATAAAACTTCTACTTTTACACGACAGAAACGT
Organism: Dilophus febrilis; assembly: GCA_958336335.1. NCBI lineage: Eukaryota > Metazoa > Arthropoda > Insecta > Diptera > Bibionidae > Dilophus > Dilophus febrilis. The sequence goes on along the minus strand of OY284472.1, from coordinate 5,344,129 downwards.
AATTCGAAAATCGTAATAATAAATGTAAATGATTTGAAATTGATCAAATTAAAGTGAATCAACCCAAAATTTTAATGGAAAATATTGTATAATGGAAAATTTCATTTGAATTTATCTTGGGGTAATTTTTTTTTTTGTTATTCATATAATTCTCTGATTGATTAAACAATTTTATTTTTTTATTTATATAGACTGATTAGTATAAAAATGATCAATAATTTGATTCAAATGTAAAGAATATAATTATTGTTTTTGTTATTTACCATATACTTTATAAAGTATATCTATATAGAATGGAATAATACAATTTGTCATTATTTAAAAAAAAAAAAAATTCCCTTAAAAATTTCCATAAATATTAACCACATAATAATAATGATGTTGTCATCAATAGAATATACTATATACAAATCCACGTATGATGATTTATAATAAATTTCTATATACAGAATTATGATTAAATATTTACAAAGTGCATTTATATAAAAACAAAACAAATCTTTTTAGATGATTAAATAATATATATATATATGCAATAGAAATAATAGAATTATGTAATGTTGAACTTTTAGAAAATCCCAAGTACATAATCCAGAATTTATCAGTGGTCAAACAATACTAATAATTTGGATATGATAAATAATTGTTGAAAAATTATGTAATATAAATATTTGTCATCATTTATTTGTACTGTACTGCAAAATGCGACAATTCATTTTTCAATTAATCATATCAAAAAACCACCACCGCAAACCACTTGAACGATGCTGGGACAAACCAAGAACAAAATGTATATTTATTTTGTTTAATTTTAATTTTACTGGAAACTTAACCGGTGAATTATTATTGAAATTGTATGAAAACAATTTTTTTTAAACTCTCTCGAATTTTATCATATATTTTTTGATAATCTTAAAAAATATGAATTTTTCTGTTATCTTAAATTAATATAGTTTTTTTTTGTGTTTGTATTTGGATTTTCATTTTTGTGACTTTTGGAATTGAATACTTTAAAATATTGATATGCGATCTTTGTTGTCTTGCTTTTTTTCTACTTTTTTTACTTTGTCAATGAATTTCCGATATCTCTATATACATTATTATTTGAATTAATCATAAAACAAAAACAAACCAAAAAAAATTGATAAGTTTTTGGTTGCGAAACCAATATGACAAATAAAAAAAGTAAAAATGACAAAGTGCAATTTTATCTTTTTTTAAATATTTATATCATATCGGTATATTACTACTGTTTTACGATTGTTAATGTTTTTGTATATGTATATTACGAAGGGATAATATGAAAGTTTTTACTATTACGTTCGGTTTTTGATAGATTCTCAGAATAGGTTTTAAAAATGAATATATTTTTCTATTGAACTTTTAACTTTTATCTGTATATTTTTAGACTTTTAATTGGATAATCTTCTTTTTTCCATTTTCAAGCATACAAACGCCTTAAAATGTGTGTTGCAAGTTTTATTTTTATTCTAATATCATTTTCTAATTATTAATTAATTAAAAAATGACAAACATAAACAATAATGAATAATAAAATCATTATATAAAGAGAATATCAATAAATTATATATGTTATCTATATAAGAGTTTATTTTTTTATATAAATATGTATAATTAATTGAATATATATGTTTAAGTTTATGTAATCGCACCTGTACTTTTTCACTATATATACAGATTTATTTACAAAAACCAAAAATTATTAATTGATAGCTGCAAAAAACATAATAATGGGTTATCAGCATGAATATTACATTACAAAAAAAAATTAAGCTTTTTATAATTTACTGGGGGTTGTAAAACGTTAGTTATACCTAACGGCAGAAACGATCAATTTTTCACAATTAAAAGTTCTTTAATTAATGAATTTAATCTGTAAATTTTTGTATATTTTCTATATGTCAAATGGTTTCTTAACATTCACACATTTGTACGAATTAAAATTTTTGGGTAAAGATCTGGAATTTTATTAAAATTCTGGTCGCTATCTGACAAAGGAAATTAGATTCATAAATTATAGAATATATATATATATGTATGATTCAATCAAATAATGATAAATTATTTAGTCGACACTTGAATTTTGTATATTATGATACATATATCATTATGATATAGAAAAAATTAACGTTTTTTTTTTTGGTATTTGTATATGAAATATTTTATGATCAAGTGTTATTACAATTTTTTGTTGCACGTAATATATATGATGGATATAGTAAATATATTTCCTTTTTAATTTGTTTATAATCAGTTATATATTTTTTTTTGGTTTAAAAATATGTTATCAAAACAATTATCATAAAAAAAAAAAAAGAGCGCAAAGTAGAATAATAATATAAAAATTATTTATACATTTATAGATAAGATTATACTAATAATAATAATAATAATAATATGTTGTGTTACAAATATTTTTTTTTTGCAATATTATAACTCATAATTTACCACTTTACAATTTATTTTTTCGTTATATTATAACTTTTATTTTTTTTTTTTGCTATTTCATTTTGATAGAAAATAAAATAAATTATTGGTATTTTTATTAAACATATTTGGTTTGTTATCGCAATAATATTTGGCCTTGATATGATATATCGATTTTGATTATTTAAACTGTATATATATATCTATATATAAATAGTTATTTGTTGGGGGGGATTGCAATATATATATATAATTATTTTTGCTAATTTTTTATTAAATTTATGGTATTTGTTACTGTGATAAATTAATTTCATTTTTAAGTTAAAAGTTTGATTTTCTTATTTATTTTATTCTATAAATCAATTTTAAATTATTGTAGATTATATAAATTCAATTAATTCAGTAATGTTTAATTTTATTGCGAGTAGAAGGTCGATTTCCCAGATCAAAAAAAAAATCTTAAAAACATATCACTGAAAATTATCCTTAAGATATCATTTTAAGGATCATATCATTTCCGAAATTCTTCATAATTTTCTAAAGGAAATTCTGTTTAATTTGTTAAAGGAAATTCCATATAATAAATATGAAATTTATTCTTAAATTTCACAAGGATATTTTAAATGTGGTTTGATGTATCATTTTTTAAAGGGAAATTTTGTATGATTTTCAAAGTATTTTTCCAAAAGATTCACTCTTATTTGAACTTATATAATTAATAGGAAAGTAAATTAAACAAATGAATGGGGTATATAAAATGAATGGATCGGATCCGTTCTGAAAAGAATACATGATTTAATATATAGATTTAATAGACAATTGATAAATCTATGTTTTATAATAAATTGTATTTATTAGTATTTTGTACATTTTGTACTAAACGAATGTGTGAAAAATCGATATAGTTTATATATTATTATTATATAAACTATACTCTACTTATTTTTTATATATAAAATGTATATGGAAAATTGTTTTGCTCGCATAATATTTTCCTTATTGAGAAAATCAGTTTTTATTTTTTGTTCTTATAGTAGTTTTTTCTTTCAAGTGTATTATTGAAAATGAAACATGGAAAATTTAATAATATTAATAATGCTTTTAAAAAGAAAATGTTCTATACACAAACAACAGCACCACACGATTTCTTACGCAATTTAAAAGTTAAACACAAATTTCTATAAATACAAATAAAAGAAAAATTGAACATTTTTTTTTGATGTGGAAAAAAGAAGCCATATGTTTCGTATATGTTCACAGAATGGAAAACAAAAAATTTTATTATTTAAATATATAACTAAATGTTTTATATAAATATATATATATATGAAAACAGTCGCGCCTCTGATTTACGCCAATAATAGATAGGGGCTCGCAGTCATGAATATAAAATAAAATTTGTATGTGTATAAAATAATAAAATAATAAAAAAAAAAAACAAAAAAGATTTTACGGGGCTACGTCATAATATATTGCGGGATTTAAAAGAAAAAAAGGAACGATATTTATTATATTGTGATATAGATATACCATTAAATGAACACACACATTTTTTTTAAATATAGAAAATGAAATTGTGGGTGTAGCAAATGATAATAATTACCATTACAATATATTATATCATTATAATTTTATCATATGTTAATTTATCATTATTTTGTTATCAAATATGCAAAATAAATATACCATATACGAAACATTCATATTTATATTTAGGTTTTTATTATTTTTTAAAATCATATCATATCATTTATTAGCTATATATTATATATATTTAAATAAAGCTATTTTTATATCAAGTACAAACGAATGAGGAGGTATTTTATTGTAATGTTGTAAATGCTTATGATTATTTGTATTCAAAGTCTAGTCAATTTGTTATTTGATTTTTATTATTGTATGTACAAAATAATATTGTGAAGTTTTTTATTCAGTATTATATAGTTCACATTATGTTTATTCGGAAAAGGACACATCAAGTTAAATAAAGGAAAATAAGAGCTACATATAAAAAAACAGCACCGAACGAATATCCCTTGTAATTAAAACGAATATCCCTTTTTGAAACGATCATATTCCTATTGGACTATTGTTAATAATTTCGTTATTAAAAATTAAAGGATAAAGGAAAATCCCTAAAGGAAATCTTTTTGAAATGTAATTGTTAAATTTTATTAAAGTAAAAAATTTTCACTCTTTTTTTTTTTATAATATTTTTGATGATATTTATTACGTATAGATATGTGTTTATTAATAAAAGAATAAACTAAACGCGAAATTGAATTGTCTGCGAATGTTTTCAAAAATCATTTGAAAACGGAACTCATCTAATCTCTAACATTTGTTAAGAAAATCTATCTATCGCTAAAAGTTCAATGACAAAAGTTCACATATATATATATGTTATTACGAAGATTTTTTGATATACATGTTTTTATAAATTGAAATATTCTTATCACATAATTATTTTTATACTTATTTTTCGTTATTTGTTTATTTTAATTTAATTAAAAAAAAATTGATATACGATGGAAATTATTGACATTTTTATTATTATTTTGTTATTATAAATTGTAAATTCCCAGAATTGTTTTGATATAAATATATGTATATTTACGGGCAAAAAAGAAAGAAAAAAAAACAATAAATAAATTAATGGAATTATATATAAATGCGATTCAAATATACGTATTTAATTATTAATAATTAATACTATTGAATCGAAATAAAATTAATTTCATACGCATATTTATAACAAAATCAGAAAATTTATATTTATTTATTATTAATATTTTTCTGTGGAAAATTTTTTTTCTGTCATAGTATCTACAATAAACATTTTCATTGTCCAAATTGAAGAAAATATATGTATTTAATCGACCTCTCATATGTAATATATATACGATTGATAGCATTTCACCTTTTTATTGATCTTTATTATATAAATATACATTTATAAATTATATTTAGTATTAAGGATCTTCGTCTTGACCGTAATAATTTATAATATAAATTATTCAGAATAAATCAATAAATTTCTAATTTTCTAAAAGGAAAGCTTGCATATTTTTCTAAAAGAAATTCTATATGGTTTTCTAAAGGAATTTCTACCGAAGAAGAAGAGTACATACTTTTTCCAGGAAAATTCTATCCACATGGATTCAGAAATTAAAAAAAAAAATTGTGTACTTGTTCAAAGTGGTACAGAGACGCATTCCATTCATAATTCCGATAAACATAATAATCATAATTCCGATAAACAAAATATTCAAATCAATGAGACATATAGAAAATTATCATATGGAAATCTACACTTTAACTGTCAGAATTGATAAGCCTAATTGATAAAACTTTACCAATTCAACCAATTATAAAAGTAATATACCATACCAAAACCAATACCAATACTTATACTAAAGTTTATACATTTATCGCAAAATAGATAAACAAATCAAAATTGCATTGAACTAAAATTAGTAAGATTTTATATAAAAAAAATGTTGGATATTTAGCTCTTTTTTAAAAATGTATTTTAACATTTTTATCTTCAACATTTTCTATACCAAATGCTTGAATTCTCTTAGTACATTATTAACAGGACATGAAAAAATGTATAGGGATACAAACGAATGTGACTCGTCAATAATACATAAAATTTTCTTTTGTGTGAAATATCAAAAAACCTAAATGAAAGAAAATTGAAAATTTAGAAAATAGGATTATCGGGAAACTTTTTTATGGTTTTTATGGTTGAGCCTATATAAAATATGTTTGAATAAACACATAAAACAGGATTTTTAAGCACAGGACATGGGATGGGTGGGATGCATACGTGTTAGTCCAAGTGTTTATCAAGAGATTAGGTGGAAATAAGGATGAACCAGTCAGCTAATATATAAGATAAACTTCGTAATACAATTATAAAAAAGAATTTATAATCACCCATTTGTACAAATAAACTTACTATATTTTTTTTATCCAAAAATAATTGAATATATTTTTTATCTTGTTTTTTTTTTCTACGATTTTTTTTTTTTGTATCAGTATGTTAAGTAAATAAAAATAAAATAAAAAACACATGCTTCTGTTATTGTTGTTATAATGTTATATAGGTATACATAACATATTTATATAGAAATATATGACATATATATTGATGATTTCATATTTTGAACCCGTTTTAATACTTTTATTCTGTTTTTAATTCAAACCTTTTTTTGTTTTCCACCATATCACCACCGCAGTTTAAAGAATATAGAATATATTTATTTATTTATTGTTTACCATATACCATACATAAATACCAAAGTATATGTGGTATAAAAAAAAAAACATTTTTGAATTTATAATTCTCTCGTTTTATATTCAAATTTCAAAAATTCTGCTCTAAATCCAATTGAATATAATATTCTTTTATTTATTTATTTATTTATTTATTTATATGACTTTATAAAAACGATATAATAAATATAATTTCATTCATATATATATGTATAATAATAATAGTAATATAATAACACATTTTTGTTTGTTAAAATGTAATAGTAATGGTAATTTATATATATAGTATATATATGCGGTAGCCAGCAAGCAAATTATTATATATAGAGGCTTTCATTTCGTTTTTATATACATTTTTAGTTTAGTTAGTGATTTAGAATGGAATAATAACCATTAACCAACAGCGATTAAATTAATTTTATATATTCAAGTATTTATATTTATCAAAATTCAGTGATAGTATTTTTTTTTTTTTGGTTATTTTTCATAAGTATATATTTGTTCATGTGCGGTTTTAAAAGTAACTTTTTATTATGATATAAATAAAATTCATTCAATGCTGCGTGTATTTTTATAATATAAAACAAAAATATAACATATAATATAATATTACAATATACAATAATATTGTATATATGTATATAAATAGAGTTCGCCATTCAATATATCTATAAATTTGTTATCTCGTAATAATATATTATGTTGATATAAGTATATATGCGGTGTTTGACAAAATCGAGTTTTCTTCATCCAACAAATTGAAAATAACCAAAAACACATATGTATCTATATATATTATTATTGTATTAAAATGATCTATGTTTGTAGTTTATTATAATTATTATATATTACAAGTTTTAACTGCTGCTGCTGATGTAATTAAAAAAGTTTTAACATTTATTTAAAGTTTATTTAAATGAAAATATTTTTGAAGTAAAATATATACAAATAATAATCAATTTTGCTGTTTGTTTTTTTTTTATTTGTTTTGTTTCATCCATATATATATAATATTAAATGAATGTGTGTATTGAATTGATTGGACTCGGGGATACTGCGGATGGACAGAAGACTGAAGAGAAAGACTGCGAAGACTATATATACAGACTATCATGACATAATTTTTTGTTGAATTTTAAAATTTTTATTTATATTTATTAATTATTATAATGAATGACATATTACTTTTGAGTTTTGCAATTTTAATAAATGTTAATCATATACAAACAAACGCGATATAATATAAATAAAAGAAAATAAATATAAATAATATTATAATAATAATAAGTTTATTATGCGTATACGCGGCCGTCTAAATATAAAGGTTATATTGTCGCACACAACAAAATAACCGGCCGCCCTTCATCCTTATTACTTTACTTAGTTCTTATATTGAAAAATTGTCCGTATGGTATCTTAACAAATTGTAAAGAATTTCCCTTTAGAAAACTATAATGAATTTTCTTTAAAAAGTACAAAGAAATTTCTTTGGAAAAGTTTTAAAAAATTAGAAAGAAAACCATTCAAAATTCCTTTAAGAAAATTATGCAGAAACTCACTAACGCATCGTTGTATGAATATTGTATAGAATATCATAAAATTAATTTAATTTTTAACCAAACAGTTCAAATGCATTCATAAATTTTTCATCAATTAACAATATAGTGTATATAAATACTAAAAAAAATATGATTTCAAGTAATATGAATATACAAAGGTTCAGTTACAGTTTGTTTCGTTTTTACACTATATATTTTATTATTATTATATTATTATTATAATGTTACAGCAGCTATAATATATATATAATGAATGTGAATATTTAACATATTTATTGTGTTAGTCATTTAAAAATTTTTAATTTAAAAACGAGCAAATAACTATAAATATTTAAATTTTATATCATAAATTATTTAAAATCATGAAATGTGATGAATTACTTCAATATAAAATTATATTATATACTGCACGCAAGAAATTATTTTAAGTTATTTAAGTATTGTTTTTTTTTTAAAAAGATTTTCAAGACTTTGGAAATTTGAATGTTTTATTTTTTTTTATCAACTAACGCTTCTTTTTTCTATTATTATACTCGCACGTCATTACAATATATTATAAAATCAACATTTAATTAAACATAAAAAAAAAAAAACACTTAAACTTTAAAATATTTGAGATAATCAACTGTGTATATATATATTTTTTTATTTTTGGTATATTTTTATAAACCACTGATTAAGTATATTAATATAATTAATATATATATATATTTATATACAAGTGTTTATAGTCGAGAGTTATCTATAGATAGCATACAATTAAAATTATGAAAATAAAAACACACAAATTTTATTACTTGACACGATGTTTTGTGTTTATATTTATTATTATTATCCGGTTTCTATGATTATATATTACATATAAATAAATTCAGTGTGGACTCTCCGAAATGATGATGAAGTTGAACAAATGATACTAAAGGAAATTCTGTTTTATAAGGGAAATTCTCTGTATAGTTTTCACAAGGAAATTCTGTGTAATTTGTTTAAGGAAATGCTGTATAATTTTCTAATTTTATTAAAGAAATTCTGTTTAATATTCTTAAGGAACTTCTGTCTAATATTCTTAAGGAATTTCTGTCTAATATTCTTAAGGAAATTCTTTATCATATTATTATTCTTATTATTGACAATTTACTCTGTTATATTTTAACATTTTCTAATAATTTATTTTGGTTGTTTATCTGGACCAAGATTATATAGACGAGTACAAAAAAACTTTTCCATCCATTTTTTGTATTTGTTTTAATGTTAAAAATTAAATTCCTATATACAATTATAAATAAATAGATATTTACAATTTGTAATTTATGATGACGCTTGTTTCGTATCAAAATATATATATGGTAGATATTTTTAATATGAACTATAAAAAAAATTTTGATAACCTTTCATTATAAATTTAAGGTCAAATTATAATAACAATAATAATAATAAAAATAATGTAATTTGATATATTTTCAGTTGACATCTAATTTTTATTTGATTTTTCTCTTTCATCTCAGACATATATGATTTTAAGCTATATATGCGACGAATGCTATACATATTATTATTATTATATATTTTTTAATAAAAATTTCCAAAATAGGAAAATAATATAATATAAAATTGAATTATATATTATTCATTATATCGCGTACATAAATAGATATAATAATAATATTATTATTATAAAATAATTAATAATTTTTTTATTATTAGAATTTTAAAGTCCATTTCAATATAAGAATAATTAATGATAATATATATATGCGATCTTTTTTATCATTACATATTACATATCATATATTTTTTATTAAAGTTCAGCATCAAAAAACTTATTGTTTAATGCAACAAATAAATAAAAACTCTAATTATTTCTTATATTTGCTTTCTTTTTAATTATAAATAATATAAAATTGCAAGAACAATATGCCAATCTGTCGCATATTGTGCTATAATTATATTTTAATTGATTTAAACAGTATATAACATAGATTTGTTTATATTATTAATTCTTATTAGTGAAATATAATGACTGTAAAAAAAAAAGAGGCCCGTATTTTTTTAAACACACATTATTACGATCTTATCTGTGCGAGGAGGTCAAAATTTATCAACAATTTAAAAAAAAAAAAAATGTAACATGAACGATTGATTAACAAACAAAATTAACGTATATTGTTGTTTATAGTTTATAAATTTGTATATAGTATTTTTAGAGGATACCAAAATGTTATTAATATTATTATAAAAAATTGTAAACTTTGACATTTGAGCGGCAATTTAAATCTTTAATCTTCAATTTCACAATCTTATAATTAAAAATATGTTATTAAAAATTATTGTATAATTTAAATGATGGGTATAGATAAAAGTTTAATGTATGCGAAAATCTTTTTGAAAAACAATCCGTTTTTAATGTCCTCTATATAAGGTTGATTTGAGTGTAAAATTATCATTATTTATAGAAAAAAGGATCCGATTATAAGTTCTAATATTCAAACCATTAATAATATGTTAAAATAAAAATTATAATCCAAAATCATTTATTATGAAAAAAATATGTCTGATTAATAAGAGATTTTTCTCGGGGTTTTTTTTACAATTATTTTTCTTTTCTTTTGTAAAGTAAAACGAAACAAAACTTTTCCATATTTAAAAAAACTAACTTTAAAAAATCGCTAATATACTAATAATAATAATAAGACATTCTGTATACCATAAAAAAATACTATAATTAAATATAAAACTATAACAAAAATATACAGATGCAAAACTTAAAAAAAAACTAAAATACTCATATATATATTTAATACAATTTATATAGACAAATAATTTCAATGTCAATCATATATACACAACAACTTTAGATAATCATTTGTTATATTACATATCTATATTTTCTTAGTAGTTCAACGAATAAAAACAAAAAAAAAAAACAATATACAATGGGGAAATTAATCAAATAATAATAATAAAAATAAAAAAACTTATAACATAGACAAGTTTCATTTATATTTCAACAAGTTCAAGGTTTTGTATTATACATACATATATATTGCACAAATGAATTTCAAGGGATTTGAGCAGAAAAAAATATCACAATCATCACTCAATAACTTACTTAACTATTTTATAGTATATTCTGTATCTGTACATATATATATTTTGCGTATATATTTAAATTATTAATTGAGATTGAAATTCATTGATTTATTATTTTGATCAATAATTTAGTTTTTTTCATATTGTTTATAAAATGAAAAGGAATATATATTCGCGGGGAGGTTAATGTACTATAACATATATTCTATATTCTATATAAATATATAAATACAAAATATAAAGATGATATTTCATTTTATTATTATTTTTTTTAACAATTTATAATCTGAATATAAAATGATTTATTTTATATTTGATACATTTAATAAGTTTTCTGTGCGGGTATTTCCATAATTGATTATTAAAACTTATTATTTTATCTCATTTTTTTTTTTATTAAACCGTATAGAATTTTTTCTATAATATATTAATTAAAAGAAAATCCCGGAAAAGGATATGCATGCATGCATACATGCGGATTACGAATTGCGTGAGAGTTAAAAATCTGAAAATTTTAGTATAATAATCAAATAAAATAAAATTTCCCACTTTAATTTTAAATAGAAAAATCTTGAAAACGTCGTGTATTGCATTTTGTCTTAACAAAAATCGTCGTGAAAAGAATCAAATTATAAAATTAGAATAAATTTATTAAAAATTATAGAACTTTGAAATAGTTTTATTATTGGTATAGTTATATATAGAATTTATTTTTTGTGCGTCTACAGATTATAAAAATAATTTATCCAAAAATTTATTTATAATCTCGTGTATATATATAATCAGTATATAAAAAAATTTTATTATAAGTCATATGACACAACCAAACATATATATACGTATATGCAAAAAATTTTCTTTTCATATGATTGTGTGTTTTGTATTTTTATAATTTATTTTTGTAACAAAAAACACACAGAATTTTATAAATAAATTTTATGTATTTGATTAATTTTTTCGTTTATATTCGTGCAAAAATAAATATGTTCACCGACAAAGGTTATTATAATTTATTATATAGCTCGATGATTAAAAATACGCATGAAAATTGTTTTAAAATACTCAAGAATCGTAATCGTAAAATACGCAATCGGTATCGTATATATATATATATGGCTATCATTATTTAGATATGGTTAATTCGATCCATCACTAATATAGTAATTTAATTTTTATAAGAGAATGCATATATCTATATATATAGTTTCCTTTCTTGGGTATTGTCGTATTACTTAAAAATTTATTATCCTATGGGGTTTGGAAAATTTAACCAGATATTTAGAAATGCATTAAAGCGAGTATCTCTCTAAAATATTAAAGTAGATTTTCTTCAGACGATTCATTCAGAATTTAGAATTTTCCTCAATAAGTCTTCTATGGCTTGAACACGCAAAAGAAATCAATTTAAAATGTTGTCTGAACAAATTTTTAAATAGATTTCCCCGGATATGATGGATTAAGAATATTTTTAAGTTTTACTTTATAATTTTTACAATTTTCACACATTCAAATAATGTTTATTTCGTGTTTAAAAACTGCATAAATATATATTTTTTATGATTTGCAAGTTATTCGTGCACGGGTTATGTAGTAAAAATTTTTAGCACGAGATATGCAGAAAATAAACACCATTCCTAGAATCATTCATTGTGGTATATAACAACTATACGTATTTATTATCATATATATTAATTCTGTTGAATATTGCGGTTGCAATTATACATATAATATATGCAACGATATAAAGTATAAAAAGTAAAAATCATATTATGTAGAGTTTTATGAATGCAACAATAATACAAGAGCTGACTACGCAAATTAATATTTTATATTCATATATATGACAACAAAAATTATTCAATATATTTATTATATATGTATAGGAATTTAATACAAATTTAAATTGTAATTTATTATATAAAATATTAATTTTATTTAAATATTTTAAAAAAGCGTCATCATATACACTACTAGACTATATATATCTATACAACGTCAACAACACTATATATGAATTCATTTCTTTCGTATAGGTTAGTTGGAATTATATGGAATTAATAAATATATATAATAAAACCGTACAAAAATTACTTTTTTTTGTATCCCCACAAAAAAATAATAATAAGTATTTAATTTATTTTTTTTACATTTTTACACTCTACGTATTTCTTTTTTTTTTCTTTTAAAACACATTTGAGTACTTGAAATCGCGTGAATGAATAAATTGTAATGAGTGTATAGTAATGTTGTAATTGTATTTATATAAATAAGTGATATGATGCGATTGTATTATATATTTTTCGAGACGAAATGACAAACTGAATTATTTTTTATATATATATATAAATGATAATATATATTCCAATGAAATATACACCGCATACATACACCAGATATAAATATACTGTGTCACTATATACTGTGTAACTAAAATAAATTGAATATTATTTTAATATGTACATTCGATTAACGCAATTCAATTTAAAACAACCGCAATTTAACTCTCGCTATAAATATATATACATACATTAACAAATCTATTTTGTACAGAGACGACAGACTGTGAATACATAACTAAAAAATTAATTTAAATTTAAAAATATTATTCACAAAAAATATCCATTTAAATAATAATAATAATAATAAAACTTTATTGTGTGATTAATTAAGTAAAAATAATAATTATTATATCATATAAAATTATATGTGTTTTTTTTTTATTTATACAATTTCAATTTGGAGAAATTTTTAGTCTAGTGTGTTTTTTGTTTTGGTTTACGATATATTTATAAATATATTTTTAAAACAGGTGTTATAAAAGTTTATATTTAAAAAAAAAAAAACATACAATTTATAATTATAGATTAATATATATCATTAATGAACTGAAAATATAACAAATTAATGAATAAATAAATAAATAGTACCAATACATAATATAAAGAATTAAAAATAAAAAATATATAAAAAACTTTACAATTTTACATTATTATATATTAGAGGTGTAAAAAAAAAAAAGTAAAAATAATTCAATAAAAATAGTGTGAATTTATTGATATTTTAATAATAATAAAAAAACATTTATTGGTTAAATACCACCAAAATAAATTCTTAAATAGTAGTTAAATAAATCAATTAATTACACAAAATATATACCAATAATGGGTATTATAAAAGATGCAACACATTTGGTAAATTATACATTTTTATTTATAATTTTTCATCTTTATTTATTATATATATAGTGAATAAATGTTTAATGAATGAATGAATGAATGCGTTTTTAACATTTTTGTTGAGGCAGTCATTTATATATATAGTTGGTTGTTTGTGTGTCGTGTGTTTTTATTCTTTCAATATGATTTTTTAAGAATTTTTAATGGTATTTCCAAAAATATCATAATTTTTCTTTTACAAAAGATATTTCGCACATTTACATGATGTTTTTTAGATTGTATGTCTTGGGAAGCTAAGACCATATAAAATTATAGTTTGTTTTAATCAGTTTGTGAAACAAACCCAATCATTGTACGAAGGAACGAATTCAAGACATGAGAAATGTTCATATACATTTCATTTATAGTTTTCTTTTTTTGTGGATTGGAATTTTTCTTTTGTTGGATCTAATAAGAAAAATTTTTACCAAAACTAATCGGTGTTGAACATTTCTTAACCAATCGTTTTGAAAATCGTTACTATAAATAATTATAATGAATGTAGATGATCTTTAAATGAATGAAGATATGATTTCTAGCTGTTAAATATTATATATCCTTTGGGAAAATTCATTCAGAATTAAGAATTTTCCAAGATCTTTCTTGGTTTTTAATGTATTTTATATATGAAAAGATTTTTCCAAATGAATTTTTGAAAGTGACTTTTTGAAAATGGATTAACCAATCATTTTGAAAATGTGACTATAGATATTTACAATTTTCTTTTGATCTCTAAAATAAAATATTGAAGTCTAACGCTTAACAACAAAAAATATTTTTTTTTTATATATATGAATATAGAAAAGAATATTAATTAAATATAATAGATAATATGAATATATAAAAGATTAATCGCATTTTATTTATATGAATTATTTAAAATATAAAATAATGAAACGCCAGCTTGCGATAAAGAATAAATTCAATGAATTAATAATTCGCAAATTATTATTAATATATGTAATTTAAAAAAAAGTGATATATTCCTATTTTTGTAATATATATATATATATATATATAATAAACAATTAATCTTTATAATATATATAAAATATTTTAAAATTTATTAATACACCAATTTTATCTATTACTAATTATTTTTGCAATTAAAAAATAAAAGACAATTAAAAATTATCACTGCATTTTGATAATGTAAAACAAAACAATAAAATAAATATTCAATTAATAATAATTTTTTTATTTTTAAAAATATAAATAAGTAATAAAAAATTTAATTAATTTTCTTATTTTTCATTTATTTTCCATAAAGATACGTGACCAATGTCAAGAGTTAATCTTAACCGATGAACATACAAAAGAACTAATGAAACGTGTATTACACGAAATAAATCGAGGTTTAAGTAAAGAAACACACCCGGATGCCGATATTAAATGTTTTGTAACATACGTACAAGATTTACCAAATGGAAAAGGTATATTTAATTCTTTTTTTTTTTTTTGAAAATTTAAATGATTAAATTAACTAAATGAAATCATAATGAAACTGTTTCTATTTCATTTATAGAACGAGGAAAATTTCTAGCACTTGATTTAGGTGGAACAAATTTTCGTGTATTAATTATCCATTTAAAGGGTGAAAATGAATTTGAAATGCAATCAAAAATTTATGCTATACCACAAAATATTATGTTGGGTTCGGGTGTTCAATTATTTGATCATATTGCTGAATGTTTAGCAAATTTTATGAAGGTATATATATATAATTATAATTTTAATTTAGATTAATTTTAATTAATGCGGATATTCATAATTTATTGTTTTTATTATAGGAACATTCTGTTTATGCTGAACGTTTACCATTAGGATTTACATTTTCATTTCCTTTGCAACAACTTGGTTTAACAAAAGGATTACTGGTACGATGGACAAAAGGTTTTAATTGTTCAAATGTGGTTGGTGAAGATGTTGTACAATTACTTAAAGATTCAATTGCAAGACGTGGTGTATGTATTTTATTTATATATCTATATATATTAAATTAAATTTTTTGTTTTCAAATGGTAAAATCTATATAGCACTGATGTCTTCGAACCTTCGCATAATCATATAAATTTTCACTTCATTCGCATTATAAGTTTTTACCCTTATTCTGTTATGATATGTTATTGTGGTTATATCGCAAACGGTGGTTATATATATTTTTGTTTTGTTTTTTTTTAAATACTATAAATTCAGAATATTGTTTGGTATCGATTTTATTCGAACGTAATAAAATACATGAAATACTGATATGAAATGAATGAGCGATTATTCACAAAAAAAAGGTGTGTTTTGTTTTATTTTGTACAACAAAATAATTAATTATTGAACAAAACATCGCGCTGTATTAACAATAATGTTAAAGATTTAGCAACATACAATATATTTCGAGTTTACTTAAAAATAATAAATTATAGAATTTGACAAAATTATGACTATAATTATGATCTTATACGAAAAAAGCACTTTACTATTAGATATACTGGTATCTATTTTAATGATTTTAATGATCACTATTTTAATGATACCGTTTTTTTTTTATAAAAAAACCTTTAAAACCATTCCCTATCATAAATTGTATATTGCGAAAAATTAGCTATCACATTATATATTAGAGCAATATCGCAGTATTATAGTTGCACATTTAGTTTGGAATTGGTCAGTATATATACACATATTGCTTAAAAGATTATACAGATAAAGATATAAAACAATTGGCTACTACTTATTTTTCTTTCAATAAAAATGGGCCAATCAATATAGAATTAATTTCACTTATTGGATATCCGGTAAATAGAAATCACGTGAATATGCTTCTATCTAATCATCGTTAATTATTCCATCAGCACTATTTACAATGGTATTATTATATACATCTTTTGGCAGGATACATAATTCAATATATCACATTATTAAAGGTTAAAGTAAACGCACATAAATAATATTTATAAAGCAATTGCACACAGTAAATCATATTTTCATTTTGAAATGTTCCTTTAAGAACATCTATTCAAAATTAAGATGATTAGCCGGGGGATGAATTTTATAAGACAATATGAATGACCTGTTGACAAATCGTTAACTATTAAATTTATAATTTAACAAATTGATTTACATAATATTATGCTCTACAATTAATGAGACATTATACAATTATTATAAAATAAAATCTGACATGCATTTATATATATATCGACAGTACAATAAAATTATGATTTGTCACCTTAAATCAATATCAATGATTTCGCTTTAATAAATTAATTAATACAATTGAAAAATATCAAAATAATAGAAAAATTAAACCACATAAATAAATGATACATAATAAAATAAAAATTAAATGTAATATTACACATCAATCACCATATACATATAGGAAATTGATATAACAGTTATGGCAATTTTAAATGATTCAACAGGAACCCTTATGTCATGTGCCCATAAAATTCAAAATTGCAGAATTGGTATAATAATTGGTAAGAGATTAGAACAAAAACAAAAAAAAAAATAAAATAAAATAAAATGAATGCAAAATTTAAATTAGAATAACAAACAAAAAAAAAGCACGGGTTCGATATTAAACAAAATTATAAATGCATATATTTAAGAACTTTTTTAATTTTTAATATATAGAAATTGTGATTGTAAAAATATTTAGACACACACGCATCAACACAAAAAAAACGCACCTACCACAAACATTTTTATATTATTAACTCAAAACTATTTCTATATAATATAAATTAGTTCGATATATTACTGTGAACAAAGAATCTTTCAATTTTGATATTGTTAAAGTGCGACCAGATATCGCATAAAAGATTTAAATACGGTATTGAATTTTTCTCAAATTGAAATATTAATTTCTTCACTGAAACAAATTGCTAAAAATAAACAAAATATACATTTTGATGGAACACATCGCTTAAAGGTAAGAAGATGCATCAACAATTTCGTAATTCTTATTTGACAAATTGGATTTTGTTTTTTGGTTGTTTCCATAAATTAAATACTTCTTTCTTATAGAACACATTTTTTTAGTAGATTTTCGAATCGATTGAAAAAAATACTTGATCATAGTTCAAATTTAGTGCCGATTCTAATTCGGATTATTAATGGAAATAATTTTATTCTATCAAATGCGGATAGAAAAGAGGAACTTTCCATATATATATATGTATATAGCAATCAATAATTTAATCGAATTAATTTGAAGTTATTGAAGATAAATTAATAAACTTCTATAATTGCATATCCCCCCCATTAAATTATCGAACCATTTTTGTTCACAATAATATTCTAATTAATTTATATGAAATGTGCAAGTGATAGACTATATGTATTTTTAGAGCATTAAATTTTATTTAAAAAAAAAACACACCAATTATTAATTCAATTTTAATAATACACGCATTTCTTAGCAATTCTTTTATTATTCTTATTATAGTCAATATAGTTTATTAGTTGTTGCTTTTAAAACAAAAAAAAATTATGATATCTTTATATATTTTTTAAATACATTTTAAATACTTTTAAATATCTTTGTATATATACACAGAATATAGATTCAAGTATGTATATAGTAATGTAATTATATATTTAGTGATGATTTACGACGGCTTTCCTTTCTTCAATTCAATTTAATTTCAATTGAATTGATCGAAAACATATTATGTACATTATTATTTTTTTTTAATTTTATTTCTATATATTAATTATTGTTATTACGAAAAAAAAAAACAACACATTTTAATTTGGTAGATTGCATATTTCACGCATATACTTTTCATATAATTTTCAAAAATATAATAACCACAACGAAACATATTATTCATAAATATATATTCACATACACACCCCATATGAATACAAGAACAGAATATACACAATTTAAATTTAAATTATTTTCTAAAAATAAACCAAAAAAACCATCGAAAACAAACACTAAATTAATTAACATTCAAATTTAAAACTTATCATATTAAAAAAAACTATTAAAATCAATTAATTTGGACATAATTTACTAATAAACCACATATTTTTGAATAAGGATTAATGAAGCACCATTTTTAAATTACTATATATAATTTAACAAAATATATGATTATGAATTAAGGCCACACATCATCATTTAACCATATATGCAAATCAAAATTTTACTCTCATATCTCATATTAACTCGATTAAAAACAATTAAATTTGTTATTCTTTATAAAAATAATGTTATTATATGATCGATATTTTAAGAGAAAACAATTGAAATATTATTATCTTATATAAATTTGATTGATGATGGTGAAGCGAGTATTTATAATAATAATATCTTATTCTTATTATTTCATTATATAACAACAATTTCATTATTTATTTTCCTCCCAAAAAAATGCCATCAATTTTTAATTATAAAACTAAAAATTAAAAATAATAAATAAATATTTTGTAAAAAAAAAATTGAAAATCAACATAAAAAAAACAAATAACGCATAACAATCAAAAATTGCGAAATATCCAGGATGTACAAATTGATGTATGTGCCATATTAAATGATACAACTGGTACATTGATGTCCTGTGCATGGAAAAATCACAACTGTATGATAGGATTAATTGTCGGTACGTTATTTTATATAAATTATCCATATATATACTTTACGTGTATTTATTTATTTTTTATCTAAATATATTCATATGTTTTATTTTTTGTGTTTTTACATTAATTAATTATTATTATTATTATTATAAAAAGAAAAATCAACTGTAGGATATTTGGGAAAAAATTTACAATTTCAACGTTATTTAACTAAAATATATTCTAAAATTATAGAATTTTTTGGTTGGTGTATCTAAAATGTTTAAATTAACGATGCACTATATACATTGAAATCATGATGGTTTCATAAGAATAAAGATGGGTTAAGAATAACGATAGTTTCATAAGAATAACGTAGATTTTATAAGAATATCGCTGATTTCAAAAGAATAACGATAGAGTTTCATAAGAATACCGTAGGTTTCATTAGGAATAATGATAAATGATAATGAAAATCAATTACAAAAATATTAATAATTTATTACTTGTTAATCAAAATGATTACCAATTAAAATTTTTAAATTGAAATTAGAAACTTATTCAAAATGTCCGTAAGAAAATTAATTTATAAACTATCGTTCCCCTTTTCATTGGATTAAACACTCAATTGAATTTATTTAATATTTTATAAGAAAGAAAATAATGACAATATCAATTTGGTTTTTGTTTTCTTTAGCGATTCCCTTTTTACTATCAAATATTAAAAACATAAATTGTCAAAATTACAGTAAAATTCAATGAAAAAACTAATATACAAACGTTATTATATAGAAAATTTACAATTTCAGCAATTTTTTTATAATATTTCCCACCTATATTAATTAGTTAATAAATTTCCGATATGTAAATTGTTTTCCAAATATCCCATCAGAAGAAAAGTGTTCAAATAATAAACAATTTATATAAATGTTGCAATAAAATAAGATTAATTATAAAAAAAAAGAAAAACAAAAGAAGAACAACCCCAAAGTGTTTTTATATTTAATGAATTTAATATACATTTGTGTTACAAAATTGCGATTATTAACTTTTTTTTTTTATTATTAATGTTCATAATAATTATATTTTATGTGTTTATTATGTATATTATTATTCAATTAAAATTAAACGCACTAAAAGATTTTGTTTTTATTTAATGTACGTGTGTTTTGATGTTCTATAAAAAAAAAATATGTATTGAGAAAAGAATTTGAAAAAATGGTTTATACAAAAACCGTTTATTTAATTTGAACATAAAATTCAATAAAATTTAATATTATAATTAGGAAAAATCAATTAGAAATGAATAATTAAAAAAGAATTCGGATAAAAAATGTGAAAATTAATCGTATAACTTTATATTTATATTGAAATAATAATATTGTTGTCATATCACCCCGAAAAACAATAATGAAAACATAAATACAAAGCAATTCATTAGTAAATATAAATTTCCATATTGTAAAAAAAATGTTTAACCTTTTTCAATCATTCAAAATAGATTACAAAAAAGATTTGATAGAAATTTATTAAAATTGTAATCCCAACCCCCCATGTTATTACATGAAACAAAATTAACTAAAATTATATATTGATCGATAGGTTTGTTTTGAAACGAAAGATTTTTATATTTAGTATAGTAAAAAAAAAAAAAAAGATTCATTAAATGCTTTAATTATTTGTTTTGTTAAAAATCGCATGTATTTAATTAATGATAATAAAAACAAAACACACAAACACATACAAAATTAATCCGCACCAAAAGTTAATTATAAAATAATTTAATTCTTTTTGCATGAATTCTTAATTATAGTTACTGTTTTTAGTTTCTTTTTTTTCTTTTTTTTTGGTGATGGATATTGTTTTATTTTTATAAAATAAACCAAAACACAAAAAAGAAAAAAAACGTTTAGTAAATTATAATAATAAGCTTTTACATTTATATGACACAACAGAGTAGGAAATAATTTTTATTAAAAATTAAAAATCAAATTTATCATTTTTATTTACAATAAAATTATCGTGTAAAATATAAATAATATATAGGCACTGGCAGTAATGCATGTTATGTAGAAAAAGTAAAAAATGCAGAAAATTTTGATGGAACTCATAGTGATAAGGAATACGTGCTAATAAATACAGAATGGGGTGCATTTGGTGATAATGGTGCATTAGATTTTATACGAACTGAATATGATCGGGAAATTGATGAATGCAGTATAAATCCAGGAAAACAATTGTAAGTTTTTTTTTTAAATGTGAATTTATATTATAGAATTATATTAAATATTTAATAATAAAATAAATATGGTATTCGCATATATATATTACATATAGACAAGAGAAAATGATATCCGGTATGTATATGGGTGAATTGGCAAGATTAGCTATATTGAAATTTACACGTTCTGGACTACTGTTTGATGGTAAATCATCGGATTTATTGGAAAAACGTGGACAATTCTTTACCAAATTTGTTTCGGAAATTGAATCGGACAAACCGGGAAATTATATTTATTGTCGTGAGGTATTGGAAGAATTGGGATTAGGACATGCAACCGAACAGGATTGTGCCAATGTACGGTATATATGTGAATGTGTATCAAGTCGTGCAGCCCATTTAGTATCGGCTGGCATTGCGGCACTCATTAATAAAATGGATCAACCAAGTGTTACGGTATGAATGAAATGAAAACTGAATGAAAATTATATTTAAATTTTAGTATGGGCGAATAATACACATTTGTCTAATTCAAATTTTATTAATAATTATAGGTTGGTGTTGACGGTTCTGTGTATCGTTTTCATCCAAGATTTCATGATTTAATGAAAGAAAGAATTCGTCAATATGTTAAACCAGAAATACAATTTGATTTAATGTTATCGGAAGATGGTTCTGGTCGTGGTGCTGCACTAGTAGCAGCTGTAGCTTGTAGGGAAGAAGCACAAAAATAATAATAGTAACTATAATGATATATATCTAGTAATTTAATATATCAACAAACAAAATTATGAAAAAAAAATCTTAGATGGTAGAGATGATAAGCCAATAAAATAAAAAAAAAAACAAAATAAGGAAATAAAAGAAAATAAAATTTAGTTAAAAAATTAATTATTTTTTGTATATAGTTATATAATTTTTTTTTTTCCTGTTTAGTTTAAATTAATTTTTATCCTTTATTCTTTTATTTTTGTCATCACATAAAACTTAAAATATATACATATATATATCTATATATTTAGATTTACTTAAACTTAATATAATAAAATATTATTATTATTGAATTTGTTTATATAAAATAAAATTATAAAAAGAAATGGAAGAGAATTATATAGAATGATTTTTCTCACACAAAAAAAAAAACCAACAGCAATAATAATAATAATAATATTGTAATATTGGAACGCATATTTTTTGGTAATAAAATTATAATTAAAAAACAAAATCAATTAGAACAATGAACAAAAAAATTGTAAATAATTGTTTCTGGTATGGAAAACAAAAAAAAATGAAATTTAGAATTTAAAAAAAATACTCAAATAATAAAATTGAAGAATTAAAAAAAACGTTATTATTATTATTATTATTGTAAATAAAAATTTGTAAAAGAAACACAAATGGAAAAAAAAATCTATTTTATTCATTTTAAATTCAATTTGTATTTTTATTATTTTTTTCTTTCTTTCATTAAAAATTAAAATTAGTTATAAATTTAAAGAAAAAAAATGCGATTGGTATAGTAAAAAAAAAAATAAATATATGTTACGTTAAATGTAAATATGAAAAATTAATAAAATTTATATATTATATAATTAAAATTAAAACAAAAACAAAACATGTATATTATTTATTTTAAAATTAATTTTAAAGTTTTAGAACAAACACAAAATTATTTTGATAGATATATAAAAATAATTTTTTAGCAAAAGAGGAACAAAACGCGCGATCACCACGCAAATTAACATTTAATTCATATATAAAAGACAAAATAAAAGACGGTCAGTTTATCAGACTTTTTTTTTCATATTTATTTGTTATACGAGGGTTTATTATTAGACGAAACAAATAATTAAGCCATATATAGAAAAAAAAAATAATAAAATTTAGGGAGGATATTATAAAATTATATATAATTTATTAGTTGTGATTAAACGAATAAAATAAACAAACATAAAGCACAGACATATATAGATTTTCAATAGGTAAAAAATTATAAAAATATTTATCATTAAATGCAATTTATTTATATCTCATCATCATTATTGATTCTTTTACATTTCCACAGACAAAAATCGATGGAGACTTTTGGTTTATGAATCTTGTAAAATATATAGAAATCGAATTGTTAAAATTTAAATTGCTGGATTTTTTTTTTACCATATTTATAAACTTAAAGGCTATTATTTTCTGATCTTGGGTGTTTCTACAATTTTAATTTACTCAGATAGTATGAAAAATCAATGTTAATATACGATTTTCCGAAAAGGATATGTAAAAAGGTTAAGTATAATTAGGTTTTTTAGACAAATTTTCATATACATTTTATGGATAATGAACTATCAGCAATTATGGTAGAATTTGCATATGACAAACAAGGAGATATTTTGGAAAAATTCAAGCGTAATATATTTCATCGGAAGATGTGTGGTTTTAAAAAAATTCATATTCTTTTCTTTATTAGTTATAAAAAAAAAAGGTAAAAACCTAAAAGTAATGATAAAACAATTCAAACCATATTATTGATAGATTTAGAGAAAAAAAAACTAAATCTGACAAACATTTCTTAAAGGTTTTCTTGGACAGTTTTCCATAAAACAGCTTAGCATTGAAATCGTTGCTTAGAAAACATTTTCTTACCTTCACCTTTTATTGCTTTTCTCGCCAAGTTTTAGAACTTTAGAGTTTTAGAGTATTTATACAAATGAAATACCATTGTTCTATTTTTTGTAATATCCCTTATTTTATTTTCGTTCTTTATTGTCCTTATACAAAATACAACAAGTTCCAAATTATTTAAAGTCATTGGACTCCAAAAAAAATTCCTCCATCAAGCGATAATCTCATCATACAAAAGGTATAATAGTTTCAATTTTTAAATAAATATCCTTTTTTAAATATATTCTAAATATCATTTTTCTTAAAAATATATATACAAACAAAAAAAGAATTATAATTATCAAACAAAATAAAATAAATAAGATCCAATAAAGCGCAAAACAGATACAAAAATAAAAAATAAAAATAATATACAATAAAATTTACGATTGTATTGTAGTGGTGGTGGTGGTGGTGGTTAAATTTTATTTTAGTAAATTATTTATATATTATAATAACTATAACAAATTAATTAAAATAAAGTAAAGAAAAATTAATGAACAGCCACAAAGTAGAAAAAAGCAAAAGTATTTTCATAATTTTATTTTTGTACAAATAAGAATAAATTAATTAATTACACACAAATGAAAATGCGATGAGGACCGCGCGACAATATACGATGACGACGAATCAATATAATTGCGATAGAATAAATATATAGAATTAATTATTTATAGAAAAATGTATAATTATAGGGAATTATATAGGAAATAATATGATTTAAATTAATTAAAAAAAAAAAACTGGGATATTTATTATTTAAATAATAAAGTTCTATAAAAATTATTTTATGGATATTATTTTATGAAAATTTTTTTGCTGCGGTTTATTATTCAATTATTTGAATATTTAAGTTTTATTTTCATTGTAATATTTTAATTTTGGGGTGTTTTTTTTCTAATGTTATTATTATTATTATTTAAAATAGTTAAAAAATAATTTGAATCATTTAAAAATTAATGTTACAAACATAAATAAAATAATTATGAAATAAAAAGATTGTAAATTTTGATATGTAGTAAAAATAATACAACAAATTTGATTTTTGTTTTTAAAGACATTTAAATATAATTATATCTGCTCTATAATATAATCATTTGTTAAAAATATATATTATTTATATTTAAATAATACAATATATTTATTTTAAATAAATGGGATCTAATTATATTGTAAACATTTAATAATAAAATAAATAGTAATAAAAATCGATATTAAATAAATTATTGGGGGTGGTTTTTATTTTTAATATATAATATAAATTACACAATATTTTACAAGATCAAATTCTATGTCAAGTGGATTTTAGATTAACAACTTTCATTATTTTACATGTGCAGCAAAGATAATAGAGTATACAAAGATTTTATTTTTAGATAAGGTAATTTTCTTTAGTAAATTATATAAAGTTTTCTTTAGGAAATTACAAAGATTTTCCTTTAGGAAATAATACAATGCTTTAGAAAATTATATAAAGTTTCCCTAAGGCAATTACACTGAGGTTCCTTTAGAAAATTATACAGCATTTTCTAAAAAATTATACAGAAATTGAGATATTTATACAGAATTTCCTTAAAAAAATTAACCAGAATTTCTTTGAGATTATTATACAAAATTTCCTTTAGAAAATTATATAGAATTTCCTGAAAATTATACAGAAATATAGAAGAAAATTACATGAAATTGGCTATTAGAATATCGTACAAAATGTTATTTAGGAAATTATATTAATCATTGCATTTAAACAATTATACAGAAATTTGTCATTAGAAAATAAAGTGTTCTTTATAGCACATATAGAATTTCTTTTAGGAAATCACAAAGGATTAGTTTAAGAAAATTTATCAGAATTATTCCTTTAGATTTTTTGGAGATTTCTGTGGTTTATAATATGTTTTGAACATTGAGAAATTTGTTAAAAATACTAACAAGTATTTGAATAAAACAATTTTTCAAATAACATCGTATGATTAAAATTTTCTTTTTGAAAATTATCTATTAAATTTTTCTTTCAATCTCCTGCATTTTCTCCTATTCCCCTGCCGAAACAAATTGGTATAAAATATTTGATTTTGTGAATATAATAAAATGTTTTGATATATTCATATACCGTCTGGCAAGCAAAAAAAAACCCCCTTTTTATAATATTTTTTCCATTTACTCAATTTTCTATACACAGAAAATGTGTAGTTTTATATATGTATATATAAAATGAAATATATATAAATTAATTTATATACATATATTATTTTTAACCCTATATCATTCGTAATTTATTTCGGAGGATATATAAAAAAAAACCATAAATATTATTTAAGAAATAGTATAGAGTTTTGTTTATGAAATATTTAGTTTAAAGCATTCCTTAATTTAAATTTCTATACATAAAAATCTAAGATAATAATCGAATTTTTTGAAAAGTTAATTAATAGATATGTAACATTTGACCGATTATATAGTATACGATTGTGTGATCGTCCCAGATTTCCAATATATTAGAATGAAAATATGAATATTGTTTAGGAAATACTAGGAATTAAAGGTTAACAATTTCTATTGAAAAGAAACTTATGCCAACAAAAAAAAATTCAACAACAAAATCTCTATATACTTTATGTTTTCTCGCAGCATCCCATCTATTATACATAAAAAAAAAACAGGATTTGTATCCATCAAATAATAAACTCTTCTTAAATTATTCTTTATTTATCATGAATTTTTGCTGCACTTTACCAACTCATTTAAAAATCTTTTATTTAGAATTTTATAATGCAGACAAAAATACTACGGAGTACAGACTTAATATTAATCCAGAATTTATTATTCAAACAAAATAGAAAAAGAATTATTAACAAACAGCTGATATATTTTATATATTTTATCATCGTATAAATATATTTGTCTCAACAATTTTCTAATAAATATATGTATTTGTGATATAGTCAATGTATAATAGCGTATTATCAATATTATCATCATATATATTATTATCACAAAAAAATGGAGTTTTTTGTGTGCCTCAGTTATCGCATCATACAAACATATAATAGACATGCGATAAGAATATAAAAACAGAAAACTAGAAATATTAAATTAAAATAAGCATGTAAAACATTTAAAGGTAATAGTATTATTTTAACATTTTGTACGAAATTTTATATTAATTATAAAAATTATTAATAGAAATACTTTATTATTTTTTTTTCATTTAAACTAATAAGACACAAAAATATTTTTTTATTTTATTTATTTATTTCATACGAATTATTTTTTTTTTTTTGGTTTGTTTGAAATCGTGTGTGAGTTTTTATATTTTCATATATGTGCTAAAAAAAAACGAAGAATAAAATAAAAATCAATAATAATAAAAAAAATTTCCATTCGCATAAACAATAAAATAAAATATATATATACAAATAAAATATGAATAGAAAAATTGTGATAATTGGTGCTGGTGCTTCGGGAATAGCCGCTGCCACCAAATTAATTGAAAATGGTTTTAAAAATGTATTGATATTAGAAGGTGAAAATCGAATTGGTGGACGTATTCATACAATACCATTTGCATCAAATGTTGTTGATATGGGAGCTCAATGGTATGTTAATTATAAATACATATAATTGCAATTTATTGAATATATAATTTTTTATACATTTTTTGATTACGTGCCCATATTTATTTTTTTTTAATTCTTTATAATATAAATTTTATTTTACCTCAATCATTTAATATGCTTATAGGCCATAGTACAATTAAAAATTTATTTTTGGTCTATTGTCTTTGCTCGAAATGTATTTAATTATAAATTTATGATATTTCAAATGTTTGTTATCATTTTTCATTTTTTTTAAAGTGATTAATTTAATTTTTCTATAGTTAATCCAAACAAAAAACAACTACTACACATTTTTTCTAATATAGATAGTATATATTTAAAATGAGATAATACATAATTTCCTTGATGAATTACTTATTATTTATATTATCGCACACGTAAAACTTTATCGCATTAACATAATAATAATGATAATGGATTGTTTAAACAAATTAAATTTATATGATATTCATTATACCAGAAAGCAAAACACACTGTAAGTTTTACTAGTGGAAACTCAACGTGTTAAGAACATAATTTGCAAAACATATGATAACATAAACACAGAAAAATCTGATTATGTTAAAAATTTCAGTTAAGTTGCTCAATGATAGTTTCGTAGGGAAATTTCGACGTTTCCTAAAAGAAAACCGCATGGAACGTGAAGAAAAATTGAAAAAAATCTACAAATTTATTTTCAATTTTTAACTAAACTAATATGTCAAATACAATTGTAGCCGTACGTGCTTAAAATATACTTTCAAACAAATACTATAAAAGCGTTAAATACGCTATAATTACTATTATTGTTAATTTATTAAACAATGTACCAATAATAATTAATTGGTTTTTTTATATACATATCGATAAACAAATAGAAATATACTGTTTAGCTAGCGGTATTTCAAATAAGATTTATATTTATAATTAATCGCCTTTTAATCAATTAATTAATCATATATTTTTATGCTGGAATTTCATGGTAATTTATCAAAAATTTAATAAAAAAAATGTTAAATTTGTTTTAAATATCCATAAAATGGTATTTATATTCTGAGAGATTTGGAAAAATTCCTTAATAAACCGAAAACTATATGAGAAAATTTCAAATTTTTCCAAAATACATAAATTAAAGATTTTATTATGAATTTGATATAGATTTACTACGAGATTTTAAACCATTTAGCATAACCATTGCCACATATTCTACATATTTTGAAATATATATACGATATAATAAGCGCGTTTTATTCGAGCTTTGATGGTGTGTGTGAGGTAAAATTTTCATGTAAAACAACAACACCGTGATTTCGATATTTATCCAAATCACCGAGATTTGGATAAAATGTTATTTCCGTGATTTGCACATAGGTTTCTACAAATCACAAAGTCGCCAATTAAAATTTTTTTTTATTTAAATGTTACCAGCAATGATATTAAAATTATAATAACCATGGAGTATTTTATATACAAAACATCAACACTTTTTTTATAAACAAACTTTTTTTTTAAATGATAAACAAAATTATTTTTTTATTAGTATATTAAAATCGAATATAAAATAAACAAAAACAAAATTATATGGAAAATTATATATATATCTATAGTCAGTTATAAAATAAAATGCGATTGCTTGATTGTTTTAATTATTTAATCATTTGGGAATGTGCACAAAAATTGTTTTTGTTATAAGTTTGGAAAAAAAAGATTATAAATAAAAAATTGCTGCTAGACAAACAATCAATGTCAATTAAACAAATTTTTTATATAAACACATTTTTTTTATAAATAATAAACAAAATTTTTGTTGCATTTTTTTCAAAACAAATATTTAAGTACTACTTACTGAGGAAGTGATACATATTTGCATATAAGTAAACGCATTTTTTGTTACCCACCATAATAACATTTTGTCCACTGTTGTAAAATATCCACGGAGATTTCCCAGATATATGATGGATTATTTCAATTAAAAATTTACGTAGAGATTCCGTGGTTGCAATGTTATTCTGGTAGTTAAAATTAGGTTTTCATAAAATGTTAATTTTACTTTTGTTTTCCGTAGATCGTGTGTGTTTATTGATTTATCGTAAACATGTAATAACAGCATAATAAACCATGAATAACGAAGCAATTATCCAGGTATGTTATTTCACAAATAAAACTGTTTTAAAAATGATAAATATATTAATTCAACCTGCAGTGGTTTTTGGAATCATCCGAGGACTCATCTGAATCTGGTGATGAAAGTTTGTTTGCGGATATACCCAATTTTTCATCTGAATCAGACACAGACATTGAAATACCCGATCAACATATTAAAGTAACGAATTTTGTAGAGACTATTCGTAAATATATTGACAGTGATTTTAAGGCTCATTTTCGTCTGAAACGCTGTACAGCTCAAACTTTGATTGGTAAGTAAAGCACTTTATTATGCTAACCCTTAAATATAATTTCGCGTAAATATTTACAGCTTCATATGCAGCATCAGATACACAGCAAAATATGCAAAAAGCTGGGAAAAAGCACATGGGTCCAGAAAAAGAAATTTACATGTTTTTATGGTATATGGGCAATACAAACACGTTTCGCGAATTAGCGAATTTATTCGGTGTTTGTAAATCATCAGCCTGGAATGTTATTGTTAGGATATGTAATTGGATAGTTTCCACGGCACACACATATATAAAATGGCCTTCCGCAGATGAAGTTTCATCAATAAATGCAGCATTTAAAGCAACAAAAAAATTTCCATCTTTAATTGGTGCTATTGATTGCAGCCATATCAAGATCAAAGCTCCACGTCAAAACAAAACAGCATACTATAACCGCAAACAATATTACAGTGTACATTTACAGGCTGTTGTGGATAATAATAAAAAAATTATAAACGTGTTTGTTGGTGAACCGGGATCAATGCACGATAGTCGTGTATTACGACGATCACAATTGTACAATGACGCATTCAACAATGTGACATCAATGTTCCCGAATAAGACATACATTTTGGGAGATTCCGCATATCCAAATACCGAATGGATTATCGCACCGTTCAAGGATTATGGTAACCTCACCACAGAGCAAACACAATTTAATCAATTGCATTCTTCTGCACGTATTATTGTAGAAAATGCATTTGGCTTGTTGAAAAATCGTTTCCGTAGAGTATTGCATTTTAATGAGCAAACGCACCTAGAGTTAATTGTTCATTTAATAGTATGTGCCTGCGTACTCCATAACATGTGCATAGTGGCAAATGATTTTATTGTGGAAGAGAATGTTGATGAACAATTTACAACTGAGAATGACTTTCACGGATTTTTGGAAAATGATGGACATGCTGTAGAAAAGCGAGAAGGTTTAATTGCATATTTTATGGCAAAAAATATTATTAATGAAAATCAAATAGTTTAATAATAAAAACAATTCATTATATTAAAAACATTATTTTTTTATTGTCTATTATTTTGTGTAGAATACCATTGCTTCATTAGCTCCATTTTTTCGTGGTGTCTTAATTTCTTTTCCCTTTGTGACGCCTCATAATTTTGTTGCCTCTGTACCT
Organism: Dilophus febrilis; assembly: GCA_958336335.1. NCBI lineage: Eukaryota > Metazoa > Arthropoda > Insecta > Diptera > Bibionidae > Dilophus > Dilophus febrilis. The sequence continues at coordinate 5,311,928 of OY284472.1, read as the reverse complement.
TAAGGGATTCTAAGTACAGTTTTTCCCTCTCTTCCTTCCTGTGCAACATCGCCAGTTTTTCATTGTCATAAACGGCCTTTTTTACTGTTCGTGTGGGTGTTAATGGTAATGTCGATGTCAGCGGTAGTGAAGGAGATAGAGCTCCGACAGATGAAGGTGGGGGTATAGATGGAAACAAAAATTGTGAGGACGATGATGGTGATGGTGATGGTGACGGTGATGGTGATGGTGATGGTGATGGTGACGGTGATGGTGATGGTGATGGTGATGGTGATGGTGATGGTGATGGTGATGGTGATGGTGATGGTGATGGTGATGGTGATGGTGATGGTGATGGTGATGGTGATGGTGATGGTGATGGTGATGGTGATGGTGATGGTGATGGTGATGGTGATGGGCCTATTTTTAATGGCACAACTGGTGTTCCACATACATTTATAGTAATATTGTTTTGGATAATTGGATTGTGACCAAAAATTTCATCCATTTCTCTTTCAAATGGAATTAACACATTGCTTGCCCCTGTTTGCTTTCTTATATCTTTGCCCGATTTATATGCCCTCATCATATTGTTTATTTTAACCTGTAAATGTTCAACATTTGTCGGCTGTTCAAGGAATAAAAAAAGGGAAATTTAATTTTAATTATTATTGCGTATCTGTGTTGGATTAAAATATGGTACTCAGGCGTGTTTGAGCGCGTTGATAGGGAATATCCCAGTTGGAAGGATCAACGGATACAGGAACGTTTTCAATGAGAAGTGAAAAGCACTTATATGCAAATTAATGAATAGAAAAAATATTACTTGTGATAACACATCCATCGCTATTAAATCTTCCAACACGTTTTGGGCGGCCCATTTTTTTTTTCTTGGATGCTGGAACTCACTAATTCTGTTGGCATAGCTGTTTAAAAACGCCTTCGTCTCATTGGCTTCCCAAATACGTTTTGAACTGTGGACATAATTATTAATAAATGAAAAAATTAATAAAAAATCAATAATTATTATAAATGAACTTACGCTTTACGATTTGCCATTGATGAAAGGGGCTATTACTTTCTTTATGTGCTTTTTTTTGCGGCTAAAAACAGTCTACGGAAAACAAAAGTAAAATTAACATTTTATGAAAACCTAATTTTAACTACCAGAATAACATTGCAACCACGGAATCTCTACGTAAATTTTTAATTGAAATAATCCATCATATATCTGGGAAATCTCCGTGGATATTTTACAACAGTGGACAAAATGTTATTATGGTGGGTAACAAAAAATGCGTTTACTTACATGCAAATATGTATCACTTCGTCAGTAAATAATACTTAAATATTTGTTTTAAAAAAATGCAACAAAAATTTTGTTTATTATTTATAAAAAAAATGTGTTTATAAAAAAAATTTGTTTATAAAAAAAAATTTTGTTTACTTTGTTTACTTCAATTTTAATGACATTGATAATCAGTGTGGGTAACATTTAAATAAAAACATTTTTTTTTCTTGATGATTTACATCGTTTTATTCACATGATTGAGATACAGATGGGGATAAGAATGAAAAAAACGCGCTTAATATATCAATTTAATTTTCTTGTATTTTATAGGTGTCATGGAGAAAAAAATAATGTTGTCCATGAAATGGGTAAAAAATATGATTTATTTGCAACGACATCGGCAAAATACGATCGTTGTTTATTTATACAATCAACGGGTAAAGTTATTGAACAGGATCTAGGTGATCGTTTAATGATCATCGCCATAACAATAATGGAAAACTATAAAGGTGAAATGGAAAATTATAAAGGATCACTGGGAAATTTTATTACAGAAAAGTATATATTTATAAAAGAAAATCAAACCGTTTAAATTGCAAAACATTATATATGATAATTTTATTTATTAACTTCTATATATGTATAGATTTACCGGCTCGCTAAAATCAAAGGAACATCAAGATATCGATGCAAATTTAGCAATTGAATTTTTTGAATTTTTCCATAAATATGAATGTTCAATTGAGGCGGCCGATACATTATTTGAGGCATCTTGTAAAGGTTATTGTGATTACTGGGATTGTGATGGTGATCGTTTACTCAATTGGAAAGATAAAGGCTATCGAACAGTATTTGATTTATTAATGGTAAATATATATATATATGTTTAGAATATTAATAGTATTAATTGTATAAAGAAACATTATGTGTTATTAATTTTATTATGTAGAAAAAATTACCAAATGAAAAATTTCAAATTTCATTGGATGATAAAATACAATTTAAGAAAACTGTTTCGAAAATCAATTGGTTAACAAATAATTATGGTGAATCGATGGTAACCGTTGAATGTGTAGATGGTTCAAAATATGATGCTGATCATGTTATATGTACGGTTTCGTTGGGTGTTCTAAAGGAATGTCATATGAAATGGTTTGAACCGGCATTACCGTCAATTAAACGAAATGCCATTGATGGATTAACCCTGGGCAGTGTTGATAAATTGTATCTTGAATTTAATGAACCATTTTGGCCATCCGATTGGCGTGGTTTCAGTTTATTATGGACCAAAGAGGATTTAGATGAAATGAGAATTAGTAGTAAAAAGGGACTGCCAGACGAACAATGGATAACTGATATATTTGGTTTTTATACTGTTGACTGTCAACCGAATATTATTTGTGGATGGATAGTTGGTGTAAATGCACGTCAAATGGAAAGATTACCAAAAGAAACCGTTTTACTTAGTATTATGAAATTATTGCGAAGATTTTTAAAGGATTGGAATGTACCCGATCCAAAACGTTTTGAAAGGTATATATTGATTTTTTGGATATATATATATATATATATGGAAAGTATTTAATTAATTTTTTTTAATTATTTATTAGATCTACATGGTATTCAAATCCACATTTTCGTGGTTCATATACATTTAAATCGATTAAAACGGATTTATTGAATACATGTCCAGCCGATTTGGCAATGCCATTGACAAATACATTAGGAACACCAATTCTTCAGTTTGCCGGTGAAGCAACACACGATCATTATTATTCAACAGTTCACGGTGCCATTGAATCGGGATGGCGTGAAGCCAATCGTCTTATGGAACATTATAAGTAAGTTATAATAATACATTTAATATTTTATTTTGAAAAAAAGACAGTATTATTCAGATAGATAGTATACAGTCAAAACGATGTCAAATGTAATTACAAATTACAAATTTGATAAATATCTTAACTATCACAATTATAATTATAACAATTTTCCTTGTTAATCGTTTCTCAATTGTTTGTCCTTAATGTGAAAATATTAACTATAAATATGGAAATCCGATCATTTAGTATTTTTGAATTGAATCTGATAACTGATTTTTGTTATATATAGTAAAATAGCTTAAACATTTCCTTTGGCATCGATTTTGACTAATATAGAATATCTTTGTGATTGAATTCAGTTCCCATTCCCATTCCCGCATTCGAGAATTTATTTTGCATGCTTATTTATATTTATTATACAGATAGATTTTTCACATATATTTAATTTTATAAATTTACGCACGGTTTTTGAACATAATAATAAATTTTCAATTATTTCTTTTTTGTATTTTTGTTTTTTTTTCTTCTTTATAATTATGTTTTATTTCATAAAATTGTGCTATTCAACATTGAACAATTTTTTATTGCAATGCAACCGACAAAAGGACGAAATCCCAACTTTAAAATTATCTATAATGTAAAATGATTAATTGCATATCATCGTATACATATATATAAATATAATTGACAAAAATTTTGAATGAAATCGCTTATTTTATTCATTATATATGAATGAGTATTGAAAATATTATATATGCTGTCGATTATTTTGCCTTACAAAAGAATATTATTATAAGCATATAATTGTTGTAAATAATAATTTATTTAATTTTTATTTTGTGTTCTTATTTTAAATGTAGCTTTAACACAAATATATATATAGAAAATGTAAAATATATATAGAGATATTTTATTAAAACGTTATTCCACTATATATTTTATTATATTATATAATTTTTAACAATCAAATAAATTAGCCCTATTTTATATAAATAATATTCATTCATTTTTTCATTCAAAATCTTATTGCATCTCATCGTATATATATAAATAAAAAAAAAACAAATAAACGAATATAGAAATGCTAAGAATATCTTTGGAATGACGGGTACAGCTGAATCGAAAAATATTAAAGAACATTTAAGAAATCGTCCAACAATAGCACTGAACGAAAAAGATGATCAACATTATACGAATGTATTGATTTTAGGTAGTGGTTTGGCCGGTCTTGGTGCCGCTTGGCAATTTGAAAAACATTCAATTGATTATCGAATATTGGAGGGACAAAATCGTATTGGTGGACGTATAAATACAGTCAATCTATTAGATTATCGTTTTTCGGATAGCCCTGAAAGTGACCGGTCAAATTTTGATGAAAATTTTAATCGAATTAATGATGATAATTGCATTTTGGCTGATGCTGGTGCTCAATGGTTACATGGAAAATATAATGAATTATATGAAATTGCCGAAATGAATCAATTATTAATTGATGCACAATCAGAAGAGGGTATGGGCGTATATCGACGTGATGATGGCATTGAATTTGATCAATATTTTGTAAAAAAAATTAATTTTGCAATTGGACAAATCCTAGAGGAATGTGAAGAATTTGCTGAAATGATTATGACCGCAAATAACTGCCATGCATATCCAAAATCAATTGAAAATTATATGCATGATAATTTTCAACGTGTAGTATTAAATAATTTACAAACGGATGAGGAACGAATTATGGCCATACAATTATTGGATTGGCATATACGATTTCATGTTATCGATAATTCATGTTTAACATTAAAGCATGTGTCGGCTAAAAATTGGGGTAAATATTCGTATAATGGAGAAAGTTGTCAAGCACATTATAATTTTCGAAATGGATTTAGTTCGATTGTTGATGCCCTCCTGTTGCAACAACAAAATAAAAAAAATATAAATAAAAATCGAATTTTAATGAATAAAGAAGTGACATCAATAGAAGCTATTGATGATGATGAAGATGATAATAATGAAATTATTAGTAATTTTTACAAACAAATAAATCGACAGCCTAATGGGAATGAAAACGAGAATGATAATTTAATTTTAGTACGTTGTTCCGATGGAACAGTATATTATTGTAATCACGTTATAGTGACTTTTTCTATAGGTGTTTTAAAAGCACGTATGCATCGATTATTTAATCCACCATTACCTTTACATTTTCAACAAACAATTAACGAAATTGGTTTTCAAACAATTAATAAAATATTTTTACAATTTGATCGACCATGGTGGGGAAATAGTGACACCGAAAACGAAGGAATTCAATTAGTATTTGAACATAATGATTATGAGGTAAATTTGGATAATTTTCGTTTAATTATTTCATAATCATATTGGTATTATTATAATTAAATATCATTTTGTTTTGATAGAATCAAAATTGGACCCGTCATTTGACCGGTTTTGATATATTAAAAACGGCTGAACCGTTGTGCGGATCCAATACATTATTGGCATGGGTGGGCGGACCAGGTGCATTACAAATGGAATCACTTACCGATGACCAAATTATCAATGATTTATTAAAAGTTTTAAAACAATTTACCAAATTAAATGTACCTGCACCAATTAAATATTTTTGGTAAATAAAAAAATATGTTTTAATGTATTTGGATAGACAAAATATGTATTTAATTTTGAATAATTTATATTATTACAGCACAAGATGGAATAGTAATAAATTTTTTATGGGATCTTATAGTTATATTAGTATTGATAGTGATACAAATGAAACGTGTAATGATGATCTAACAAAACCGATAACATTAATGGAATGGAAAAAAAATTATTGCAAAAATGGTAATAATATAAATATTAAATATTCAGCTATTGCTGAACAAGACCAACAATGTAACAGAAATAATTCTTCCGATAAACGTTTAATAATAAATAATAATAATAATAATGATGCTAATAATAATAATAACAATAATAATTATCAAAATAATAAAAATAATCGTCCAATATTACTGTTTGCTGGCGAAGCTTGCCATCAACAGTATTTTTCTACAGCTCATGGTGCATTTTTATCTGGTATACAACAAGCACAAAAACTTATCAATTATTTTTCATAATTCTTTTTTAACAAAATAAAATAAAAAATACGCAACAAATAGCAAACACACGTACACAATCAATAATTAAACTATAATTAATCAATAATTAATTAGACACAATATCTATAGAAAAAAAACTTACTCCAAATCACATAAAATATACCTTCTTTCTTTTTTTTATCTATATATTAGAATATTTTATTCTATATTTTTAAATTAATTTCTGTGTATATGCAAACTTATGAAAATAATAAATTTACATTTTTTCAACACTTTTCTACCGTAAAAAAAAGCATTTGTTTTTATTTTATATTTAATTTTTAATTTTCAGTAACTTATATTGCAAAAATGGGGGGCTATTTAACATGTGGTATATTTTCAATAATTTAACATAAAAAAATATGATTTATTTTTACTTAAAAGTGGAAAATCTCGGAAAAGTCATATGAAAGCGATTAAAGTGATACCAGAAGACCTTTAGTAATTTTTTATGATCTTTTTAAATATGCAATAAAATGTATTGGTCTACTTGTAAAGTGATTGAGTATTAACAATTTTTATGAAATAATTGCATTTATCAATATGATAAAATTTTAAATTCTATTTAATTATATTTTATTCTTAAAGTGCTTGAAAATACCTTTCTTTTGGTGGTCTAAACTTAAAGATTGGTTACCTGGTTCACAAATTACAATAATTTGAAAATGCGGAAAATTTTCAATAATTTAACATAAAAAAAATGATTTATTTTTATTTAAAAGTGGAAAATCTCGGAAAAGTCATATGAAAGCGACTAAAGTGATATAAGAAGACCTTTAGTAATTTTTTATGATCTTTGTAAATATGCAATCAAATGTATTGGTCCACTTGGAAAGTGATTGAGTATTGACAATTTTTATGAAATAATTGCATTTATCAATATGATATAATTTTAAATTCTATTTAATTATATTTTATTCTTAACGTGCTTGAAAATACCTTTCTTTTGGTGGTCTAAACTTAAAGATTGGTTACCTGGTTCAGAAATTACAATAATTTGAAAATGCGGAAAATTTTCAATAATTTAACATAAAAAAAATGATTTATTTTTACTTAAAAGTGGAATATCTCGGAAAAGTTATATGAAAGCGACTAAAGTGATACAAGAAGACCTTTAGCAATTTTTTATGATCTTTTTAATTATACAATAAAATGTATTGGTCCACTTGGAAAGTGATTGAGTATTGACAATTTTTATGAAATAATTGCATTTATCAATATGATATAATTTTAAATTCTATTTAATTATATTTTATTCTTAAAGTGCTTGAAAATACCTTTCTTTTGGTGGTCTAAACTTAAAGATTGGTTACGTGGTTCGGAAATTACAATAACTTGAAAATGCGGAAAATTTTCAATAATTTAACATGAAAAAATATGATTTATTTTTACTTAAAAGTGGAAAATCTCGGAAAAGTCATATGAAAGCTATTAAAGTGATACAAGAAGACCTTTAGTAATTTTTTATGATCTTTTTAAATATGCAATAAAATGTATTGGTCCACTTGGAAAGTGATTGAGTATTGACAATTTTTATGAAATAATTGCATTTATCAATATGATATAATTTTAAATTCTATTTAATTATATTTTATTCTTAAAGTGCTTGAAAATACCTTTCTTTTGGTGGTCTAAACTTAAAGATTGGTTACCTGGTTCAGAAATTACAATAATTTGAAAATGGGGAAAATTTTCAATAATTTAACATAAAAAATATGATTTATTTTTACATAAAAGTGGAAAATCTCGGAAAAGTCATATGAAAGCTATTAAAGTGATACAAGAAGACCTTTAGTAATTTTTTATGATCTTTTTAAATATGCAATAAAATGTATTGGTCCACTTGGAAAGTGATTGAGTATTGACAATTTTTATGAAATAATTGCATTTATCAATATGATATAATTTTAAATTCTATTTAATTATATTTTATTCTTAAAGTGCTTGAAAATACCTTTCTTTTGGTGGTCTAAACTTAAAGATTGGTTACCTGGTTCAGAAATTACAATAATTTGAAAATGCGGAAAATTTTCAATAATTTAACTTTAAAAAAGCATGCAAAAATGAAACTTATAAATAAATAAGAAACGTTCTCACAATTCAAATAATTTTGCTATCAAATGTATATGAACAAAAATAACTGTTACAATATTGAATATTTAACATATATCACAAATAAACTGTTCTATATAAAATTTATATATTGTATTAATCGTATTTATATATAAAGCGTATATGTTAAGAAAGGCAAGAGTGCTTTAAAAACAAAATATAAATTTTAATCATTTCTACAACCGACCACGACTTGATGGATAATATAGTTGATATTTTTTTATACATTTCTCATCAACGCCACAGACTGTGATAATTACAATTTAATTTAATTTATTTTTTATAATAATCATAATTTGAAATACCTACGATAATAATAATAATAAAGTTTTGTGTGTTCGTTGGCTAGTTTAAAAGATTTATTTATATTATTAATAATTGTTTAGACTAAGTGTGTGTAGTGAATTGATTTATATATTTGATTAAAAAAGTTATTAATTATTGTATTCTATACAACTTTGAGATATATTTTAACTATATCTATATACAAAGAATTTTATTTTAAACTTGTTTTTATTAAATGTTTATTTATATTTTTTATTAATTATATACAAAGAAATACATTTCTTGAAGTTGTGTGCATCGTCATGACGTGATACTTTTAAAATTTTAATAAAATATAAATATATTGCTATATCATACGCGTATCTTGGTTTTGTTCACTCTGTTCAGTGAACCACCTGCTAAAAATATTGATAAATAATTAAGAAAATACAGATTTTAATATTTTTCTTAATTTTTGATGAATAAAATAATATTAAGTGTCCCAAAAAATTTGCAGCGCTGATTATTTATATCATTATATCAGTAAAAAATATAAGAGATAATATTCTTTATATCATATATATAAAGAAATCATATATATAAAGAAACGTCGCATAAAAGAAAAACGAAAACGAAAAAATACATACACCTTTAATCTATATATACTCTTTCTTTTGTGCATTTTTTTAATCGCACTCCCATAGTGTGCACAATTTTAAATGAACCAAAAAATATTGTTGTTATACATAGTTGTTTAATTGTATATGGCAAATACATTTATATTTTCCGAAAATGCGAGGTATACGAATATACAAATAATACAAATACTATTTTAATTTTCGTTCACTATAAATTGTGCACAATATAATACAAATGCTTGTTTCTTTTTTCTTATATATGATGTATGGTTGTTTGTATGCTTTATTTTTTATCATTCAAATCTCGCATACTCATATACTGCCTGCTGCGGTGTATATAATCATAGAAAATATATAAATATTTTTTTTTGTGTTTTTTTTTTATTTTTCTCATTTCTATATATGGCATATTGGCATATACCCAGCAAACATTTGGAAGATAAATCGGCGATACGATATCGCGGCGATATCGCGGGGAAGATAAAAAAAAAGTTATTTATATCGCCAATTTATCGTTGTTTTAACAGTTGAGCGATATTGTACGGAAGATAAAAATGCGATACGATGGCGATACGCTTTGACGATAAAAAGAAAATACAGAGCCACATTTAACTTCTATTTCTCTTCCAGCCCATAAAATGACGATAATATATTATTATTTATTGCTTGCCTATCTTCTTGATGATAAATCCGCGATAAATATATCGCCTTTTTGTCTTCCTCGCGATAAGTATGTAAATAATTAAGTATAAAATTAAATTATAACAGTTTAAATGGAACAGCGAATGAATAAAGAAGAAATATTAACAATTTTTAATTTTTATAATTTTCAGGATTGAGCTGTCACAGGATTTCACAGCATTGAACTTCCATTGATATTCCCTTAGAATATTCTAATCTATATATCGCATTAGTATCCCCAATTTATCTTCCTGGCGATATCGCATTTGTATCGCCAATTTATCTTCCTCGCGTCAGTTCGTGGAAGTTCGTGGAACCTCACCAATCATTCAAAATGATTTAATTGAATCCATTGCAAAATTAATAAATCCAAAATATGTGATTTATTGCTAACTCTGTATTACAGAGTTACATATTATTCCAGGTGGTTGTCCCCCCCCCACCCCCAAGGTGTTTAGTAGTTTTTTTTGTTCTTTACCAGTTTTTAAAGTGAACAAGTACCCTTGGAGGTCCAGATCCGCCACTGTGCTATATAATTATATCGTATATAAATAATAATAATACGTATACAATAAAAAGTGACCATAAAATATTCGTAAATATTCCAATTCCAAATTAAACGTACATATAAACAATAAAAAATATAAACCGTATATAGATCAGAGAATTATAATTATATCTATATTCAAATAATATACACATCAGACAGATGAAATAAAAAAAAATCTATAAATTATATATTAAATATTATAATGTACGTGCATAGCTTATAAGACATATATTGAACCGATGATTTGTATCTTTAATTATTTATAAAATACAATAAACAAAAGTTCAATTAAGTATTGATATATTTTTTTTAACTTTTCTTAACTTATTTATTTTAAATTTTTAAATAATTACACGTTTTTTTGATAATCATGCAAAGTGAGATTAATGAAAAAAAGGTAAGTATAAATAAAAAATATATATTTCATAGTCACTATAAATTCAAGTTCAATTATAATACATGGATTAGAGAAATTATACATTATATTAATTAAATTTTTGTTTTCAATTAAAAGATTATTATAATTGGAGCGGGACCAGCTGGTATTTCAGCCGGTGTCAAATTATTAGAATATAATTTCCATAATATTTTAATATTAGAAGCTGAAAATCGTATTGGTGGCCGAATACATTCGGTACCAAATGAACATGGGATCATTGAATTGGGAGCTCAATGGTAAGTATTTTGAAAAAAATGAAAATTATTTGACAATTTTTTTAAAGTTAAAACTACCTCAAAAGCAAGTCTGCATTTAAAAGAATTACTTTGATATTATAATAAATAAATGTATAATTTAGATTTCACCGATCAATTAAGAATTTACAAAAATAATAAGTTATAATTACTTTTTTATTTTTTATAATTTAAGGTGTCATGGAGAAGAAAATAATATTGTATATGAAATGGCAAATAAATATAATTTATTTTCATCGGATAATGATAAATATGAAAATTCTCAATGTATTTCATCTAATGGAATGATAATTCAACCATCAATAATAAATCAATTATTTAAATTAATTGAAACAATTTTAAATACTAGTTCCAAATCATCATCAACCAACAATAATAATAATAATAATAAAAATAATGATATTAGTAATAATACTAAGGAATTATCATTAGGCGAATACATTGAAGAAAAGTATATTTTATTTTGAATTGAATTTTTTGTTTTAAATTATTTAATAATTATATTCTTTTTTATAAATTTTCCATATATAATATATAGATTTAATGAAGCTATAAACAACAATGATTTATATAAACATTTAGATAAAAATATTGCAAAAGATTTTTTAAATTATTATCATAAATATCGAAATTCAATTGAAGGATCCGATTCATGGTATGACACAACAATAAACGAAATGAATGAATATTCAGAATGTAAAGGTGATCGTTTATTAAATTGGAAATCAAATGGATTTAAAACAATTTTGGATATTTTAATGGTAACTATAAATTTTGCTAAATGTAATAAAACCACAAAATATTTTAATTACATATATTATAGAATTGAAATTTTATTATAAGAATTTAGGTCAAGATAACTTATTGTTTGATTAGAGATTGCCAAAGAAATTTTTTAACTAAAAAAACTTTAAAAGAATAAAATATTAAATATTTTTTTATGATTAAATTTTACAGAAAAAATATCCCTATCAAGATCATGATAATTCAACAATTATTACATTGGAAAATAAAATATTATTTCAAAAATGTGTAAAACAAATTAACCAGATAATGACAAATAATGGAAATCAAAACACTATTGAAATTATCTGTACAGATCAATCAATATATAAATGTGATCATGTTATTGTTACCGTATCATTAGGTGTATTAAAATATAAACATTTAGAATTATTTCAACCCGAATTACCAATCGAAAAACAAAATGCAATTATGGGTTTAGCATTTGGTACAGTTAATAAAATTTATTTAGAATATAATAAATCATTTTGGCCATCAAATTGGAAAGGTTTTAATTGTGTATGGGATTCAAAGGATATACAAATGATTCGTGATAAAATAATAGATTTTCAATGGATTGAAGATATATTTGGTTTCTATACAAATGATTATCAACCAAATATTATTTATACATGGATTTCTGGTGAAAATGCACGTAAAATTGAACATAAATCAAATGAACACATAACCGAAGGTTTAATGTATATATTAAAAAAATTTCTAACAAATACATTATTAGCAACAACATCCACAACAGCTGCATTATCGCAATCATCAATGAATGATGATCATTCAATTATTGATATTATTAAACCAAATCGTATTTATCGTTCAAATTGGTATACAAATCCAAATTTTTATGGTTCATATTCATTTCGTTCGATAAAATCGGATAAATTAAATGTTTTTGCAAGTGATTTAGCTAAACCAATTTATTTTAAAGTACAATCCAACAGTAACAGTAATGAAATTGACGACGTTAATAATGATAATAATAATAATAATAAAAATAATAATCAACCAATTATACAATTTGCTGGTGAAGCAACGCATAGTAAATATTATTCATGTGTTCACGGTGCCATTGAAAGTGGTTTTCGTGAAGCCAAACGATTGTTAGATTATTATATTTAATACATTTTGTAATATTTTTAAACTACAATTAAATATTTTATACATTTTTTTATGAAAATATCAATTATTTTATTCATTTTTATTTTATTATTTTATATTATTATAGTAACAATGACGATAAATATTCATCAAACTCTTCTTCTCTACTCTTAAATTCTTCATTATCTTGTGGTTTTGATTTCCAACATTGTTCTTCTAATTGTTTTTCATTTAATTCTTTACCATTACCGGCATTTATTTCTTCTAATTCGGATACGTCTGATGATGATGAATTCAAATTGTTCTGCATTTTATGACTGACTGCCGATAATGTTGATTGTTCACCACCTTCATCATCATCATCATCACCGTTGTCATCCGTTGTGTTTCCAACCATATATTTGGATAATTTTTTAGATTTCTTAATACGTTTGATTTCACGACGTTGTGAACGATAATTTAATTTTTTAGAACAATCAGGACATAATCCTTGTTTATGTTTAAAAAAAAAAAGAAGAAAAGAAGTATATTGTTAATAGAAAAAAAACCCTGTCCAACGAAAAACTGTAAAACCAATGCAATACTTGCTTAATTTAATCAAAGCATTTTTACGTTCTCCCATTTCAACATAGGCAAAATTAACTTCCCAACTACGTAATTCATTCTGTTCTGAACATATTCGATTACCACAAATGAATTGTCCTTTACCCGAAATCACTTCTTTACCAGTACGCCAACGTAATGCAATCTATTTTTGTGTTTTTTTACCACCAAAACCACAGAGATAACACATTGATTGATAAGTTTGTTAAACAGTTATTGAATTGTGTATGTTTTTTATTACGTCTCTTTATATACTCACTGCGTTCTTTTTGTAATGTACCAATTCACAAATGCAATATTCTTTAAATAATTTTTCATAATATTTACGGGCTAATTGTTTTTCCCATGTATCCGGTGTTTTATCATCCCAAATGAATTGATGATTTTCACGTATTACATCCAAATCGGTTTTATCCTTTGATGTATCCCGTTGTAATACAGATTCTGCATCACCAGGCCTTTTCAACATATAATGATTTACCAAATGTTTATGTAAATCATATGGATTTATATTTCCATAACGTGCCATTTATTTAATAATTAATTTATTATTATTATTATTATTCAATTTATTCCCGGAGGAGCATGAAAATTAGTTTTAATTTTATTTGTTATTATTATTATTGTTTTTGTTATTGTTGATTTTGATGTTTGTTTACGTTTTATGTGTATATTATTTTTGTATATACTTTTGTTGATAATATGATGTCAAAATTTTATTATTATTTTTATTATTATTATTATTATTATTATCAAATGGTTATTGCACAGACTAAATATTCTTTTGCTCAATTTTATTTGTTCTGATGGTTGTCACAAAATTATTCTTTATTTTATAAATTCATTTTTCAAAAGAATTCAAATATATAAATTTTCTTATTCAAATTCTAATTTTAAATTGAATACAATTGAAAATTGATTTTAAATACACACGATTATGTATAGTTTAAGCCAAAAAAAATATAACGAAAGACACAGATTTTAACTAATGCATTCTAAAAATGATCTCTGCAAAATATTTAATAAGATTTCATTTGACGAACTTGAGAATTATCTAATCCTAATTTTTAGTATAATTTTATATTTGTAAATTTAAGTAAAAAAAACAATTTTCCGCAATATATAATTAAATATACATTTCAGATCAAATATACATCTTAAGAATCTTATGTATATGTTTCTATATCGATATATAAATGGTTTATTATATAATCAGAGAAAATTCATTGTATATGGAACAAAATATATCCGATTTCAATTAATTCTAAGGAAAGAATTTTCTTGAGTTATAATTTATATTTTGTATATAAGAATGAAAATGAAATTATTATTTACAATAAGTTTTTTTATGAACTTTCTTCGTATAATATAGGACACCTTTTTAATTTTAAATGAAATCCGAAATGGTTTTTCTTCATAATAAAATATTGAATCTATATGTATAGAAGAAATTCCTTTTGATTTCAAAGTCCAATTTGAAATGGGTCTTCTACAGATGTTTCTCTAAAATTTTTACGGAATTAAGAACGAATTTTCACGCCAATTCTTTCGCGGAATGTGGATTCTAATTGGTATATGTTCTATAAGGAAAAGAATAAGGTTTTTTATATATATATGTATACCAAATATTATAGAAGAAATTCTTAAAATCAAATTGAAAGTGGAAAAAGGGAAAATCCGATTACAAGCATATTAAAGAAATACAATGTAATGAAGGGATTTTCTTTAGAGAATATATTCATTGAATGGAAAAATTCAAATAAATCGGGTTTAATCTAAGTGTAAGTATATATAAATCCGATTCGAAATAGGAAGAAAGGTATTGATTTGTGATGTGATTTTTGTTAGTAGAATAAAATGGGATTTTAGTCGGCATATATATATTTATGTTTGAGTCAGGCATTTAATCGCAAAAGGATTTCAGTTAATAAAAGAAAACCATTCTATGGTCTATGGTCTCTAAAGTTTATGTAGTTAGATATTATAATTGCAAATCTGACGTTTTATTTATTTCATAAGTTTCGAATAATTTTAGATATATTTTAGTGAAATGAAAATCAAATTGTATATTAAATTAAATGTTTATACTACTCGTATATTATACATTAGTTTTGTTTTTACGAATGTTATATAATCTTAATATTATAATAGGAAATTTAATTTGAATGAATTATTTTTGCATATATTTATTTCATGACCCTGCATCATATAGAATTTATTATAAAATTTAAATTATAATATAAATTTACTATTTTATTATATATTAACCTGTAATTTTTTAAGTATATAATAGAATATTTTATTCATATAAAAATCAAGTTCTAATTGGTTTTTGTTATCTAACATTCAAAGTGAATGCATATATGAACTATACTATATAACTATATATAGTTAATTCTTTTATTTCATACATATGTATAGATCTTTTTTGTTTTCTTTGCATATATACGACATATATACGACCATGAAAAAAAGCCCCGAATTCAATTATTTTATTGAATATGTTTACCAACGCAATTTAAACGTAATGTATATATTTGAATATATTATACTTATAAAAGTTCAAGTGTAATTCATAATAATAATAATAATTATTATTATTTGTTTTACCAAATAATTTTAAGTCGTAAAGTTTTTTTATTATTGTATATATAGTTTTTTGTCAGGTAAAGTTTATTTTTTTAGCAAACATCATTATCATTATAAGATGCGACATGATAATCGCACATTAGAACAAAATATATTTTTATTTAGAATTTAATATATAGTGTGTTTTTGTTTGGTTCATATATACACACTTCAATTTTGTATGATGCTAAAGTTTTAAATTGTATTTTATACTTTTTTATGGATTGCAAAAAAAAGGGAATATATAAATTGAAAATATTATACAGGTAAATATAATATTTAAATAAATAAAATATCTTTACAAGTGAAAATATATGATATGTAATTTGTGTACGTTTTGTGATAGATCAAACTTATTTTACATCTTTTTATATGTGTTATATGACGTAAAGGATAATATTAACTAATCTATAATGGAAATATTATCATATTATATTTAGTAATTCAAATTTAAATAGGTATATTTAGTTGGTTGTTTAATAGTTACTTTTGTACCTACATTTTAAAGTTTAGTAGAGCATACGAAATTTATCCAGAAAATAGATTTTTTATTAAATTAAGATCGATTATTTTCATTTGTTCATCCGAGAGGTTATATGAAAATTTTCTACAGCGAATAGCGAATATTTTTATCAATTGTTATATATTAATATAAATTCTAGTTCATTATACATTATATTTTAATTGAAAATATTTTAATTTTTAAGCAATATATATGCTATGACCTACTTTCCATAGATTCAAAAATTGTAAATGTCATCATATATATAGTATATTATATCAATCTCTTTATAAATCGCAAATGGTTAATTCAAAATGAATTGAATTGAATTATTTTGGAAAAAAAAAACTGATTATTATATACTATACTACAATATATATACAGATAATTACTTAAAATGATGACATTGAAAAATGCAGGTTTTTAAATAATGAAAATTTATAAAAATTCATGTGAATTTATTTCAATTTATATAAATACAATAATAAAATTGTATAATTACCAGATTTTTAACCATCAAAAATATATATTTATTTTATTTTAAATATAACATTGAATTAAAATATTGTATATATGCGGTTTAAATTTTGTATTTTCGTTTTTTTTTTTTTCATATAAATATCGATCAAATATAATTTAATGAAAAAGAAGGAAATTCACGGGAATTTATCCGTAAAATCTAAAATAAAAACTATATCTATATATAGCGAGAATTAAAAACTAATACTTCATTTATGTAATATATATATATGCAATAAATAATAAAACAAACAAATAAATAATGTGTAGTATATAGTATTTTGATGCGATGGCCAGTTTACCGGATAATATATCATCATTAGTATTCTAAAAACATTTTTTTTTTATGGAAAATTATATGTATATATGTAATTTATAAATATTTATGATTTATATTTAACTTTATATAATAATAATGTGATGTTAAATTTTAGATCTATGAGGTGCGGTGGTGATAGATATAAAAAAAAATTATATTAAAATATTCACACACAGCACTATTATTTTTTACAATATATATAATTATAAATTTTGGTAATTTTACGTCAATAGACAAATTGTTATAAAAATGAATCATATTTAAATCACTGACGTAGATAAAAGGGGGCTTGGTTTTGGAGAGTTTGTCCAGTAATTCACGGTATTTTGGAATTATTATATAAGCACCTCTTTCATAAGATTACAAAAAAATTGTTATTCATATATCCTATAGTGAGGTATATCGAATTTATATCGAATTTTCACAATTTTCATTCTGTCTTCAATAATATATATATATATATATATATATATATATAAAATATCTCCTATTTTCCGATTGCCATTAGTTTGCATTATATATTTTATTTTGTATGCTACAATTCAGTTATCAATTCAGGAAATCAAATGCAAATCTTATCAATGTTTTATTATTGTTTATTTAATTATAAATATATAAACAATTTAAATCAAAATACTGAGGAAACTTTATATTATATGCATTTTATTGAATGATATTATAAAATAAATTATAATTAACAATAAGTAAAAAATTATAACTATACATAACATATAATATGTATAAACAAATACTGGAAAATACCCTGCGACGATATATAATCGATTGATTATATTGAAAATTTTATTTCAAATACGATAATAATAAAGTGACATTTAAAGTTTTAAGGGTTGTTTTAAGGGGTTGAAAATATATCAAATTTTTTTATAATATTTTTATAGGATCTTATTTTTTAATCAGAAAACATTTGAATATATTAACAAAAACTTAAAATGTAAACTTTAATATAGTTTTTGCTAAACAATGCATATAAAAATATAATAATTATATTACAAAAGACAATTATTTTAACCAAATTTTCCTTCAAACAATAAATCAGAAATGAATAATTAAGTTTTGGAATATATGAAACAAAAAAAAATGAAAATTGAGGAAAACCTTTAAAAACCTGGAAAACTCGATTTTCCGGCAAATTTTGTTTGGAAAATTTTAACAATTGTATAATAACAGAAGTAGTAATGAAAAACTTGAAGTAATTGATTATAGAAATCTATTAATATATTTAAAGTATGGAATAATTCCACAATATAATCTTCATAATAAAAAATATAATTTTTAAAATTATATATGAATTTAAACACTCTGTAAAATATATTATAATAATACTCATATTGTACATTTTTTTTTCATTTATATTATTTAATAAATATATATATATTTCATTTTCCAAAACGAAATCACACACAGAAATTGGAAATTAACAAGTTTATTTATTTTTTTTTTTATGTATATGTTTTTCTTATACAGTTTATTAATTTTTTCATAATCGCATATATTTTTAATATATATATATATTGTATAGTATTTAAAATACAAAATAATAATCACAATAAAATTTTGTTTCGTTTTGATTTCGGTACGGCGGTATATATATATATTTATATATAAATAATTATTTATCTATGTGTATGTATAAATGTTTATTTTATACTCTTTATTTAATTATTTTTTTTTTTTTTTCAAAAAACAGAATATATTTTATGAATTGTATATAATTTAAAAAAAATTTATTTATTATATTTATTTATAAAAATTCGTTTAACATCGCGGAGTCTCATCATATATTGTATATTTTTTTTATTTTTTACATACATAATCGCAAGTAAATATATATATAATATATATATATATTAAAAATCAATCGCATCCATCATCAAGTGATCGACACTCAACGAACGATACAACGATACACATAGGCTGTTAGTTAAATAATAGTCGTCGTTCATCATATATTTCAAAGAAAATTATTTTATGTGTTGTGACTAAAATAATAATATTCGGGTGTTTTGTTTGTGTTTTTTAATTATTTTGGTTTTTTATTTAATTTATAAAATTTAATTTAAACTCAATAGTTTTTTTTTTTGCTTTTACATTTGCTTAATCAATAATCAATAAATGGTACAATTTGGACAATAATTCGCGTAATATAGTCGAATTGAAAATTTTTATGGTGGATTTTTGTTTCAAAAAGAAAATATATTAAAAATAAAACATATACAAGTAAATATTGATAAATTTTGTTGACATTTTGATGGCCTTTTTATATATTGATATTTTATATATATATACAATTAAATAAATAAAATTATAACAAAAGAAAAATTAAATAAAATTAATTTTTAATTTAAATTGATTTATTATAATCTCTCATATATTATAAATAAATATATACACAGACATTTTATTGTCGCGTATATCGTTGCGTTTTGTGAGTTTTTCAATACATTTGTAAAGTGTTTTTTTTTTTTTTTGCGAAATTATAATTTTTATTCTTACATAATCTTAATTATAATAATTTTTAAATTTATTATTAGATTATGCGTTATAATTTTTATTTATGAATATCAATTAAAAGAAATAGAAAATATATAAGCGATGGATGATCAAGTTAAATAACAAAAAAAAAATTGTATATATATTTAAAGAAAGAAAGGAAAGTGCGTAAACACAGTAAAATTCATTTAAATGTTTATAGTGACTTAAATAAATGTAACTATAGAGAAAGCAATGTTTTAACCATAGTGTAATTTAAATAAATTGAATCGGTTTTTTTCTTGGCGTATTGTTAAAGTTATATAATATTTAAATAGTCATTTCAATTATTAAAGTTCTTGAAGATTTGGGAGTTTATATAAATTATCAAAATTTCTTCAAATTTTATTCTAATGATTTTTTAGAAATTATACCAATTTTATCTTCTTCCAAAATTACATACATATTAAATGTTGTTGATTATTTTTTATTTGTATATCTAAGTATTTAGCAGTCGTTATAATTAGGGAGATTTTTCTTTTCGTTCATATATAACGCAATATGAATAAAAATTATTTATCTATTCTATATACATAAATCGTATGACTGTGTAGACTGTGAAACTCCCGAAAATGTGTAATCTGCGAAAAAATCAAGTCATTGACATTTCTTTTTATATCAATTGGCATAATAGAGAATATATATGTTCTGGTTTATTTTAAGTCGACGTAATTCTAAACATAATTAGATTATGTATATATTTTTTTTTCAAACAATAATATTACATATTTATAAATTTATCTTCTTAAAATTTATTCATATAAATATAAGGAATTTCATCAAAAATAAATAGCGTTCTTTTAAATATATTATAACACATAACAACAAATTATGAATAAGAATTAAAAATATTAATCAAGAAGAAGAAAAAAAAAAAAACAAGTTTTATTAATAAAAAAAAATTTTTTTTGAAATACAAAAATCAAATATAATTTGAGATGAGATGAGATATTTTATTGGCCTTCATTGTATAAAAATATATACAAACATGAATAATATATATATATATATATATATAAAATAAAAATATATATACATATATAATAAATAAAAATCAATGTTTAATTAAATAAATATATATATATATTCATATATATAGTATATAGAAATAAATAGAAACAGGGAAGGCAATCTCGTTTTTTTTTTGTTTTTGAATATTCAATTTTTACAATATATACTAAATGAAAATTCAAAATATTAGAATAATAATTTTATAAAATATTCTCAGCTCATTAAAATGTATTAATAATGAATTATTAATTTTTTCTTATGGTTTTTTTTTTGTAGACTTTATAAAAAAAATATTGGCATTTTAAATAAAAAAAAACAAACTAAAAATGTTATTATAACATTTTTATGTTAATTTTTTTTATATTTTCAATTATATTTGATAAATATGCATATATATATATATATTGTTTAAGTCTATAACGTTGTGTCTGTTGTAGAGGTAAAAGATATAGCACACACGCGTTCAGGCTCCTCGAATATATTTTATAGATTATAGATATAAATTATCATTTATTAAAAATAAAATTAGAATTTCTGTTAGAATAAATAAACTTTTTTCAGACTGAACTGAATGAAATCTCTTGAAAATGAAAGTAACATTATTGGTTCTACAAAAAACACACGGAATTGTTTAAATTGAAATGTACATTTTTCCCAATTTAAATTTTTGAAATGAAACTAGATATGTTAACTTATATAATTGATTGCAACAATAATCTGGTAATGATTATGCAAATATAAATATTCTATATATAGGCTATATATATATATATATTGTTGACGGTCAACAACTTTATACATAAATATATTCAGTCATAATCTGATTCAATAATCAACAGGGAACCATATAAATTTATGAACATGGAATCTGATTTTTTATCAAAAAATATCATAATAATATATAAAGTAATTACTTAATTGGTTTTGCTATTCTTTCTTTTTTTAAAATAAAATGTATATTAAAAAAAATTTTACAACTCACATTAGTTAGGATTTGTTTTTGCATATGATTATCACGAAATTCTTAGTATAGAATGAAAAATATAACACTCACCTGAAAGTAAATGGAAAAAAATAAAAAAAACATTAATAAAAATCTTATATAAATACAGAATATAAATTATATTTTCAATCAAGTAATTAACTTAATAATAATATAATGCGGTTAAATAAATTATATTGAAATTAATAAAATGATTATTTAAAAACTAAAAATTCTATTTCGAATGATAACACACTTTAAATATTCTAAACTCATTTCAATGTATGCAAACGACTTAATTCAATGTATATATATGCATCACGGTTTATAATAAGAAAGAAACTTCTTATGCGGACAATGTTAAGACAAAGTATAGATTTGTGATATTAAAGTGAAATGATTTCCAAACTGATAAAATTATACATACATGATTCTATATTATAGATTATAACCATCAATGCTTCAGTTAATTTTTCTTTTATTTATATCCATTATAATTTGTTGCGATAACAATTTGATTTCATTTCTTTTGTTATATATTCTTTCAAAAAAAAAAAATAAAAAAACCAACATCAACAGTAACAATACAAAATATATTTATATTTATGTAAATGTATATAATTCAATCAAAAAATAGGAAATGGAAAATCCCATAAAATGTATAATGTTTTTATATGTTATATGCGCACACATACCTTTAAAAGGACGACCAAATTCTTAAAATCAATATCAGAAGAATTTAATTTGCATAAAATTATTTGAATTGTCTTAAAACTACCAACAAAAAAAAAATTTACCGATCGACGAACCAAAAAACACAAAAAAAAAAAATAACAATTTGAACAATTGAATTTAAATACAATACAACTATATATATATAGAAAAAGAATATTATAATTATTTTATAGTGATGCGATAACTAACAAAAAACATAAAGAATTATGCTTTGAATCACTTATGAAAATTATATAATAAACATAAACACTTAATTAAACTCACTAACTAAAAAAAAAAAACAAAACAAATATTAATTTTTACAAATACGCAATGCAAATACAAAATTGAAATACAAAACTTGACTTTTGTTATATAACAAAAATATAATGTGTTGGATTTTTTTCAGTCGGTGCAATAGAAAAATAAATTTTACACGGCGTTTTACCGGTTGGTAATTTTGTGTGCGATTCAAAATATATATTATAAAATGTGTATGATATCTTTTCATATCAAATACAATACCAGGCTTATATTTATTTATTTATTTATACATTTGATTACGGGATTCATTTATATATAACATATATGCAATGAAAAAAAATATTAAACAATAGAATTACATGAACGCTCTTGAACTTTATAAAAATTAAATATGATAAAACTTTAATATGGCAATCAATATATTGTATTGGTTTTTTATGGAAACTATAAGGAATGAAATAATATAACTTTAATTGAATTTAACTTCTTTTAAATTCATAATCCATATATATATACAAATGGATTTCAAATTATGAACTTCGCCAAAGAATGATTAAAATTGAACCAAAAAAATATTGTGAAAAAATCTTTATATTTTAATTGATTAAGATATATGTACTTTTGATAGAAGATAGACAAAAAAGAAATGTTTAAAATTTCCATATAATGTCTATGAAAGTTTTTGGTTCTAATTCTAATTGTGATTCTTTCAAGAAACGTACTATATTTTTTTTTATTATTATTAATAGTATTCAAATATGTTGTATATGTTTTCGTATAATGTTTTATTCAAAAATGGTGGAATGATTTTGATGAAGTTTTCTCAGGACTTTGTGGTTTAATAATAAATCAAAATATTTACACACAAAAAGAAAAAAGACAATTTACAAAAAAAAAGCCACTTTTTCAAATAAAGTAACTAAATTGATAGAAATCCTTAGTATACTAAAGACAATATTTCAATTTATGCTGAATAAAAAAAATATTACAGTAAAATATACAGTTTTAATGTCTGGAGGAAAACATTATTATAAAATATATACATATATAATAGCGGTCGGTAAATGATTGCATTAGAATACATCCATCGATATGATCTTCATATGCTATATGCTATTTCGAATTATATGTGTTCAAAAATAAATTGTAAATTTTATAAGATGAAAGTATGGACGAGTTGGTAGCGAAGCCGCCGATTTTCCAAAAACAAAAATCTCATATGTAAAAAATTTTACATATGAGATTTGCTTTTAATTAAGGGGGACATGGTTGTTTGAATTTGTGTACAGTCGATGATGAGACATATATACCATATTTTCCAGCAATGATGTCCCCCGTAGGTTTATATATATACGGACCGCGCTGGCGTTTCTGCCAGTTGTGGTTAGTGTATATATATTCCCGGGTATCCCACAGGGGGGTACCCGCTCTACATCACAAAATAACTGTAAATTTCTATCGTTGAAACTTTTACATATAAGTTAATAAAAGGAAAAAATATTTATAAAGAAAAAATCAAATAAAATAAATTGATTTTCCTACTAATATATTTTTTCGTTTTTCTCTTATATGCATAAGTTTCAACGATAGATAGAATTTTTATTCTGTATAGGAACTTGGTTCATATCCTGCCAATGTTCATTTTTTTTTCTTTTGTATTTTATTATAATTAAGAGGAAATAATGCAAACAATGGTATTATAAGGAAAATCTATTCGGTGAAACATTCTATATTTATTTAATACGAAAAATTAATTGGAAAAATTAGTACGAAATGTATATAAATAAAGAAATTAATATGCATATTTTACCATGCTGCAAATCCCATAATTATTTTTTTTTTATTACGATTTTATGAATTAATTGTTAATAATCGAATAATAAAAAATCCACGATTTATAATTTATAAACTATATAAGAATTTTATCTAAACTTTTTAAGAATTTTATAAAAGAACGAAATAATTAAACAATAGACATTTTTAAAAATATATATACATTTAAGAGATTTTAAATGTATTATATGACTTCTTATTCGTTAATTAATTTAATCGAATTAAAATATTTCCGAAAAATGTATGGAATTGTTTGTTTTTAATTCTGATTCGTTTTGGAAGAACTAATATTCACTTGTGTGATTATATTTTTTTTAATTATTGCCCAATTTATATTGGATTTATTCTCTTAAAATACCGACCATTTAACACAACCCATTTGATTGAATAGATTTATTTCAGATTAATACTAGATATATTGAATTTATAAATTTATATATATATTATATATATATATGAATGATGTGTAAAGATAATCTGGAATGTATGATAGAATGAATTATATAGTTTGATTGAATGAAATATAGTTATTTTTTTGAATCGATTTATTCTTTCAATTCAATATTACATTAATTCAATACAAAATATAATAGAAAATATCATATTATATTATATATATACATATATTACATTATATTATTATTATACATATATTACATATGCATATACCTTTAAGAACTACCAATGGATAAAATCAATGTGTCATCATGATATATCTGATGAATTTATAATCTTAATTGTATTCCTTAATTTGTTATAAAAAAAACTATACTAACAATAAGTGATAAAAATATGAATCGACACATCCAAAAAAAAAAATTAAAATACATACATAAAAAAAATCACACAATTTTTAGAATTAAATTTAACCACAAAACTATATAGAAAAATAACAATTTAAGAACCTAATTATTTTTTTAACTTAATTATTTTATAAGGATGTTAACTATAATTAAACATTAAGATTTACACTTTATGAAACTATAGATACCTTCTTAAATAACGCACGGAACAAGGAATTAAAAAAACCATACATTTGATTAATTATACATTATTATTATTATTATTATTATTATTGTTATTGGAATAAATTCAAAACTTGACTAAATCCGCACATCAAAATGTGTGGTGATTTTTTTTTTCAGTCGGTGCAATATGAAAAAAAAATTTTACACGGCGTTTTACCGGTTGGTAATTTTGTGTACGATCTAAAATATAAATTATATATATGTGATATCTTTTCATATCAAATACCATAACACATTTCAGGTATATTTATTTATTTATTTATACATTTGATTATACGGGATTCATTTAGATGATTTATATATATGCAATTTAAAAAAAAAAACACACACAAATTTTAAATGAACGTACTTGAACTTTTATAAAGTTATTAATTAAAAATTAAAAAATTATGAAAATGTATTTGAAAGTTTATCAAATTATTTCCTTGAAACATTATTGAATATAATTGAAACATTATTATTGAATATAATAGAAACATTATTAAATTAGCATGTTAATATGCTGTATAGATAAGATTATGACTGCGATATATACAAGATGAGATAAAATAAATAAGAATAATTTTAAATTCTAAATTGACATGAAATCTTAAATCTTAATCACAACTATAAAAACCATGTAAATTATATATAAGTATAATAAAAAAATGTTATTTGCAAAAATTCATCAACTATATATTGATAAAAACAAAAATCAAATTGAAATTTTTCTTAAAAAATTCGAATTTTTTTTCTCATCGTCGTATTTTTTTTTGTTTTTTTAATTTTTACAAATTATTATTTATATTCAATTCATGTATTTTCACCTTTATTTTTTAACAAAATAAAAAAAATTAAAATACAACAATAATATATATAAATATATTATCGAGAATAAATTATTGTTTGGTAAATAAATATATAGAAAACAAAAATTGTATATTGATTATTGTATGCGTATTATTGAATATATTAAAACATTTCAAGGAAATTAATTTTTTTTATTATTATTTATTTATTTTATATAATATGGCAAAGTGTAATTTATATATAAAAAATATTATTACTTGAAAACTCCCCGGTTTTTTTTAACATTAATTTATTTGTTTATTTTGTTGATGTTGGACATAGCAGATCCGTATTTTTGCAAATTTCTTTTCATTTGTTTTCTTATACAGCAGCGATATTAATATTATTTTTAATTTTAAATATATATAGAGAGATTTCGAATAATCATAAATATTTTAATATTATTACATGATAATATATAAATGAATTTAACGTCAAACACTAAAATCTTTTGCAATAGAAAAATGTACGATATAACTTTTACATAATATTATAAACATATGGATTCGGGTTTTTCTGATATATTTATTTACTTATCGGTTAACAAAAAAAGAATATACGATACACAAATCTCTATAATTAACCACTGGATTTGTATGACCAAAAGGTTGTATTGTAATCAAATATAAATATATATTATAAGATTCTTCCAAAACATTTTGATATAATTTTTAATTAAAATATTAAATAAAATATAATATTAATAAACATTTCTTTTTTTTTTTATTTATATATTAAATTTACACATATATATAATATATATCTAGATATGATACGTAGATTATTTATATTATCAACATTATTAATATCGTATATCGTTTGCGATGAGGTTATGGTAAAAGGTAAACCATTAGAAGATTTAATAAAGGAAATTTTTAATCAAAATAATGGACTTGATACAAATACAAATAATGGACAATCACAAATGGAAACGACTGGTTATGTTCCAATTAGTGAAGGAGGTGGTAATAATAATAATAATATTAATAATGGACTAATCAGTGGAAATGTTTCTGAGAATTTAGCAAATGTATGTGATATTATTTTATGTTCTTCATGCGTATAAAAAAAAAACCCCTTTTTTATAAATAATATTTTTGTTTTATTTTTTCAACCCCCCAAAATTTAAAAAATAGCCTTGTGGATTCGGCAAAGGTGAATGTACAGCCTATTATTTATGTGCCGATGGTGAAATTATAACGGATGGTGAAGGTCTATTGGATATACGATTTGGTGAAGAAGAAGGAGCACCAAATCAAGAGGTACATCCATGTAAAGGGCTATTTCAAACGTGTTGTGTGTTACGTGCTGACGAAGCTAATATACCAGTTGTTGAGGTACCTCAAACGTGTGGTCATCGTAACACAGACGGTGTTGGTTTTCGTATAACTGGGGATAACGATAATGAAGCACAATTTGGTATATAAAACTTATTGACCAAAAAAATGTACAATTATTATGTTATTAAATTTCGTTTTGATTTAAATTTTTTTGTTATTTTTAAACAGGTGAAATGCCATGGATGGTGGCAATTTTAAAAGAGGAAAAAGCATTAGAACAAATATTGAATATATATCAATGTGGTGGTTCATTAATTCATCCGTATGTTGTGTTGACAGCCGCCCATTGTGTTTCGGGTAAACCGGCGAATACATTAAAGATTCGTGCCGGTGAATGGGATACACAAACAAAAGACGAAATATTTCCACATCAAGATCGACAAGTAGCCGAAGTGGTTATACATGAAACCTATTATAAAGGTGGTCTATTCGATGATGTTGCATTATTATTTTTAACAACACCCGTGGATTTAGCTGAAAATGTAAATGTTGCATGTTTACCGCCACAAGATTTTAATTTTGATAATAATCGTTGTTTTGCGACCGGTTGGGGTAAAGATCTTTTCGGTAAAGAAGGAAAATATCAGGTGATATTGAAACGTGTAGAATTGCCAACGGTTGATCAGCATACTTGTCAAAATATATTGAGAACAACCCGTTTGGGTGCACACTTTAAATTGAATAAAAGTTTTATATGTGCGGGCGGTGAACGTGGTAAGGATACGTGTAAAGGTGACGGTGGATCACCATTGGTATGTCCAATACCGGGGACAGTAAATCGATATTATCAAGCGGGTATGGTCGCATGGGGTATTGGATGTGGTGATGCATTACCAGGTTAAACATATTTTAAATGATTTATTTTCTTTTATATTAATAATTTGATTAATTTTCATTGATAATTTTCTATATAGGAGTGTATGTTAAGGTTGCCCTATTCCGAAATTGGATTGATAATCAAATGAGACTTAGAAATTATGACACAAGTTCATATTCAGCTTAAATCGCATCTAATAAAATATTTATGTAAAAAGAAACAAAAGGAAAAGAAAATCGTGACAAGTATCAGTTTGCTTTTTTTATTGTTGTTATTAATTAGAACATAACATTTTTGTATATTTTTATGCAATATTTTATACACATTTTAAAAATAAAAAGAAATAAAAATATTATAATTTTTTGTTGGTTTGTTATTTTATTTTTCTTGTTTATAGTCAAATCTCAAAATTTATAATATCTCTCTATGGTCGGCGGTAAAAACAACATATGAATTTATTTAATGAACTTTTAAATATCGTTATTATAAGCGAATTCATACCCAGGCTATGTTCGACAACTTCAACAACATCAACTGTATTGATATATTAATATAGAAGCTATACATTTTGCAATCATCTCGACTCGACCGAAATTTCCCATTGTATTACATTAATATATAGATTTATACTTTTTATCTGTTTATGTCAACACAAAAAAAATTAAAAATTGTGTTTTTTTGACAAAATCCCAACAAATACAATCACAATAATCAATAATATATTTAATATATACATATAATTGTGTACAGAGTATTATTATTATTATTATTATCATTAGGCTTATGAATATAAACTTCATAATATAACAGGTCAAGATAGGAGATATATTTTTATTTTTGTATATATTTCAAGAAAAATAATATTATAATAATTTTCCCGACGATAATATTAGAATATTAATATTACATATATAAAGAAGTTAAAAAAGCGAGTATATGAGATATGTTTATTTAAAAATAAAAAATCCTCTCGTAGATAAAATTTTTTAAATTAACATTTCATTTAGTATTTACACTTAGAACTGTATTGTCGGAAAACTGTAAAATGTCGGAAAAAATTCAAATAAAATTATTAATTATATATTTACTATTAATAAAAAATGACATCTTATGTAAGGGGATAGTTCCCACGGATGGTGTGTTGGGTGCTGGCGGAGCTGATATATCAGTTATTGAGTTACCTGCAATGTGTGGTCATCGTAACACAGACGGTGTTGGTTTTATTATAACTGGGGATAGCCGTAATGAAGCAGAATTTGGTATATGCAACTTATTGACAAAAAAACAAAAATTATTATTATGTTATTAAATTTCGGTTTAATTTTAATTTTAAACAGGTGAAATGCCATGGATGGTGGCAATTTTAAAAGAGGAAAGAGCATTATTAAAAATATTGGATATATATCAATGTGGTGGTTCATTAATTCATCCGTATGTTGTGTTGACAGCCGCCCATTGTGTTTCGGGTAAACCGGCCAATACATTAAAGATTCGTGCCGGTGAATGGGATACACAAACCAAAGACGAAATCTTTCCACATCAAGATCGACAAGTAGACGAAGTGGTTATACATGAAACCTTTTATAAAGGTGGTCTATTCGATGATATTGCATTATTATTTTTAACAACATCCGTGGATTTAGCTGAAAATGTAAATGTTGCATGTTTACCGCCACAAGATTTTAATTTTGATAATAATCGTTGTTTTGCCACCGGTTGGGGTAAAGATATTTTTGGTAAAGAAGGAAAATATCAAGAGGTATTGAAACGTCTAGAATTGCCAACAGTTGATCGGAAATCATGTCAAAATATATTGAGAACAACCCGTTTGGGTGCACGCTTTAAATTGAATAAAAGTTTTATATGTGCGGGCGGTGTACGTGGTACGGATATGTGTAAAGGTGATGGTGGATCACCATTGGTATGTCCAATACCGGGTACAGTAAATCGATATTATCAAGCCGGGATTGTCGCATGGGGTATTGGATGTGGTGATGCATTACCAGGTTAAACATATTTTAAATGATTTATTTTCTTTTATATTAATAATTTGATTGATAATTTTCTACATATAGGAGTGTATGTTAAGGTTGCCCTATTCCGAAATTGGATTGATAATCAAATGAGACTTAGAAATTATGACACAAGTTCATATTCAGCTTAAATCGCATCTAATAAATCTAATTTATGTAAAAACAAACAAGGCGAAAACAAAATCGTGACAATGTAAAGTATCAGTTTGCATTTTTTTTTGTTGTTCATATTGTTGTTATTAATTAGAACATAACATTTTTGTATATATATTTCAAAAATATTACAATTTTTTGTTGGTTTGTTATTTTATTTTTCTTGTTTATAGTCAAATCTCAAAATTTATAATATCTATCTGGTCGGCGGTATAATCTTTATATTAATTTTGTTCAATTCTCAATAATGAAGAATTTTGTTGAAAATATCTTTATAGAAATATAAGAAAATATTAATCATCGCATAAATAGTGAAAGTAAAATATTTTCTCATTTAATGAACTTTTAAATATCGTTCTTATAAGCGAATTCATACCCAGGCTATGTTCGACAAATTCAACAACATCAACTGTATTGCTATATTAATATAGAAGCTATACATTTTGCAATCAGCTCGACTCGACCCGATCATCTCGAATTTCCCATTGTATTACATTAATATATAACTTTATACTTTTTATCTGTTCTTTCAATACAAAAAAAAATTAAAAATTGTAATTTTTTTTTAAAAAAAACCCAACAAATACAATCACGAACCCTTTTGATATAATATATTTTATATATACATATAATTGTGTACATACTATTAATATTGTTATTATTATCATTAAGCTTAATATGAGTATATAAACTTCATTATATTATAGGTCAAGTTAGGAGATATATTTTTATTTATATATATATATTTCAAGAAAAATAATATTATAATAATAATCCCGACGATAATATTACATATATAAAGAATAAGTTATATATACGGGAGTATGTTTTTTTAAAAATAAAAAATCCTATCGTAAATAATTTTTTTTAAATCAACATTTCATTTAGTATTTACACTTAGAACGTATTGTCGTGAAACTGTAAAATGTCGGAAAAAATTCAAATAAAATTATTAATTATATATTTACTATTAATAAAACGGGACATCTTATGTACGGGGATATATCCCACGGATGGTGTGTTACGTGCTGGCGAAACTAATATATCAGTTGTTGAGGTACCTGCAATTTGTGGTCATCGTAACACAGACGGTGTTGGTTTTCCTATAACTGGGGATAACGATAATGAAGCAAAATTTGGTATATACAACTTATTGACCAAAAAAAATGTATAATTATATTATTAAATGTGAGTTTAATTTTATTCGCATATTAATTCTTTGTTTATTTAACAGGTGAAATGCCATGGATGGTAGCAATTTTAAAAGAGGAAAAAATAGTAAACGAAATATTGAATATATATCAATGTGGTGGTTCATTAATTCATCCGTATGTTGTGTTGACAACCGCCCATTGTGTTTCGGGTAAACCGGCGAATACATTAAAGATTCGTGCCGGTGAATGGGATACACAAACAAAAGACGAAATATTTCCACATCAGGATCGACAAGTAGCCGAAGTGGTTAAACATGAAACGTACTATGAACGTGCTCTATTTGATGATATTGCATTATTATTTTTAACAACACCCGTGGATTTAGCTGATAATGTAAATGTTGCATGTTTACCGCCACAAGATTTCAATTTTGATAATAACCGTTGCTTTGCCACCGGTTGGGGTAAAGATCTTTTCGGTAAAGAAGGAAAATATCAGGTGATATTGAAACGTCTAGAATTGCCAACGGTTGATCGGAAAACATGTCAAAACATATTGAGAACAACCCGTTTGGGTGCACACTTTAAATTGAATAAAAGTTTTATATGTGCGGGCGGTGAACGTGGTACGGATACGTGTAAAGGTGACGGTGGATCACCATTGGTATGTCCAATACCGGGTACAGAAAATCAATATTATCAAGCCGGTATTGTCTCATGGGGTATTGGATGTGGTGATGCGATACCAGGTTAGAAATACTTAATAAAATTTTCTTCCTTTTTTTATATTAATAATTTGATTTTTCATTGATAATTTACTAAATAGGTGTGTATGTTAAGGTTTCCCTATTCCGAAATTGGATTGATAAACATATGAGACTTAGAAATTATGATACAAGTTCATATTCAGCTTAAATCACATCTAATAAAATATTTATGTAAAAAGAAACAAAAAGAAAAGAAAATCGTGACAAGTATCAGTTTGCTTTTTTTATTGTTGTTATTAATTAGAACATAACATTTTTGTGTATTTTTATGCAATATTTTATACACATTTTAAAAGTAAAAAGAAATAAAAATATTATAATTTTTTGTTGATTTGTTATTTTATTTTTCTTGTTTATAGTCAAATCTCAAAATTTATAATATCTATCTATGGTCGGCGGTAAAAACAACATATGAATTTATTTAATGAACTTTTAAATATCGTTATTATAAGCGAATTCATAACCAGGCTATGTTCGACAACTTCAACAACATCAACTGTATTGCTATATTAATATAGAAGCTATACATTTTGCAATCATCTCGACTCGACCGAAATTTCCCATTGTATTACATTAATATATAGATTTATACTTTTTATCTGTTATGTCAACACAAAAAAAATTAAAAATTGTGTTTTTTTGACAAAATCCCAACAAATACAATCGCAATAATCAATAATATATTTAATATATACATATAATTGTGTACAGAGTATTATTATTATTATTATTATCATTAGGCTTATGAATATAAACTTCATAATATAACAGGTCAAGATAGGAGATATATTTTTATTTTTGTATATATTTCAAGAAAAATATTATTATAATAATAATCCCGAAGATAATATTAGAATATTAATATTACATATATATGTTAAAGAAGTTAAAAAAGCGAGTATATGAGATATGTTTATTTAAAAATAAAAAATCCTCTCGTAAATAAAATTTTTTAAATTAACATTTCATTTAGTATTTACACTTAGAACTGTATTGTCGGAAAACTGTAAAATGTCGGAAAAAATTCAAATAAAATTATTAATTATATATTTACTATTAATAAAAAATGACATCTTATGTAAGGGGATAGTTCCCACGGATGGTGTGTTGGGTGCTGGCGGAGCTGATATATCAGTTATTGAGTTACCTGCAATGTGTGGTCATCGTAACACAGACGGTGTTGGTTTTCCTTTAACTGGGGATAACGATAATGAAGCAAAATTTGGTATATACAACTTATTGACCAAAAAAAATGTATAATTATATTATTAAATGTGAGTTTAATTTTATTCGCATATTAATTCTTTGTTTATTTAACAGGTGAAATGCCATGGATGGCAGCAATTTTAAAAGAGGAAAAAACAATCAACGAAATATTTAATATATATCAATGTGGTGGTTCATTAATTCATCCGTATGTTGTGTTGACAGCCGCCCATTGCGTATGGGGTAAACCGGCGAATACATTAAAGATTCGTGCCGGTGAATGGGATACACAAACAAAAGACGAAATATTTCCACATCAAGATCGACAAGTAGCCGAAGTGGTTATACATGAAACCTATTATAAAGGTGGTCTATTCGATGATGTTGCATTATTATTTTTAACAACACCCGTGGATTTAGCTGAAAATGTAAATGTTGCATGTTTACCTCCACAAGATTTTAATTTTGATAATAATCGTTGTTTTGCCACCGGTTGGGGTAAAGATCTTTTCGGTAAATATCAGGTGATATTGAAACGTGTAGAATTGCCAACGGTTGATCAGCATACATGTCAAAATATATTGAGAACAACCCGTTTGGGTGTACACTTTAAATTGAATAAAAGTTTTATATGTGCGGGCGGTGAACGTGGAACGGATATGTGTAAAGGTGATGGTGGATCACCATTGGTATGTTCAATACCGGGTACAGTAAATCGATATTATCAAGCCGGGATTGTCTCATGGCGTATTGGATGTGGTGATGCGATACCAGGTTAGAAATACTTAATATAATTTTCTTCCTTTTTTTATATTAATAATTTGATTTTTCATTGATAATTTACTAAATAGGTGTGTATGTTAAGGTTTCCCTATTCCGAAATTGGATTGATAAACATATGAGACTTAGAAATTATGATACAAGTTCATATTCAACTTAAATCGAATCTAACATAACATTTTTGTATATTTTTATACAATGTTTTACATATATATTTAAAAAATAAATTGAAATAAAAATAATATAATTTTATTTTGGTTTGTTTTTTTTTTTTTTTGGTTTATAATCAAATCTCATAAGTTTAATATATCATTCTATGAATTTATTCTAAATTCTCAATAGTTGTCTAATAAAGAATTTAATTAAAAATACACTTATAGAATTAAAAAAATAATAACAATCGCTTAAATAGTCAAAGTAAAACATTTTCTTATGTATAATGAAATCATAAATATCGTTTTATAAACAAATAATCCATATACATATATATATATAATCCTGGTATTGAACAGATGCAAAAGTATCGCAGATGATTAAGTGTCCATAAACCCTTGCAGTTTATGTTGGGATATAAAATTTATAAAATTGATCTGCTCCCCATTTAGATTGATAAAAAAAAAAAAATATTATAATTATGATCGAACGTTTGGTTGTTCTAGATGAAGTATTGGTTCAAATTGCATGTAAATTATTTTTTATAGGAAAGTTGTAACTGTAAAATATACAATGTGCGTCTATATTGAAATTGATCGGCAACTTCGACTGCAATGTTATTAATCAGCAGAAGCTATATTTTCCAATCACCTTAACGTCGTCCGAAATTTCCCATAATTGTATCATTAATGCGATAACATAATTTATAACATAATAATTTTTAATGCTTTATCTGATATTTCAAAACAAAACAATAAACATATCACAGTAAGAAAAATTGTTTTTTTTTTTTTAAAAAAACCAACAATTACAATCACGAACCCCTATGATATCATATATATTTTATACATATATATAATTGTGTAAATATAGTAGAATTATTATTATTATTATTATCGTTAATCTTATATGCGTATAAACTTTATTATATTACAGGTCAAGCTGGGAGATATATTTTAATTTTTGTATATATTTCAAGGAAAATAATATTATAATAATATTCCCGGGCGATAATATTACATATATAAAGAAGTTATATACGCGAGCATATGAGCTTTGTTTAATAAAAAAAATAAATAAATCATCTCGTAAATAAATTTTTTAAGTTAACATTTCATTCAGTATTTTACAATTAAAACTCTATATTATCGGGAAATTGTCAAATGGCGGAAAAAATTCCAATAAAATTATTAATTATATGTTGTTTGTTATTAATAAAAAGTGTCGTCAAATGTGAAAATGAACAACAATATCAGCGTTTAATTTCCGAAGTATTTACGATACCTGATGATAATAATAATGTAACCATTTTATCAGAACCGATAGGAAGAATGATGAATGCTCCATTACGAGAATCAACAACAATTCGTCAGCGTCAGAAAACGATGAATATTGATAATGGATCAACAAATGGTCAAATAGAAATACCAACACAACAACAACCATCACCATCAACATCATCGCCGTTTGTGATGGCAAATTCAAGAATGCAAAATAAAACATTATTAAATTCAAATGAAAATGGGGTAGCCAGCAATATTGGAGAATATAACAATAACACACAAATCGTAAGAAAAATGTTTTATAAAATTATAATAAAAAATAAAATGTGATATCAATAAATATAAATATACATATTTATATATATATATATGTCCAGTTTTGCGGCATCGATAAAGTATGTGTTCCAGCCGATCAATGTAAAAATGGTTCAGTTAATACAGATGGTGATGGTATATTTGATTTGCGATCTGCTGTTGAATATCCTAAATGTGGCCTTTTTGAAATGTGTTGTGAATTGAATTCAATTGATACAGATACGGTAAGTGCGTTTGTGTATAAAAATATAATATATAAATTTAATTGATTTTCATTTCATCATTTTGTAATATAAATTTTTTTTTTTTAATTTTGTGTAATGTCTCGTGTCTATATATATATTAGGAACAACCAACAACATCCGAATCATGTGATGAAGGCAGTGAATGCGTACCGACCTATCAATGTATAGACGGTGTAATTAATTTTGATGGTGATAATCTATTTGATGCACGTATTTCCGAAGATCATAATGAAAATCAAAATTTAGATAATAAAAATAAATGTCCAATTGCATCCGAAGTTTGTTGTTTAGTTGAAAGTAAAAAGAATACTCGCAGTTGTGGTTACCGAAATATTAATGGTATTGCTAAGGATAATACAATGATGAATTCGATGAATATAAGTGATAATGAAGCAAATTTTGGTAATTTATAAAATTATCACAATGAATATAGATTTTGTACAAATTTTGATTTTGCTAATATATGTATATAAAAAAATTTTAATAAAAAATATATAATATTTTATAGGTGAATTTCCATGGATGATGGCAATCCTTAAGGAAATCATTGAATATGGTATCGTAAAAAATGTATATCAATGTGGTGGTTCACTAATAACACCATCGGTCATTTTAACCGCTGCCCATTCAGTAAAAAATAAAGCGGTAAATGAATTAATTGTACGAGCCGGTGAATGGAATACAAAAACAATCAGTTCCGATTATCCATATCAAGAGCGATCGATTTCCGAAATAATAATACATGAACATTTTCATGTTCGTAAATTACGTAATGATATTGCAATCATCATATTAACCGATCCATTTATAATTGATCAACACGTGAATACAATATGTTTACCACCATTTATGCCAAATATTTTCAATAGTAATGATCGAATTATTGATAATAAAAATTGTATGGTTACCGGTTGGGGTAAAAATACATTTGAAAGCAATGATATATTTGTGAATATATTGAAAAAAGTAACGATACCGATTGTGGAACGCGGTGAATGTCAACGTCGATTACGAAATACACGTTTGGGAAAACATTTTATTTTACATAATAGTTTTATTTGTGCCGGTGGTTCTTCCGCGGTCGAAGGTCAAGATGCATGTACCGGTGATGGTGGTTCCCCGTTAGTATGTCCAATTATTGGTGATGGTAGCAATGATGTTAATCGTTACTATCAATTTGGCATTGTTTCGTGGGGAGTTGGATGTACTAATAATATTCCAGGTTTGATTATTTTTTTTTATGTTTGTTTAATTAAACAATCTATAATTTTTTTTATTCTGTGGTATATTACATATAGGTACATATGCAAATGTTCCAATGTACAAAGAATGGATTGATAGAAAACTTTTGTCTAAACATATTTCATCAGATGAATACACCTTTAGACCATAATTTTAATTTTAATATATTTTACATAGTTATATATATAAGTGTGTAATGAATAACAAAAAGTATATATATATATATATATATATTTTGCATTGTGAAGATATATGATTTATATTATTTTATACAAATTTTTGAATGATTTCAAATCACTCCTTTTTCTCAGTTCATTTAACCACAATGACTGATACAGACATTTCAATTCAGAATTAAATACAAAATTCTTTTCGTGATTCCGTTCAAGGATCGCAGATTCTCATCAGAGGATGATAAAATGGTCTTCATTTCTTAAAAATAATTACTACACATTACAGAAATTGTATAGATAGATAGAATTTTGGTAGAATTATCAAGGAATATATATAAACAATTGTTATATCGAATCAATTCCTTTTATTCAAACTAAATCTAAACTGCGATCGCATATAATTGTAATTTTATTTTGCATTTTCAGTCAAATTAATCAAATGCATTATTCAGAGTTCTGTCAAAGCAATTTTTTCCAATAGACATATACCTTTAAAAGAATTTGGATATTGGTATATATATAGGGATGTCTTCTTATAGAATATATAAATTACATGTGAATTATTTTTAATCTTTCTAATAAAATTTTATAAATAATATATTAATTATCGATTATTATAGTTATTAATTAATCCGCACTTGGATTATCATAAAATAATATGTATAATATGTATGTATCTTATTTATATAGAGGTGTATATACTCGAAGAAGTGTTAATAAAATGAACAAAAAATGATTTAATATTACTTTCACCTGCATTCGAATGTATATACAATACAATATATACATAACATATATATATATATATATAGAGTTCATCTCATTTATATTCGTTGGTATATTATTATTATATTGGGTTATTATAAAACAACAAACTATATATATATATACATAATATCATATGATTTTGTAATCTATTGATTTTGTAATATAAGTACGTAATCAATTTTTTTTTCTTTAGTTGATTTTGATTATTAGTATTTTTATAGTTTTCTTCTAAGATATAATTCATTTTGATTGAACAAATAAGGAGATTTTTTTTTGTTTTACATATTTAAATCAATATTTTATAATAAATTTTAGTTTTATTAATGAATATTTAAATTATATTTATATGGTAAATAATGTTATAGAAATTGCATTCGAAAATGTTGTCATATACAATAATTATTGTATTTTTATTTTCTTTTTCTATGAATCCATATATATATATATTTTTAAACATATATACGTGAGAATACAAATACAATATAATTTATGTAACACAAAAAACGTGTGAAATTTCGTATAGATTTTCGGTGATTTTTTGTTTTCGCAATAAAATTAATTTTAATTTAAGTGACTATATATACTTCATTTTTAAAAACAATTATAAAAACGGTCGTCGTATATAATAGCTAATTATACATTTCGTCGTACAATAACTTGTAAAAATTTTGAATTTGTATGAAAGAAATAAATTTATATATCTACATTCTACGTATATAATAGAACTTTGCCATTTGAATGTCAACTTATATATATCGTATAAAATCTGTATCATATTGGGACAAATCAACCCGAAATATTATTAGTCATTCTATAATAATAAATTAATTTTAGATAATTGTCGCTATATATGATATAGAGATAGACAACATTGATAAAGAATAAAGTAAAATTCTATACATTTTTCGAAGATTCATATATATAGGATCTTTTATCGAGGTTGAATTTTCAGTGACGCAGTGAGAATGACATTGTAAATCGATTAAGATTTGATTGTTCTTTTTATATATAAATTTGATCGATATTTAATTGAACCTCTTTACACGCGGATACTACAGAACTTTATTTATAATTAAAGTTTTATAATAATAATACATATATGAATCATTATTACCTATATTTATATATTATACGAGATTATTATAATAATTATTATT
The DNA here is from genome assembly GCA_958336335.1 of Dilophus febrilis. Classification (NCBI taxonomy): domain Eukaryota; kingdom Metazoa; phylum Arthropoda; class Insecta; order Diptera; family Bibionidae; genus Dilophus; species Dilophus febrilis. The sequence goes on along the minus strand of OY284472.1, from coordinate 5,271,494 downwards.
AATTAATATATTGAATACTTGTTTCTGAAACCTAAATGTTTATTGCAGTAAAAAGGTCACCCGGTATATACATTTATATATAAAATAAATTATAATTAAAAGTTTTATAATATCATATTGCACAAAATATTTATAAATAAATAAATAAAAATATAAAATAGGTATTTTGAAAATATCAATAATAATTGAATATATTCATAAAATTTTACAAATACATATATATAGATTTAAATGAATATGCATCGTGATATTACTGCCTTATATATATTATATTATATTATATTATATTATATGATATTATATTATATTATATTATATATGGTACACATTTTATAATAAATGCAAACCAGCATTCAATAATTCAATTCAAGTATATAAGCGTATAAATTATTATATCATGAATGGATGGATTTTAAAATATATTGAAATAACTATATATATGAAAGTATCCCAATAAACAGCAAAAATCAAATATTGATTTTTAATATTCATTCAAAAATTGTTCGATTAATTATTGATTGACTATTGCTTTGGAGTTAAATATAGGATAAATAAATGGCCAATATACTTTTTTCAATATCATAAAATCAATTAGATTTATCAATATAAAATATTTTAACATTTTTCTTTAAAGGAAATTTAATACTGTAATTAATTTTATAAATCCTTCTTTTAACGAAAATTGTTTTTGTTATTGATATAGAGATCAATTCTAAAAATGCCCTGAACATATATATTTGTCAAAATGAAAAATTATTTCTATATTGAAATAAAATCAATTATGAGAATGTTCTAAACATTTTTGTTTAAGGGAAAATATTCCTATATATAAGAATAGAAAATCAAATCTAAAGATTTTCTATTTGTAAATGGGATAACTGAAAACAGGTAATGGATCAACTGATGGCAATATAATAAAAACAATTAATAATTAATATCCATTTATATCAATGTTTTAAAAATCACTTTGGCCGTCGAATATGTTTCTAGGGGGGATTTTTAATATATAGATATTAACAAATACATATATTAAAATATGTTTGTATATAATAATATAAACGTATATAAACAACAATTAATTAAATAGATTTTTTTTTAAACATGTATATATGATGAAGAAAAGAAAGAAAAAAAAATTAATAAAAATGTTTTTGGTTAATTAACAAATACCTGTGCAGAAATTATATTATATTATAGACAGACGACAGTTCTCATTTGACCGTCCGTCTGTTAAGATATTTATATATATAAATTTTATTCAGTTTCATTTAAATTGATATATTATTGATTCGTTATCGTGTTTTATTGTGCAGTTTTTAACATTATTTTGCATATATATCAATAACTATAAAGAAGGTGAATTTATAATTACCGGTTATCGAATAATAATAAAATCGCGGAAGTATTTTATTTTATTAAAAAGTAAAAACAAAATTTAATTTATTTATTAATTTATTCAATATATATTTTTAAGAAGAAAATAAAAAAAAAAACTAAAATTAAGAAGAATATCTATATATACATATACATTGATATATAAAAAGACATTATTTTATACATACGCAGGTGAGATTTAAATTTTAACATATGATTTTTAAAGTGATATCGCTGTCATATACATAAATACAATAACAAATAGGTAAATAATAATAATGTATATATAGTAATATATCAATGAATTGAATTATTTTTATTTTGCGTTTTGTTTTTGTATAATATTTTATATGTGTAATGTATACTAAAATCTTGATTTTTTTTAATATTATATTTTATATATCTTCGGTAATTTATTTTTAACATCTTTTTGTTATTTATTTATTTATATATACATTTAAAATACATTTTGAGAAGGCCGTATATACTTATTAAAAATCATTATATTTATGTAAAAAAAAAAAAAAAACAATTGGCAAAATATATATTTATTTAATATAATTTTTTTTTTCTTATTGGTTATTGTTTGTTTTGCATTACTCACCTTCTTCGAATACAATAATCATTATATATATATTGTAAATATAAAGATCAATAAATATATATATATAGTAAAATCATTTTTATGCAAAAAATCTACAAATCGCAGCAATTATATATACAGAAAATATGAAAACTCTATCAATATTTGGAATTTTCTCAATATTATTAATAACAATATGGAATATTAATGAAATAACATCACAAGGATTACAACCAGACGAGGTGAATGAACGTTTACAATCAGTATTTGGGGTAAATTCACCGCCGGCACCAACAACTCAAAATACACCCCGTCCATCACGTGGATTTGATCAAATTGTAACACCTGAACCGATATTCGATCCAACAATATCACCACAAACATTTACGGCAATAAATGGTAAAAAATGTACATGTGTTGAATATCATTTGTGTGATCCAATAACAAATACACAAATTCGGAATACCGATAATGTTGATGATACGACATTCGATGGATTCGGTATAATTGATATCCGATTTGATGCCGATTCATGTCAAGATGTATTAGATGTTTGTTGTGCAGATGAAAATCGTAAAGAGGAATCAATTCAACCACCACCAATTGCTACAAAACCAAATCGTGCCGCCGGTTGTGGCATTCGAAATGTTGGTGGTATTGATTTTACAATTACAGGAGATACGGTATGTATATATATATGAAATGTGTGATAATTACGATTGCATTTAATATTCATAATTTTATATATATTTTTGGGTAATTCCCCCGGATTTTTAAGTATATATATATATATATATATAGCACCGCACGGGAAATTCTGATTTTTTTATTAATTTTATTGTTTATATTTTTATTTATTGTGATATTATATTAGAATAAATTTTTGATTATTAATTTTCAAACATATGTCATCCGTAAATACCCTCATATGTGCGTGATATACATAAATTAATTAATTATTAAAAATATATTTTAAAGTTTAATTATTCGGTTATTTATTTGCATATTCATTCGCATGTATGCGCGTATATATATATAAAGAATAATGAAGCTGGTTTTGGTGAATTTCCATGGGTTGTTGTTTTAATACGAATTTCAGATGATGCTGAAGTGTGTGTTGGATCTTTAATACATCCAAAAGCAGTTTTAACGGGAAATCATTGTGTATTAGAGTGAGTTTTTATATAAGTATTTTTATGTTAATAATATGAATAATATCATAAATTGTTCTTTGAATTCCGAATTATTTTCTTAAGTATATATATATATAAAACTATAGGTAAAAAAAAAAGTTTCACTTAAAACACGATTAAAATTTTATTAATCAATTTTGATTTTTAATCTATATATATTTTATTTGTATAATATATTAACCGATTTGATTAGTATTTAATGTGAATTATATAAAATTGAATAAATTATCTACCAATATATCATGTGATTGTGAATCGAAGATCGGAAACGAAATTGTGATTTGGGATATTTACGCATAAAATTGACACACATTTATTTATAGTTTTTTATTTATTTTTTTTTTGTGAATTCATTATTAAATTAGAAACTTGACAATTTATGTTTATTGATATATATAAAAATAAATACCTCAAATGCGAATCTCACAATAATATAATCCATATATACCTATATAATTTTTTTATAAATTGCATTTCAAATAGATTCATGAACGATGCCAAGAATTTGAAAATACGTGCTGGTGAATGGGATACACAAACGAAAAAAGAACGTTTACCATTTCAAGAACGTATTACATCACGTATATTTAGCCATCCAAATTATAATTCAAGATCATTAGCATATAATTTTGTATGTATATTCATAGTATTTTTTATATATATATATTTCAATTGATTTGTATATAATTAATGTGAAAGTTATAATTTATAAAAAAATTAAAAAATATATAATATATAGGCAATTATTGAGTTGGAAGATCCATTTGAATTAAATGATCATATCGCCACCGTTTGTTTGCCACCAGATAATTATGTATCGAATAGTCAACATTGTTTTGCCAGCGGTTGGGGTAAAGATGTATTTGGTAAAGCCGGTAAATATAGTGTTATTATGAAAAAAGTTCCACTACCATTGGTACCGTTCAATGATTGTCAAACGGCATTACAAACTACAAGATTAACGAAAAAATTTAAACTTGATTCATCATTTATTTGTGCCGGTGGTGTTCAGGGTATTGATACATGTGAGGTAAGGATTAAAAGGAAAAAAACCAACTTTTAGATATAAAAATGTACCGTTTATATATATTTGAATAACTTATATTTTTTTATATATATTTATAGGGTGATGGTGGTGCACCATTAGTTTGTCCTGTTGGACCACCACAACAAAATCGTTACGTTCAAGTGGGTATTGTATCTTGGGGCATTGGTTGTAAACAAAATATACCGGCTGTTTATGCTAAGGTATCGGCGGCACGCAGTTGGATAGATGGTCAAATAAGATACGTTGGACTTGATCCAAATTATTATTCATATTAAGAATAATGATTAATTTGCAATCATCGCATTGAAGAAGAATAATTTTAAAGCATTGTAATATATATGATAATAATATATGTGTATATTTTATTATATATATGTATGAAAGAAATTTTGTATTGAATATATATATATATAACAAAAGAAAATTAATTGTGTTTAAAAGTAAAATGTTTTTAAATAATATAAATATAACATATGATTTTTTTTATATACAAATATTTGATTATAATTAATAGAAATTTTTACAATAAAAAGATTATTTACAATCATTTACTGTGATTTACTTAAAACTACATGTATTTATAATTTTTAAATGCTCATATCTATTTATACGCGTTCTTCAAATTATACGAAACATTCTTAGTAAATCATACAGAATTTTCTTTAAAGAATTTCCTCAAGACAATTTTGCAGGAATGCATTATGAAAATTATACAGAGTTTTCCCATGTAAATTATAAAGAATTTCTTTACTTTAGAGAATTTTCAATAGATTTTCCTTAGAAAAATCAACACCGAATTTCCCTATAAGGCAATTGTGCACCATTTCCTTATGAAAATTATATCGCTTTATATATATATAAAGTATAAAATTATCATATAACCAATTCATTCAAACTTTCAATATATATTTTTCCTATTAGAGGCACGCACCATTCGCTATACATATATAGCGATAAAAAGATAAAATAACCATTAAAAGAAATAAGAATTTTCTCCCTTAACTTCGTCAAGAATCTTATAGAACATTTATGATTTTGTCTGGATGAACTCATCAAGGGTATAACCTTCTTCAGATTTATTAAAATAATTTCATATTAATCATATTTTGTTTTTGAATTTTCACTTGCGGTATATTTATTTGCATATGTGTATTTTATTATTTCCTAATAGAAGTGCACAATGGATTATATATATTTTCAATTTTCTTTATATGTATGTATATGTAACGCATTATTTTACAAACAACAATTTATAATGTGTTTTTTTTTTTATACAAATGTAATAATTTTCCAAATATTTCATTATAAATATAATAATTATTATAATAAATATGGCTCTATAAACTATATATATTGCATGCAATTTATAAATATATATATATATATAATATATATTAATGAATATAAATCGATTTAATGTTAAAAGAAAATTATATAAAACATAAACTTACAATTTTTGACGAACAAAATATACCAACTGCAGCAAGCAATTTCAATGCAATTTTATATGAAAAAATTGTATATGAAATATCCCATATAAAATCCACACAACGCAAAAAAAAAACACTCTCACACAGCAACAAAATTTACCGTTTTTTTTTTCACATAAAATTTATTAATTTATCATTTATATAGCCAAAGATAATTATTAAATATTAAATTTGAAGACTAAATTATATAATGAATTTGTTTAATTATCGATTTTAATAAAATATATATTGATAAATAATAAAAAAAATTTAACAAAAAGCAGTAAAGTAAAGAAAAAAAATCATACCCGCATCAAAAGTACAGTTTTTTCAACGTCGTATTATACAATTTTTTTTTTTTTGTATTATTTTATTAAATTTCCAATGAAATCTTTTATTTTAATAATATTTATACTAATTTAATTAATTATTTAATATTTTTATTAATTATATTTCCATTAAACCAATAAAAAAAAACTATTAAAAAAATCTTAACAAAAAAAAAAATCAGCATAAAAAAAATTGAACTTTTCACGGTATTTTTTTTTTTTTTTTTAAATGAATAATTGATCATTTTTTTTTTTTTCAAATCATGAATGCAATGCAACAGACAGAGTAGTAAAAAAAAAACAGTTGTTAAGTTTAGTGTATTGAATTTTTGTACGCGTCCATGGTAGGTAGGATTTGTCAAAAATTCTCCTCTTTTTGTAATGAAAATCGAAAATGAATTTTTGTTATAAATAAATTTATCATTTATTTTGTTCTCTCGCACATCATTTATTCATTTTCTGCGAAAGGTAGCTTTTCGTTCGGTTCGGGTTATTTTCGTCGTTTATCATCGTGTGCCGAAAATTTATTCTCCATATATTTTATAATGGTTCGGCTCAGGAGAAAAACTTTTGTTTTTTTTTTTTTTTTAGTTTAGAAAAATGCATAGAGATTTATTTTATTTATTTAAATTTTTCATTCAATCATTCATTCATATTTTATAGCCGTAGTAGCAGTGAGTGACGCAAAATATTTTCTATTTGATTTTTATTAAAAAAAAAATTGTTTTGTGAGTTTTTTTTTTTTTTTTTTTTTTGTGCATATTAAAAAAATTACATTTAAAAATGTAGACAAATTTAAATATATAAAAAATAATTAATTTTTCTTTTTTTGATATCATACACACACGTTACATACATTTAAAACAACACAACAACAACAACAACAAATTTAATTAATTTTTTTTTGTTTTACCCCATGTATTTTTATGTGCTCTGGTTTTGATGCATACATATAATTTCAAATCCCACATTCCCGAAAATTGTGCCTTTGCAACAAAATAGAATTAAATTAATAATAATTAATAAATAATTAAATTAATAAATGTGAATTTAAACGACGTAATTCATTATTCAAATAAAAAAGAAGTAACTAATAAAATATATGAATGTGTTTTGTTCTTGGTTTATGTAAAAGTATGCGTTATTTTTTTTTATGTTGCTATTCAAAATGCTAGTTTGTTTTTAGAAAAAAAAAAAAAAAAAATAAAAGTGGAAGTGGTGAGAATTTAAAAATAATTAAATGTAAAATAATTTTTTTTAATTAAAATTTATAACAAATAATAAGATACATTTTTAAAATAATTAATTAAATAAATAAATAAAATATTTATTTTGTTTGTGTCGAATTTTTTTTTTATATATTGGTTTCGTTTTTTAATAATTTTTTGTTGTACCATTAAAATTGTATGCGTTGGCGGTGTTGTTGTTGTTTCTGCTGATTTGGTTGGTGGTGTGTGCGACGTTTACATACATTTTTTTTTTTTTTAAGCTTATCCATGCATACGTACGTGCGTTTCGTGGCGCTTTATCAAATGATGAAGTGAATAAGAAAAAGAAAAAGCAATACACACACACTGCTTTAAGTCAATCGAAATATTGATATTTATATGTTAATTGCGAGTTGTGTACAAGTACAAGCGGTGCTTTTTAATTTCATTTTTTGTATATATAAAAATGAAAAAAATTAAATAAAAATATATATAAATATATAAATAAATAAAAAAAAAAAAATAAAAGTGTATAAATTCTATATATAAATATGGCTATATATATGCATAAGTAAATAGATAAAAAAAAAATTTAACAGCGGTTTTGTTCTGTGCGTCTTTTTATATACCATTTTATCTCATCATCATCATCATCATCATCAAAAAAAAACTTTTGATATTATGAAAAAAAAAAAATAATAATAATAAAATATTATTGAGATATTTTAATTTTATTTTAACTTTATTTTAATTATTTTATTTTACCACACATCATTTATTGAATTATTATTCAATAAATAAATAAAATAAGAAAACCAACAAAAACCATCAACAACAACAACAACAACAACAATAAATTATACAATTATAAAAAATTATGGAGGTTAAGGTATGTACATATTTAATATAATATATTAATGTTTGTTGAATAATTTTTTTTTTTTTATCAATAATTAGGTATACATTATTATATTAAGATAAACACATAAGTTTTAAGTCTTTTATTTTACTATTAAAATTATCTTACTTTTTATATAAAATTAATTTCGTAATCGCTAACATATGCGTTTATTAAGATCACGTTCTTTGTTGTGTTGCCCATTCTTGTATCACTTTTTCAGCATTTCTCTATATATTATATGGCAAACAATTCTATTTTTTTTTGTTCGAAATGTTGGCCTTAAAAACTAATCTGTTTCTGAAAATTCGTTATCAAAAAATAAAAATTTAATTTTGTATTCTTACTATAAATAGACTTATAGAGTAGGAATATAATGAATACTTTATTTATTATCATCAAAAGAAGTTATAGTTTGTTGTTTTTTTTTACTGCTTAATTTATTTATTTATAGTTATTTTAATTTCATACACTATACACCGTGACTCTCTAGAATTAGTTTAAAAATATTTTATAAACTGTATTTGATATCTAAATAAAATAAAATATAATATTCTTTCCTTCTTCTTATATTAGTTTTTTTTTTTTTCGTTCTTGTTCTGCGGTAAAAACATTTATTGATTTATTTGTAGATTTTTAAATAACATTTGAAATCTCTATAAGATAAGCTGTGTATTATAAAGATAAGATTTCTTTATCATATATATATATATATATATATATAGAGAGAGAATTGTTTATTGGATATTGATATATGAATATTTTTTATAGATTTATAGATAAAATGTTTTTTAATATTATAATACACTTTTTCATTTTTTTTTTTTTAGATATTTAAAATATTTAAATGTAAAACTTCGTAATGTGTTCTTATTATTATCATATTAGAATTTCTCTTATTTGATTATTAAAGGGAATTCTTTTTGATTCTAATTGAAATTCACATGAAATTTTCAATCTGATGAGTAATTTTTATTGTGTAAATCCACAAAAAAAAATTTTAATTTACTATTTAGTTTTTTTTTTTTTCGTTTGTATTATTCAGAATCAGAACAGAATAATATCTGTAAAGTGTATATAAATAAAACATATAATTTAATATATCGTATAATTAAAAATTCTTTTAATATTTAAAACTATAAGTAGTAGTACGTACCTTACCACTCGCAAATATGAAATTAAAAAAAAAATGAATAATAATATGTATTTTTTTGTGTGTGTGTAAAATGCCAAGGGCATTTATTCATATTATATTATTTGATTTTATACAAATTTTTTTTTACTTTTTAGGTTTGTGTTTAATTTAAATTTACCTCTCCAAAAACCAAATTTATTATTATTATTATTATTTCATTTCATATTTTATTTAATTATTTATTTACTATTTTATTGTACATATTTATGGTATTTTATATTTAAATATATATTTATGTCTGATTGTGAATAATTAATTTATTATACCTTTAGTTTTTTCATGTTGAATGGTTTTTTTTTTTTATTGGAGGGGTCTTTTATTTTTATAATATTATTCACATATTACAGACATAAAGACATTTTTTTTTTAAAACTATAACTCGTTTTTTTAGTTTTTTTTTTTTTTAATGAAAATGAAAAACTTTATAATGATGCGACTTAATTTATACAATAAAAAATAATAATTAATTATATGCTATATGATGACATGATAAAATATTTATTTTATATTTGCGCGGTTCTAATTGATCTATGGCAATAAATATTTGGTGTTTTTTTTTTTTATTAATACACCTCAAATAAATATTCTCATTACAAATTCAAACAAAAATCATTATGAAAATTAATCCCTGTATAATATAAACTTCTTGCAAAATAAAAAAAAAATTTAATTCCAATACAAATGCTATATCTATATAACAATAAAAAACCAAAAATTTATTAAAAAAAAAAAAGTTTATATATTTATTTGTCTATTTGTAAGAATTCAAAAATACAACATATATTTTTTCTTTTTCAAAGTTCTCATCAAATTGTTTTCAATTCAATTCAATTAAGTATCGAACATACTGTCGAAAACGACGAAACGAAAACGAAAGCATCGAAAACATGAAAACATACACTGTCGTCAAAAAACTGTCGGCAATTTTATATTTTTATTTAATTTGTTTATTTTTCTATTTAATTTTACACACTCACATAAAAAAAATACAGAAATTATACTAAATGCATCAACAAATTATACTAAAATTATACTAAATGCATCAACAAATGTAAAAAAACGAATGAAAAATAGAATTATTTCTATTTACCTTCGAAACCGAAAAGAAATAGAAGCACATCGCACGCTCGTTTCGGTAGTATATTCGTTTAGATCAGAATGCATGCATTCTATTTGAATTCGTTTCGTCGTTTTCGACAGTATGTTCGATACTTTATTATACAAACGTTTTGAGTACAATTTTTAGAATAATATGTACAAATAAAAAAAAGCAAAAACATTTATTTGTCCATATAATTCTATAAAATATATACCTGGAAGAGATACTAAAAAAAAACTATCCATTGATATATACTAGCCGTATTTAGTTAGTCTTCTTATATGTCGAATATATAATCTTAATATGTCTTCTTATATGTCTTCTTATATGTCGAATTTTTGACTACAACACAACGGTTTGGTGTACATTCAATTGTTATTATAACAACAACAATTAACATGTGCACCACACCGAGTGAAAAATTGAACGTTATACGAAAAATCAAAAGATCGTGTCAATTGTATCAATATTGGATATATGAAACGATGTATACACAGCACAATAGTGTTTTACTTTTGTTATAAATATATTGTCTGTTGTCTAAAAAATTGTTATAAATATATTGTCTGTTGTTTAACAAATTTCAAACGATTTTTTTATATATTTCAAATGAACTTTATTAAACCAAATATGCGCCGTTTTGATCGATGACCCTTTGCCATTTTTCTGGTAAAGACATTATCCCATCACTGTAGAACTTCTGTGTTTTCTGGGCAAAAAACTGATCCAAGTGCATTTTGCAGTCCTCTGCGGAATTTAATTTTAAACCATTAAGGGAGTTCTACAAAGACCGGAACAAATGATAATCTGAAGGTGCAAGGTCCGGGCTATATGGTGGATGCATTAAAACTTCCCAGCCAAACTCTCTCAGTTTCTGCCGAGTCATCAAAGATGTGTGTGGTCTGGCGTTGTCATGATGGAACACAACACCCTTTCGATTGATTAATTCTGGACGTTTTTTTTTAATCTCGTGCTTCAATCTTGTTAATTGTTGACAATAGAGATCGTAATCAATGGTTTGACCGGGTGCTAGTAATTCATAATGAACCCAATCCCACCAAACAGACAGCATTACCTTTCTTGGTGTTAATCCAGGTTTTGCTACTGTTTTAGGAGCTTCACCCTTCTTGGACCACGATCACGATTTTCGTACATTATTATCGTATATGATCCATTTTTCATCACCTGTAATCATTCGCTTTAAAAATGACTCGATTTCGTTCCTTTTAAACAGCGTTTCGCAAATGGAAATTCGGTTCATTAAATTGTTTTGTGTTAATTTTTTGTGGTACCCAAACATCGAGCTTTTTCTTGTATCCAGCCTTTGTCAAATGGTTTAAAACTGTTTGGTGATGGATGTTTAGTTCTTTAGCGATATCATGACTGCTTACGTTTCGATTTTCTTCAATTTTTGATATGATTTCATCGACTTTTTCATTGATTGGTCGACCAGAACGAGGTGCATCTTTGACATCAAAATTACCGGAACGAAATCGAGCAAACCATCTATAGGCTGTTAATTTTGATAAAGTTCCTTCACCGTAAACTGCACAAATTTGTCCATGTGCCTGCGTTGCGCATTTTCACCTTTTTCATAATAAAATTGTAAAATGTATCGAATTTTTTCACTAATTTCGCTCATCTTTAATGCACTACAACTTTTAAATGACTAAACAAATTTAATTTTTTTTTTTTTATCTACGAAATGTCATCTTTCGAACATATGTTAGTGTTACCTGATCAGATTAGTACTACTTGAAATATTCAATTATAATGACATCTATTTATAAAAATTATCAATACTTTTTCGACAACCTAATATATTATCTCAATATGGTGGTCCGTTTAATTTGTTATAATTATTAAACACCAGTAAATATCGTATAGCATATAGTAACCATTTGTAGAACACCCCAATGCTATTCGAATTCTGTCACACTGAATTCTGTTTCTATTCATTACAAAGAATTGCTATAAAATCTATAACATATTTATATTATAACTTACATTATTGTTAACATGAGGATTTCATTAAAAGATTTTTCTTACCGTTTATAATCAATTTGTTTTGGCAGATATTTAACAAATCATCGTAGTAAATTCGTTATAAATTTAACCGGATATGTGTTATATGAAAAATGAATATAGAACCGAATATACAACAGAATAGTTACTTAAATATTTATGAAGAAATACAAACACTTTTACACATGATTAAATTTTATGTAAATTCTATAATTGCCTATAAATGTCTTGAATTAATAGAAGATTCAAATCGAATATATAGTAGCAATAATTTTATTTGCTATTGATTATGAAATACTTTAAGAATAAAATAAAATTATATAGAAATTGAAATTAAATTATGTTGATAAATGCAATTGATTCATAAAAATTGTCAATACTCAATCAATTTTCAAGTGGACCAATACATTTTATTGCATAATTAAAAAGATCATAAAAAATTACTAAAGGTCTTCTTGTATCACTTTAGTCGCTTTCATATAACTTTTCCGAGATATTCCACTTTTAAGTAAAAATAAATCATATTTTTCTATGTTAAATTATTGAAAATTTTCCGCATTTTCAATTTATTGTAATTTCCCAACCCGGCAACCAATCTTTGTGATTAGACCACCAAAAGATAGATATTTTCAAGTACTTTAAGAATAAAATAAAATTATATAGAAATTGAAATTAAATTATATTGATAAATGCAATTGATTCATAAAAATTGTCAATACTCAATCACTTTCCAAGTGGACCAATACATTTTATTGCATAATTAAATAGATCATAAAAAATTGCTAAAGGTCTTCTTGTATCACTTTAGTCGCTTTCATATGAATTTTCCGTGATTTTCCACTTTTAAATAAAAATAAATCATATTTTTTAATGATAATTTATTGAAAATTTTCCGCATTTTCAAATCTTGGTAATTTCCGAACCAGTTAAGCACTCTGAACGATTAGACCATCAAAAGAAAGGTATTTCCACGTACTTTAAGAATAAAATAAAATTATATAGAAATTGAAATTAAGTCGTATTGATAAATACAATTAGTACATAAAAATTGTCAATACTCAATCATTTTCTAATTAGACCAATACATGTTATTGCATATTTAAAATTAATATTTATTAAATCATCTTAGAAAATTCGTTATAAATTTAACCGGTTATGTGTGTTATGCAAAAATGAATATAGAACCGAATATATAGATTATACAACAGAATAGTTTCCTAAATATTTATGAAGAAATACAAAATCCTTTACACATAATTAATTTTTTTGTAAATTCTATAATTACCAATATACACCTAATTAATTTGTGTTTATCTTGAATTAATAGAAGATTCAAATCGAATATATAGTACCAATAATTTTATTTGCTATTGATTATGAAATAATTTTCTTTTTCAATTTAATCTTTAAAAAATAACCCTTCACATTATCTATATACATACAATGACGTATCAATTGCCAAATGATAACGACGACGACGACGACGACGATGATGACGAACAAATACACCAAATAAAAAAATAATAAGATTTTCTTATACATATATGTATCTATATATTTTTTCTATTTGATAGAAATGAAATGCGCTAGTAAAAAAATATAGATCAGAAAAAAGAAATGAATGAAAATAAATTCTATATTTATCTATATATAATATTATGATTTTATATTTATATTTACAATATATTTTGTAGTCTATCTTGTATTTATATATATTGTTTATGTATATTATTTTTATGAATCTGTGTATTTCATTTAAATTTTATGTGTGTGAGTGTTCATTACACAAATATAATTTTTGTCTATATGGTATTTTGTATTATTCATATCTTCTTTAGATTAATAATATACATTTATCATTTCATCTTATATTTTGTTCTGTGTGCTAACACTAACACGAAAAAATAAATATATTTTATGACGACATATTATATTCTGTTATATATGTATAGTATATATAAGCAAAGCAAAGCAATTGAATGGTTGAATGTACCCTGTCTCTGCACTGTAGATATAAGTATATATATAGATGTTGTACCACTTTACGAACGACTGCTAGTGTACCATATTACCATATACTTATATATAAATAATTTATTCTATACTATATAATTTCTATATATCATCATATTCATTATTATTATTATTATTATGTTATTATGCATATTTTATATGCCTTTTTTTTTTTTTGTAGGTAGATATATTTGTTTTTTGTACAAGTCCGTATAGAGAAATAAAAACATTTTTTTTTTTCAGAAATTGTGTAATAATAAAATTATTAAAGTAAAAAATATTTCATATATAAAATAATATTAACAAATTTATATATAATAATTATTTGGAAAACTATTGAGAATTTTTTCTGATCTCATAACTTTCTATCCATTTCATTCCCATACAAATTTAATTGATTATTAGGGGTATCAATCGATTCATTTGAAATCTTTTACACAAAAGTTAAATGTTCAATAGGAAAAATGTATTATTTGTATTTGGAAATTTCAATATCTTTTATTCGTGTCCATAAAAATTCAATGGTGTTATTGAGAATTATATTAAATATCAGATAATATAATAAAGGAGCTGATTAACCTCCCATTACACCACAAATTCTAATCTAAATACTTTCAGTTCTAAGTAAATTGACCTATGAGATGAAGCGTTTTGTTTATTTATTTGTTATAATTATTAAAAATTAATTCAAATGCATATGTAAATATATAAATTTTTTTATTATTATTATTATGATTATTATATTTGATGTTTGTTGGTTGGTTTGGTTTTTTTGTTGTTGTTGCTTAAATGCGTTTATAATTTTTCATTATATGTACATATTTTTTTATTTATATATATTTATATATACATATATAAAATGGTTGTTCATGTTTGTATTTATTTTTTTATATATATATATATATATATATATAAAATTCTGATATTAAAGGCCATGTGAATCATCTGAAATAATATATATACATATAGGTTTTTGTTTTATCGCTAATATACGATTAAACATTAATAGACTTTTAATACTATATATAAAAAACAATCGCGTTCGCAAACTATACATTCAATATTAAAATATCTTTGTGATAGATAATTGATTTTGAAAAATTTCTTTCAGTAAATTTAAGATGTTGATGTGCGAAAATTCATTCAATACGCGTCTTTTCAGACAAATTTTACTGTTGATCATGATTTTTGTTAAGACAAATGTGTCTAAATGTGGAACGTAAAATTCTCTATATATTCTACAATTCAAATTATTCTAAATAATTTTAAATCTCAGATTCTGATATAGGTATATAAAAACCAAAAAAATTAAATTAATTATATGTGTTATAATAAATTTATATTCATAATTTATTTTGTTGCTGGTTTTTACGTGTTTTTTTTTACACGTATATATTAGTATTTATTGCGTATTTAATATTTATATATTTTTAAATATGTATATCATAATACAATACATTCATGCAAACAAACAACCATATTCTTATTTGCATAATATAAAATAAAAATTATATATATAGATATATAATTTGTTCAACAAACAAATACATTCAATATACAAGATATATTATATATAGATATTTTCATTTATTATATAATTTTGTATATTTCCTTTTAACTTTTGGTATTTGTGAATAAATAATTATGAACCCATGGTTTAAGATCGAATGCTATATATATATATATATATATAATTATTGAAAAATTTAAACATCTCGTCCCATATATACATTTTATTGATTAAATTTTTGGGTATACTCGCATTTAATTTAAAAAAAAAAGAGAACCAAAAATCAATGGAACAGATAATGATAATATAATATAGTAACTATATATATATACAAAATGTTATAATATTAAACTCAATAAATTACGCAATTAGAAAATGATATAGTATTTTATATATATAGCAGAAAAACTGAAAAAACTGATTCAATTTTTTTTGTTGTTTGATTTAATATATTTTATTCATATACGCGTTTTTGTTATCTGCTGCTTATTATCATTCATTCAATTTGGTTTTTTTTTTTAATTTTTTTCATTTGAATTACCACCACGTTTTAAATTAATTTTATTTTGTTTTATAAAAATATATTTGAACACATTGAACATTTTTTTTTATAATTTTTTTGTTTTTTTTTTTAGTTGATATTTTTATGTATCATTTTCTATATACCTCACACACATTTTTACTGTATAGCATCATCTCTTCTCTATACCAAAATATATATAAAAAAAAAATAAAAAACGTATTATATAAAAATTTTACATTTACATTTATATTTATATATATATATAAATAGATATGTACTCGTATATATTTATATATATATATTTAGTTGAATTTTTTTTTTATTATATATATATATATATATATATATATATATATATATAGTTTAATATATATATATATATATAGATATATGGCTTGGCTATATGATATTTATAAATACAAGTGCTTATATACAATGTTATTTTAACATACACTTTATATATATAGATATAAATATATAAAACTGGCTTTATATCTCTGTTACTCTTTCATATATTCACTTTGTAATTTCCATTAACCATTCCATTGCCGTTCTTTTCGTTCACCCTACATATTATATTTTTGTGTATAAAATTCTATCTATATATATACCATATCTATATATATATATATATATATATACACTATATATATGTTGTATATATTTTAAATTTATTTCTGCTTTATCATTTCATTCCTTTTATATATACCAATATCTATATCTATATATATATTTCACTTTATTTCTTTACTTAACATATACAAAACTGTGTATAGCATAGCCATATTATATATATATATCTATATATATATAAATATACATTAAGGAATATATATATATATAAGTATATATAATATTTATATATATATAATCTATATATACAAGTATATTTTATATATACATATATATATATATATATATAACAACTGTGTGTACTAAATATTATTTCAACTAGAACAGGGTAATATAAAAAAAAATATCGTCTATATATCGAATATTCTATCTATATATATATATAAATAAATTCACTATCACTTTTCATTGACCATTGACCATTCTCTAAAACGTTAATTCATTTATCAAAAACCAAACTAATTTAGTTGTGTAATCTGAATGAAAAATTTCAATGTTTGGTTAATTTTGCATTGACGATTAAGTTTTATTTTTCAAATGAAATAAAGAAAAATTGCATTATTACTATATAAATTACTATTAAGTCCTTAAATGTTGGCACCCCTCATCCATGAAATCTGTTTGCTTACTTGATTTTATTGAATGATATCAAATTTTTATTAAAAAAAAAAAATTCTATAACTAAATAAAACCTCTCTTAAACAAAACAAAAACCTTTTTAAAAACACTTTATTAATAGTTTTTGCCAAATATAATTTTTAAAATAGCTCTTTTTTTATATATTTAATTGGAAAATACCGATTTTTTTTATATTGATCAAAAATTATATCAAAAAAGAAATACCAATATAATAAATTATTCTAAGATTTTAGTTATTTTTTTTTTTTTTTTTTTTGTAGTATTACCCTATAATATATTTTATAATATAATACTATATTTATGTATATGATAAAACCATTTTCATATTAAAACTACGACATATTCTATATATATATATATATATATATATTATATATGCAATATCTTTTATATATATATATGTAGATATATATATTTATATGTACAGTCAGCGTTAAAATACATTTCAATATTTTATTAAGTTTAGAAAACCTGATCATTTCCGTTTACCAAAAAATTTAATAAGATTCATCGTTTCTAAGTAAGTTGCTAACTAAAAAAACTATGCTATTCTTTCGTCCGTCCGTCAATTTCATTTCATTTAGAAAATTATATAAAATTTTATTTAGAAATCTATACAAAATTTCCTTTAGAAAAATATACTATACTATGCCGTTACACAAAAATATACAAAAATGTCCTTTAGAAAATTTTACAACATTCCTTTAGGACATTCCTTTAGAAAAAAAAATAAATGTTCTGTAAAAAGTCATAAAAATAATAAAAAAAATTCTTTAGAAAATCATTATAAAAATTTCATTTATATTATCTTAAATTTTTGTTGAAGACCACGTTTAAATGTCATAGAAATGTATATTCGTATTTTCTAAAGGAGTCGTGTCGAAATAACTATACCCGATAATGGGGATTGCTTATAAAGATCAAAGGATCGCATTTATGAATCATTATAAAAAAAAAATTAATAACGTATATCATTAACAATTGTCAATGACTGTGTCTATACCCATATATTATATATATATATATATTCGATAAAAACCATCCATGCTATATGGAAAGGCAAGTGAAGAGGAAAGGGAAATATTAATGAAAATATGTATATATATATATATGCATCATCATATCATTATATATATACATATTATATTATATACCGGGTGATTTACCTGTTCGAATAGTAATAAATTTAAGGATGGATTTAAGGTAAAAAAGAAATGGGTATGGTAATATAATCTATGGTGTTAAAAGTTCTCGTCATAATAATCACAATCACAATAGTAAAAAAGCATTATACGGAATTTTTACTATATAGTCTTATAAGCTTTAAATAATTAAATTTTATTTATTATACTTTAACTAATCAAAGAAATGTATAAATGTAAATTAAATTTCGGTGAAAATTCCGCCTTTTAACACAATTTATTTCAAGATGTAAGCAAGTAAAATTCGATATTGAAAAAAAAATCACCCTGTGTAATGTGTTTAATATAATTTTGTTTATATATATTTATATATGGATTGAATATATATATGTAAATATATAATACAAAAATGTATATATATATATATATATAATTCTATAACTATAGATATATGACAATGCTGTTTATATATATATATATATATATAGGTATACAAATATAATACTTATATATATAGCTCGTATATTCGTATATATATATTCTTTGGGTATGCACATATATATATATATAAATAGATATTGTATATTTATGTGTTATATAGCTATATAATTTTTTTTTTGTGTTATACAGTATAACCATAATATATATAGATATGAATTTAGGTAGTTATTTTGTTCATAAAATATAGATTTCATATGAATTTCACTGTGATTTTTTTGGCCTTTTTATTTTTTTTTTTTTTTGAACGAAATTTATCTGTATATTTTGTGTTATTCATATGAATTTCGTATGTGTAGTATGAATACGACCATTCGTATAAATATATTATATATATGTTTGTATAATATCATAATATATATATATATATATATGAGATTATATCGAACGAAAAATAAAATGTTATTATATTATGTATATATAAGTATATGTATATAGAAATAAAATGGAAAGAAGAAAAAAAATAACACATTTTTTTCATCATATTTATATAATTTTATATATATATATATATATATATATATACTCTAAATAAAGTTTATATTGTAATTATTCAGGGCAATTTTTTTTTATTTTTAATGCATATAATATTTTTTTTTCTTTGTAATTGCTGTGTTAATAATATATTAAAATATATTTCTTAAAATTCAAATATATATACCTTGTTATAATCGGTAAATTATTTATTGTATTTATACTAAAGCGAAACCTTTTATAAAAAATATGAAATATAAATAAATTTATAAACTAACGATGATTAACTGATTGATAACAAAATGAGGGACGATATAGTACATTTTTTATGTGTTCAGCACGTATATAATACAAAACATTTAACATATGTGTGTTATTATATAGAATTCAATTGTCAATATAGGTTTAGGATACATTTTTTTCTTCATCAAATATTTTTATTAAGCACAATTTCGGATAATTTTTATATTATTGTTTTTAAATAAAATATATCGAAAACTCTGAAAACACCGCACCGTCCATATAACCAAACCAAATATATTATATAAAATCTATTCTACCATATATTTATTTATTTTTTCTTTTATTATATATTCTTGTTTTTAATTTTTTTTTTATTTTCTGTTTTAATATGATATTGAATTTCATTTATATAGTTATATTTATTATTACATTATATATATATTTTTTACATAAAATAAAGGATAATGTAAAAAATTATGTCGACATTAAAATATTATTTTTATCCCCATTCTTAATATCTGAGTGAATCTGTAAAAAATAAAAGACACGTTTTATTTTTTTCTATTTGAAAAAAAATAAATTAAATTATTATTTTCTTATTAAAATTACGTAATTATTGAAATTAAATTATAATTTTATTGATTGTTATTGTGATTTATGCGATTTTACTGTGTCATTTACTTCTATCTATTCTAATTTTTAATTCATTAATTCGTAATGCTTAAAATTTAATCTATATATTCAAATTATAAATAAAAAAAAAAAACAACAAAATTATTTTTCTATCAATAATAGAGTAGTGTTTTAACACAAAAAATACATAAATTTTTTGTATTTTTGTTAAAAAAAAAAAAGAAAAAAGAAGTGAAAAATAGCCATTCATATA
Organism: Dilophus febrilis; assembly: GCA_958336335.1. Classification (NCBI taxonomy): domain Eukaryota; kingdom Metazoa; phylum Arthropoda; class Insecta; order Diptera; family Bibionidae; genus Dilophus; species Dilophus febrilis. The sequence goes on along the minus strand of OY284472.1, from coordinate 5,250,512 downwards.
TAAAAAAAAAAAAAAGATTCAACAACCACACCCAATTTTTATAATTTATTAAAATACTATATAATATATACGCAGATAAAATAAGTTAAAAATTGAAATAAATTTATTTAAATAAAATAAATTTATAGATTATTTCACTTTTTTCTTACAAAAAAAAAATAATATTATTATTATTATTATTAATATATACTATATAATAATATAAACATTTCTATATGTTTTATTTTTATTTTTTCCTTACATTTCTTCTTATACTATTTATTTTTTTTTTATTGAATATATATATATATTCGGAATACGACCATTCTATAAACAAAAAAAAAATATATATATATATAAAATCTTTTTCTGTAAAATAAAAATATGCCATTACAACAAAAAAATATAAAAAAAAATAAAAAAAAACCTCTTCTATGTACATAAAATCGACGACACAATATCAACAACAACAACAACAATAAAAAAATGCTTCTAGGCGAAACACCTAGAACAAATGGCACTCACACGATGAACAATGGTGATTATGGGTATAATATGGGGATTACAATTTGTTATCATTTCTAGATAGAAATCATTCCCGGTCTAATATAATCTATAATTGGGAGGGGATTTGAAAAATAAAATGTTTCATTTCATTTCAACATTCGAAAGTTTTAATTAAATTGCGATTAGTAGAAATAGAATGAGAGGTATTTTAATAAAATAATTGTTGTGGTGGTGGGTTGAAAATTTTTTGAGAAATCAATAATTGAAGGAAAATTGGAAAACGGGAAGAAGTTTGATCTGGCACACACAAATTTAGAACATAAGCTTTGCCTTAAAAAAGACAAAAAAAAAAAGACTTATATTAAAAATATCACCCAAAACGTGTAGATAAATTCAAATTTTTTCCCAACTAAAACTATAGAAATTCTTTTTGAAAACCAACGAATGTGCTTAAAACAACATCACCAATTCACCATATAGTATATAAATATAAATTTATAAATATAACAACAATATCAACAACGAAGACTCTCAACTCAAACCACAATACAACAACAACAACAACTTTATATACAACAATTTACTTAGAATTTACGAGAAATGTATTTGAATGAAATAAAATACACTGACTCACAAAATAATATATGTAAAATTAAATATTTAATTTTATATATAATATATTGATCGATTGAAACAAAAATAAAACAAACAAACAAAAGAAAGAAAAAAAAACAAATAATAAAAATCAAATATTAATAATTTATAAATTCACAAAATATAAGACAAAAAAAAATCTTATTAAAATGTTTCTTGTTATATAAATATAAATATATTACGATTTCTGATGCTCATTTATTTCTATATAGTTATATAAATTATTTCTAATAATATCATAATATATATATATATATATATAGATATTTTCTGTGTGCATATTTTCTTTAAAAAAATATTTAATTCATCGTTCTCATCATCATCAACATCATCATCCACATCAACATTAAATAATGGAATGTTCTAATTTTATATAAATATTTCATAAGTAGAATTACCCCATATGTGAATTACTATTTTAGTTCTTCTATATCATTTTTTTTTCGTTGTTTGATCCTATAACCAAAAAAAAAAAAAAAAAAAAAGCAGAAATTCCAAACGAACAAATAAATTTTATTCATATATGTATATTTTAAGAAAGTATTATGTATGTATGATTGTGATAAAAAACCAAAAAAAAAATCGATATCATCGTTTGAATATTGCATTAATATTTTATATATTCAACAACGGGGTTGATAAGATTATTATTTATTATTGTATATTTATATCTTTAAAAATATATAATATTTTGTTAAAATGTGTATATAAAAAAAAATTGAAATTTGTCAAAGCATTACAATCATTCTTTAAATAAAAAAAAAAATCATATTTTAAAAGTATATGTATAATTATAAACGTTTTTTTTTTTTTCGTTATTATATTAATAATTTTATCATGGTATGGGATTTATTTCACTTAATCTTCCATTTTTCTTTTGTGTGCTATTTTAAAACCAAAACCAAAAATAAAAATAAAAAATTTATTTATTTTCTTTCTGTGGCGATGGCATTATTTTTTTTCGTATTTCCTATAAACAGAATTATGGGTTTTTTTTCTTCAATATTACGCTTGGCAGACAGAATAATTTTTTTTCGATTTAGATAGCGTTTTTGGTTGCTAAAAATTATTATATTTCTATATTAATATTGGCAAAATTTGCAACTGACAATATTGAACTCAAAAGATTATATCTACAGTATTTTGAAAATAATGTTTATTAATAAATTATTAATTATATTGTTTATTAAAATGAAGATTTAATTAGTTTTTAAATGTTTATTTTGTATCTACACTTTTTTTTTTTTTCAATTTGATATAATACTTTTGATAACATTAAATCATATTTAAAAGTATGAGTAGTTAAAATAATAAATAACTAGATATATATAAACTGAAATGGATATGGATAATAGATATAAATTTTTATCATTAATGTAAATATTGTAGAGGTGTATGTAGTATATATATTATCATCATTATTGCTTTTATATACATATACAGGTATATAAATAATTATTTTATATATCTATATATATATATATATGATAATGTATGTTTATATAATTTACATATGATATGGTTATGTTCATATATATATATATATATATATTGAGGGAGATTATATACAACAAATACAACAAAACAAAAAACATGTGTATGATCTCATACCCTTAAATTTATTTAAATAAATATATACTAAAGTAAAAAAGTTTTGTATATATAGTATACAAAAGCAACACAAAATGAAAAACATTCACTAATATCAATTCAAATGTACCCCAAAACTAACTATATATAAGAATATATTAAAACCAACCCCCCCAAACAATAATATTCTTATTCATAAACATGCGCGCTTTTTTGGTGGCATCTCTTCGCATCGAGTCTTCGAAAGAATTCTTTTTTTTTTTTTTTGGGGGATATATTCTGTTCTTTGTTTTTAAGGGATGATCATGGGGGTTGAAATGTTTATAAAAATAATATTGAATTACAATCTATTTATATAGTTTATTAATTATGAAACAGAATTATATTTTAATGTTTCACAAAAAATGTTTGTTTATTGTTTACATTTCATTAAATTGTTGATAAAGGCTGATTTGACTGAACTATATACAATTTGGAGATCATATAAAAACTATAATATATAGAAACAATTGAACGAGGTGTTGCGCACATATTTTGGATGTTAGTTGATGTAAATTTCAAAAATACATTACCAAAACCTGTTATTTGTCCAAAAAAAAAAAAAAATCCACAAAAATAAAATCCATTTCGATTTATTCCCAAATCGAAATATTATCATTTATATATTATATTATATTATATTAATAAAAATGATAGTTGCAAATAGTTGAGAGAAAAAAAAAACTATAAAATAGTATCATATAAAATAAAATAATGTATAATAGTTGAATAAAAAGTGAATACATACAAAATACAACAATAATAATCATAATAATAATAAATTAAATAAATAAATAAAGAAAATGTTGCCTTGGCAAATACCTTGAGTTTGTTGTTTTTTCTTGTGAGTTGTTTAAATTTTTAGTTTTTTTTACAAATATATTATATATATATATATATATATATATGGTGTGTGTTTGATGGTGTGATGATGATCATTATGATGATGAGATGTTCGTTTGATATATTAACTATGTATAAATGAAAATGATACAATCACACAAAAGCCTCAATATAAAAATAATTTTATTTTTTTTTTCTTCATCATAAATAAATAGCATATGTTATTTGTAAGTAAATGATTGTCCATCACTTACAAAAAAAAAAAAATGCATTCATTTAATTTTTTTTTATTCATATTCTGTGAAAACTTTGTATGGAAAGAAAATGATAGCTGATAGATTCAATGAAGAAATTAATTATAACTTGATGATTACTTTAAAAAGATTTAAATAGGCGGTAAATTTGGGGTGGCGGGATAAAAAATCTACTTAAATTTTAATTGAAGATCTTAATTTATATACAAAAATAAAAAAAAAAAAAACATTTTAACAAGTTGAATATTATTTATTAATGGTGTTATTTATATGACAGTGATGGTAATTTTTTTGCGAATTTGTTTTTGTTTTGTATACATAACTCCATAAATAAATCCATAAATAAAGAAAAAATGATGACTATACAGAAAAATTTATATTTATAAAATATATTTGATTAAATTAAAAATAGATTTTGCTATTCGATAAAAAAAAAACTAAAAAATATAAAATATTATACGATAATGACGCGATTTAACTTCTTCGTGTATTTATATAATACTAACAATTTTAATAAACCACTTATAAAAATGTTTATTGTTTTTGAAAGACTTCATCATTCAAAAACATTTAAATAAATAATACACATAAAACTAATATAAAATATTATATAAATAAAAAAAAAAATTATCATACATTTTTATCTCTTAAAAACATTGACAATTTTCATATAAAATCTAAAACAATAAAATAATAAAAACAAAAAAAAATTTGATAAAAATGAATGTATTAATTTTTTTTTATTATATCTGTGTAATTCGTTTTCGTTTTTTTTTCTTTTGTATTGGTTTTTTTCCTCTTTGCATGTTTTATAAGATATATATAATAATTATTTTAATTCAGCCACAAATATAAAATAAAAATCATATTTGAATGTGAATGTTTTTGTATTTTTTTACCTCTATAACAGAAATTTTCAATACTGTTCAAACATAAATTAGTATAAGTGAAAATATTTAATAAAAATTAAATAAAATACTTCTTTTTATTTTTACATATAAAACCTAGATAAATACATTCAAACAAGAAATTTATTATCTTAAAATATAAATATTTTGATATATATATTTCATTTAAATAAAAATAAAAAAAAAACCAGAAAATTGTTAAGAGAATTGAACTTTTATTAAAAAACAAAAAATAAAATAAATACGATGACGATAATAAAAGCGTTTTTATTAGATGCATACAATTTTTTTCTTTTTTATTTATTTATTTATGAATGAATGAATAAAATTTGAACAATTGAAAATATAATACCATAAAAAAAAATGGAATAAACCATTTCTATTTTCAATCTAAGCATTTATTTTCATATATATATATATATTTATTTTCAGCATTTATTTTAATATATATATATATTGTATATGTTCGGTATATAGACAAAATTGATTGAATGTTGATGGTTTAATTTTGGTGATTCGTGTCACCAAAATGACTTAAATTTTAACAAAATAAAATGAGTGTTTTATCGTAACAACAACAACAACAACAGAAACCACCTTACAGGTAACCCTCCTACAACGCGGTCAATAGGTTCCTGAAAAATTCCGCGTTATAGGAAATCGCGTTGTAGGAGACTTTAACTCCATACAAAAATCAGGATTAGGAACCTAGGAACCCTGATTTTTGTATGGAGTTAAAGTCTCCTACAACACGATTTCCTATAACGCGGAATTTTTCAGGAACCTATTGACCGCGTTGTAAGGAGGGTTACCTGTATTTTGGATGTAGGTTTTAGGATATTTTTTGTACTTTTGTCTGTGTATTGATCAAAGATCGGTTGGGCAATATACTTAACTTCAAAAAAATTACAATTGTTTTTACCAATAACCTATAATATTTTACTATAACACAATTTTAAGTACAAAGATCCTTATGATCTATAAAAGGAAAAAGGAAAAAAGAATACAAACTAAAATACTTATATATACATAAGAATAGAACAATTCTATTTTTATATAATTTCACTACGTATATATAAGAATAATTCTATTCTATTCTTATGTATATATATACGTAGAAGAATGAAATTGTTGTTCTATTCTTATATATACATAAAAATAGAATATTTTCTAGTCCACCTTTAAATCCGCCTAAATATAAAAATAGAATTCTCTTAATAACTTGGACGGAATGAAGAATTCAAATTATTTTAATTCATTTTCAAAAAATAACGATATAGGATTTGTATTTTAACCTGAAAGATTCAGTTGAAATTAATGATATGGGCAACTGCACATATCATTTTCCAAATTCCAAATAGAATTCGAATGAAATTTAGTGATAAATAATCTAAAATAGTGTGTATAAGAAAGAGAGTTTTAAAAATATACCCTAAACCATAATCATCCAAAACAATAAGAAATAATTTTCTATGATTATTTAAATGTATATCTGTTCATAATTTATAATTACATGGATAATTTTTGTATCAAAAAGTCATATATAATAAAAATTTGTTAAAGCTTTTTTTTTTTTTTTGGTTTGGTTTGCACCATTGCACAATTGCACCCCTTACCAATAATGATACTATTATTATCCAACCTATATATTGATATATATTGAAAAATATACCTATAATAACCATAACCCGGTCGCATAACAAATGTACAACAATAACAGCAGCTGACGGTAGTTGTTCAATCGTCATATATATAAAAAAAAAACACAGTTTATATATCATTGTTTATTTATATTACATACTATAATATACATTTTTAAACTAAAATTATATGTAAATGTATCCATATTGAATGAAATGAGATCAATCTTTGCTTTGGTCGTGCTGCTAGTATATAAATATTTTTTCTTTTTTTTTTTGTTTTCATTTGAATTGGTTTAATTTTAGAAATATTTCTATATATATGTGTTTTTTTTTTTTGTTATATTATATTTAATACTTCACTACTTGCAACTACTACAGCATACAGACTGTTTATAAATATATAAATAAAAAATAATTTAAAATCGTTTTTATTTTATTATACTATGCTGAATGAATTTTTTTTTTCTGATATTGTACAATTTTTTCCATAAATACCGGTGATGAAGTGTGTGATTATTTAAGTTTGTGAATGTTTCTAAAACATAATAATCTACTGGATAATTAATAGGATAGTAAAGAAACATTATAAGCGTTTATTGTGAAGTAAATTTTCCTGGAAAATCAATTTTTATGTACATTTTTGTTATCTCAGGGTGTATGAAAATAATATTATCAATTCTTTATTTACTAAAAAAAACACATTATTTCAAAAGAGATATAGTCGATTTTCGCTACACTTTAAAATTTGTTCACGGTTTCATTGCTGTGATGCTTTGATTATATTAGTACATCTATAATAATTATGTAAATATTAGCATATTAGTTCGAAAATTTCAATTTTGTATATATCCCATTATTTTAAATTGATAATAAATTTTACTATTAATTAATTTGACCAATATCAATCAATCAAAAATCAATATATATATTAATATATTACTATATCAATACATTTTCAAATATTTTTGTTTATATATACAAAAATTGATGTAATAAACACCTCATAATATCATAATTATAAATTATTGATGTTAAAAAGATCCTATGGTTTACAATTTATTTAGTAAATTATTCATTAATTGTATTCATTAATAATATATTTATATAAATTTTTTTAATATCCATTAAAATGCGGATTTCAAAATGAAATGATTTATCTGTTTTTGTTTTTTTGATTAAATATGCTAATAAATATGTTTATATTATATAGTCTGTTTAGATTAATAAGAAAATAAACTTATCTACATTGTAATTTACATATTTTTTAATCCAAAAAAAAAAAAAAAATTTTTTAATTTTTGTATTATTTTCTATAATGTCATATTTTGTTTATTATTTATCAAAAAATAAATATTGAAATCTATTCTACAAATACATAACTATAAATATATTTCTATAAATATATTTTTATAATATCATTGATCTTTGATTTAAATGTTAAATTTAAATGCAGTACAAATTTAAAAGCACATATACAATTGTCCAAGATTTAGTGAAACAAAAATTTTTAATGAAACCACCTAAAGTGCAACTTGGACAATTGTTTGAAAACATATGAGTTATTTTTTCTTACTGCTTTTCAGTTTAAGTTTTTTTTCTCTCATATGTTTGCTTTCATTTTCAAAATTTCATAAATTAATCCACATTTAATTAAAGTGTGACCACCCAAAATCACTTAAGTGCATTCAACGCATCATAGGTTCTTCACCTGATTAAGTGATTTCGTTACGGGCTCACAGCAATAGAATTCCGAGGTTTTACGGGCCCTAAACCGATTCTGCTGTAGTAACGAACAAAAAAAAAAAAAAAAAAACAAATTATCAATTATCTGACAATTTGAGTTAAGAAATGTTTTTCTTTATAGTGCATTACGTGTTTTATTTTTTTCTTCTTTCTTCTTTATTACATTTTATACAAAACCATATATATAAATCGATAATAATACAATAATTTTGTGTATATTATTTTTATTCAGTTTAAATCAGTTAAATGTTTTATTTTATTTGTTGTTATTATACGTTTTATATGTTGTTGGTTGAACCGTGTGTGTGTTTGTATATATGAGGAGAACGTATAATAAAATAATAATATAATGATATAAAAAATAAATAAATATAATTAAAAAAAAAAAGAAACAGAATGTCTGTGTCTGTTTCTTTAAAATAAGATACTTTTCATTATTAAATTTACACTCATCAATTGAATTTTAGAATTTTCGATGAAAATATACTAGATATTTGAAGAAAAAAAAATGAAATCCGCTAAATAGACACAAAAAAAACACATTCTCATTTGAATCTTCCATTCCAAATCATGGTTATCAAACCATCCATCTCGATTTATAATATCTTAATTATCATTTCAAAAACCTTTCATTCGAGATCGATCGAGAATAGATCTTTTTATTTAACCCAAGCGAATACAATTATTTTAACACATATGAAACCATGAAACCATCCATATTAAATCAAAATTCTACATAGATATTTGATGAAAAATTTCATAATTTCAACTATGTTTTATTTGATTTCCACATAATCATTAATCTTACAGAAACTGAACCACCATATCATATATCTACTTAATTTACCTGTACAATATTAAAAAAAAAAAAAATTCAAATATAAATATATTTATTATATATAAATTATGTATTTATTTTTTTTTTTTTTATACTATATTTATAATACAATATAAATTTTAATTTTAATTCTACCTACATAAATGAAGTAAGAAAAAAAAAATGTATATATTTTTAAGTACAGCTTCACAGTGGTGGAACACGGTTATAGGTTTTACAATATAAAGATATAAAATTTTCTCATTTTGCTGGTATATTCGATTGTGAAGCTGTAACTTTTATCCCCCAAAAAAACAGGTTTTTTTTTTTTTTTTAAACCTAAACCTAATTCTATTTCTCTATGTGTGATGTGTGAATCTTTTATGTGTCACGAATTGTGAAATTTGGTCGGTTCTATATATATTAAATCTTACCGTACGATTAAATCCGACTGTTTATACTTGGATGTTATCGTAAAAAAAAAACGCTAAATTTGTTTATGTTTAAATGAATATCGATGATGAATATCTATATAGATATATAACTATTTATATGCATTATTAAATTTGTTACAACCAAAAAAAAAAATCCTGGAAACGTATTTATCTTATTATACATATTATTTATTTATCTATAAAAAAAACTATTTTACTGTCGGACCATTAGAATAAAAATATTTCTATAGAATAGTCTTTTTTTTCTTTTTTTTTTAATCTCCCTTACAAAATGTATCCCAAAATTTTTATAAACCTGATTTTTAGAATACAAATAAGAACGTTTTTCGTCATCTCGTCAAGAATACCTACTACTCTCAATATCTAATAAAATTATTATAAAATTGATTTGAAAAGATCAAATTATCAATGGCATATTTTTTTTTCTATTAAAATCAAATGCAATTTTCCTATCTTCTCAGATGATAATCAAACGCAAAAACAATTGCCAAGCCAAACCAAAAAAAAAAAAAAAAACAGCACAATTTCCCAGTTAACGCTATTTAAAATATACACTCGTCGCATAGGTATTATATTAAATTAAATTATATACAGAGAATATACAGATGCAAATACAATAATTCAAGAAAATAAATTATAAAAAAACGAAAAACAAAAAAAAAATTAAATAAACATTACGTATTTGTATAGATATTTTTTGTTGCGCTGTTGAATTTTTTTTTTATATTTATATATATATATATTTTTTTTTTTTAATTATTTATTATTTGTTCTATATATTTCTTTATTATATATTCAAGTATTCAATTTTTTTTTTGTTTTGTTTATATACTAACTCTTATACGAAATACAATTTAAAAATAAATCTTTAGTTAAAAATCTATAAATATTATTACATATATATATATGTATATGGAAAAAAATGGATTTTTCTATAGAAAAATAAACTTTGTATATTTGCATTTTGTTCGTCGATTATATTTTGTTCGTCGATTATATATTTTCTTGTTTAGCTTGATCGCCCTGCAGACAGACATTTATTTCTCTTTATCTATAACAATATGTATGTATATAATTATATCTTATCAAATACGTTTAAAATATTTATTATAAAAGAAAAAAGTTATTTTTATTTATCAATTTTTTGGTAATTATTTGGATTTTTTATTGTAATAACTGACTTTTGAATCATAAACACTATATTATTATATTTGGAAATATATATTCAATATAAAACAGCCAAACTATTTCTATATTGTACTTAAGTTATAATTAAAATTATACAAGTGGACTATCGAAAAGGTGAACAAAAGTAAAACAAACCAATGAGCTTCATATGTTTGAGTTTGTTCATCTTTTCGAGATTTTTTTTATATTTTTTATGATTCAAAAGAAGTATTATAGACACTTTGGTTAATTCAAAATTGTAATTAATTTCTAATGAAAGTCAATTAACAAAAAAAAACAATGTGGAATCGAAATTTATTTGTAAAATTTTCCATGAAAATTTTAAAATAGCTTGAAGAAGTGTTGGAGATCCATCCATCCATCTAATAAAATGCATTTTCCGCATTATTATATTTAAAAATAAAAACAAAACTTGCTGGTTTTCCATTTCACAGATGTTGTTCTAGATTCTAGAACATGGTATTTTTTTTTTGTTTTGTTGTTCTTCTATTCCGTTTTTAAAGAAAACAATAAAATAAATTCTTTACAATAATAATATACTAATCAAAGTGTAATATTTTTTTGCTATACAGACTCTAATTACAATATTCATTTTTATATTTTCAAATACTAATTTCCTATATATATTTATATATATAATAAATAGATAATTGTTTATTATAATAATATAATTAATTACTTTATCCATTATATTAATATATTATTATTATAACTAATATGTATTATTATTTGGGTTAATTATATAAAAATTTGTGCATTCATTCCACCGCATACATGTAGTTGTTGTAGTTGTACGTTATATAGACATTTTTTTATAAAAAATAAGAAAAAAAAGAAGTTTATCATTGAAAATTATCACACTTACACAAACACACACACATTTAAAATCGATAAAAAATATATTTATATATATATATATAACATTCACTGTATGTAAAATACACCACTGGCTTTAATCGTTTAAGTTTTTTTTTATAAACTACACATATATGTATATAAATAAAACCTCTATATAGGTTTTTTTTGTTATATCTATAAGTTTTTTTTTTTTTATTTTAAATATTCAGCATATTTTTATTTATTTCTGTAATTATTAAAAATAAACTTGAATTTTATATATATATATATATATATATAGATAGATATATAAATATAAAGTATAAAATGAGAGGCAAAAAAAAAAAACATACAAATATATTTAATATTTTTTATTCTTTGTCATCGCAGCATCGGGCATCATCTCGCAATAACACTGAAAATGAATGGAAAAAAAATCCATTACTGTTTGTTTCGACGTCTTCTTATTTATATATATACTTATCTTAAAAAAATATATATATTTCACAAAATATATGGTATGGTGTTTAAGAAAAAAAAAAACATACAGAAACCTATACAAAAATTAAAAAAAAATTTATTTTATTCATATTTTTTTTTATTTTTTTTGCCTGTTTAACACAAAATAAAAAGAAAAAAAAATAAACAACATAAAATAATAAAAATTTATGAAATATAATCAACCAAAAAAATATTTTTGTTGTGTTAAGTCCAAAAAATAAAAATATCTTAAAAATATTATGAATATATTTAAGAGTTTTTGTTGGTGTTTTAGAATTTTTTTTTTTTGGTTTTTTATGCATAATCTGTTCTATAAAATTATAATACAATCCTTATTCTTTTATAGGTATTAATTAATATGTATACATTTTGTTTTGTTAATTCTGAACGCAATATTATAGTTATATACATATATAGTTATTGAACTTATTTTTTCCTGTTTTATGTGTATGCTTGTTAACACCATTCTATATAATGGTTTATATATATATATATATATAAAAAAATATCCCCATGTATATTCGTCCTTAACTCCCTTTATATATACAAATAATTTATATATATATAATGGAAAATAATAAAAAAATGGAACTATTTTAACAACGGTATATGTTATAGTACTTATGATGGTGGTTTATTATATCATATAGAAAATGTATAAACAAAGAATAAAACATTTGCGGGGGGGTATTAGATTTCAATTGTATATACTATATAGTATTATTCGTGCTAAATTTTTTTTTTGTTTTATTGTTTAATCTGTAATTTGATATATATTATCAATTGAATATATATTAATTTTATGAAATTATTTTGTACTAATTATGATTTAATATATTAATATATGTTAAAATCATAATTTAAATGACGAAAGCGAATAATCAACGTAAAAAAATGTTTTGTCAACACATCGGATTATATAGCGAAAAAAAACTGTCCGAAGAATTGGCCGGCTGTCCAAATATCCTATTTAAATTCAAATTGTGTTGTAATTTTATTCAGATGTTTTTTGTAATCGAGTAATGTTGTATAAATATAACTCCTCCGATCCTTTAAGATTATAATCATTCGTGGGGAAATACATAAATATGGCACGTTTGAATTTATATGCAATTTAACAATTTTCTTAAAGACAAAATTTAGTATTATACGATACAAAAATTTTGTGTTTAACTATAGATAATATATTTATATGTATATTTGTCAATGTTTATTTAAAATAAGATACTTTTGATTATTAAATTTACACTAGTCAAGTATTAAGATATTATAAATCGGATGGATGGTTTGATACCCATGAATTTTAGAATTTTAGATGAAAATATACTAGATATTTAAAGAAAAAAAAACGAAATCATCTTCCATCCCAAATCATGGTTATCAAACCATCCATCTCAATATATAATATCTTAATTATCATTTCAAAAACATTTCATTCGAGATCGATCGAGATTATATCTTTTTATTTAGCCCAAGCGAATACGGTTATTTTAACACACATGAAACCATGAAATCTTCCATATTAAATCGAAATTCTACATAGATATTTGATGAAAAATTTCATAATAAACTATATGTTTCATTTGTTTTCCACATAATCATTTATTGTCTTTAACTATAGATAATATATTTATATGTATATTTGTCAATGTTTTCCATGGTGGTTCTAACTAAGGTGTCAATAATTATCCATATAAAGATATACAGAAGTTGTTCTGAAAACAAAATTGTCTCAAAGAATTATATAAACAATTTTTTCATAATTATATCGTATTTTTTTTTTTTGGAGAATTAAACAGAATTTCCTTTGGAAAAGTTGCACAGAATTTCGTTCATCCTCTTCCGTTTTTTTTTTTTAGTAACAATTCAAATTCGTATTTATTCATTTGATTAACTAATTCCTTTTCAACCATTACAAGAATTGTAAATATAATTTACAATATATAAATATTTAATTCTTCTTTGAGTTTACCTACGTTTTTTTTTTTTACTGAACATTAAAATTATTATTAAATAATTCTAATGAATTCTTATTTCTAATGAATTAATTCTAATGATGTACAATTTTCTAATGAAATACAAAATCAGACTTTCGAGATAATTTGTTTTTTGTTCATCTGGTGGTATTAGTGTCTGGTGGAGGTTACCCAAATTATTTCTCTATTTAAAACAAAAAAAAATAAATTAAATAAATTTTAAAAATAAATAAGAACTTTGTATCGTTAATCAGATACATTGCACTTCAAATTTCAAATTATATGCATTTCAAACAGCACAAAAATATTGATGAATCATTATTATTATTAATAGTTTTCGCTTTTTGCATTATGAAATATAAGCCAAAAACGAATGAAATTGCCACCAAAAAAAAAAAAAAAAAGTAATGAAATATCAAACAACATTTTCATATTGAATAAAACCCGAAAATCTGGTTGTTTTTTTTTTTGTATTTATTTTTTGGTATTTTTTTCGTTTTATTTTTTCGTAACGATAGAAAGTAGAAATATTCTAGAAATAATTTCTAGAAACTAGAAATATTCTACTACTATATAAAAATGCGATTTGATCTGTATCTTTAGAAACTTCATCAATATCTGTTTGAAGTAGTGCATTGTGTATTTTCTATTTTATATTGTAAATGTGTGAAAATAAAATACATTTAATAATACAAAAAAAAATAAATAAATAAGAAACAACAATAATAATATAAAAAAAAAACAAAATCAATCGATACAATCTAATATAAATAAATTATAAATATATTTTATTCCGATTCATATATTTATAAATAAATAAATATTATATTTATATATATTTATTATATAAATTTAATTTAATTTAACTTTTTATTTATTTCTATTTTTATTTTTATTTTTTGTACATGTTTTAAATGATGTAATATTAATATTTTTTTTTTTTGTTTTGTTATTATTAAAAAAAAAATAAAAAAAATTACAAATAATATAAAAAAATTAAATAGTAAATGTTTCTTTTTTTTTATATTGTATTTAATTTTCACATATCGTCATGTTTTAAATATTCATATATATGTAGATGCAGAGACACAAACACATTTATCTAAAAAAAATAAAAATACTTTCTGAAGAACAGCCAGATGTAATGTGTTTTATTTTTTTTTTTTACTAATATTTTTAATAAAATATATTTATTTATTATTTTATATCTATATAATAATGTATAAATTAATTTTAATTTTACAACTTCCTTTCTATTTATAATTTTTATATTATTATTATTATTATTATTATAACTAGCAGGTTTTTTTTTTTTTAAATAATAAATATTATAATATAATTTGAATTTTAATCACAAAATTAACTTATAATATAAATTGATATACTCCTCGTACGTATTTAATTTAATTTATAAAAATAAATAACAATTATAATTATATGATAGTTTATTGAAAACTTGTTTTGAATTTTTTTTTTACCTATATATATATATATATATTTATGAAAAGTTAATTTGATTATTTAAACAAAAAAAAATGAGAAAAAATGAAGCAATATACGTTGAATGTTGAATATATATAGACGATTTTTATTTTACGATATGCTAAATGTGTTAATTTATTTATATTTTTTTTGTATTTGCAATATTCAGATGGTCATATCATAATAAATTTTTATATAAAGGCAAACAGAGTTTATACAAAAAAAAAAAAAAACACATGAAAAATTTTACCTTTTACGTACGTTTTTATTTTTGGTTTATCAAAAATAATGATAAAACATTTTTTTTTTTTTGGATATGACAATCCATTACATTGCCTTTTATAATCTGATTTTCAAGTGAAAGTGATTTTCAAGTGAAATAGATTTGATTTTGAATAAGATTCCTTATATTTTGTTGTGTTTTATTTTTGTGTAGGTGAAAATCTTAAAAAAAAATTAACATATTCTTAAAGACAAACAGTGACAATATACAAATAACCTAAATCTTTGTGAGTAAGTTATTAAATATCCCCTTATATAGATTGGTATAATCAGTATAATTATTAAAAAAAAAAAGAAGGTTTTGCATTCAATATTGAACCATAGTCGTCTCGATACACAGCTATAATATTTTATTACCTAATAGTTTTCAAATATAATAAAAATATTCTTTCGTAATTTTCTTTTATCTTTTTATTAAATTCTTCTCTCCTTTTTTCCCCATAACATTAACATTACAAGTTTAAAAGGCTTTAACGATAGTGTTTAGTAAGGATGTTTAGGATAAGAAACAGTTTAGGATAAGAAACAGATAAATTTAGGAAATAATAATTTTGGTTTTACTGCAACCAAAATTTAAGTAATAAAACAAGCAATTATATAGACAAGATTTATTTTATAAATTCATTACTATAAATAATTTCCAAAATTGTGCATTTGATTCTTTTTAATCAAATACGGGTTTTTAAATATTATTATATTATATAAATAAATAAATATTAAGATAAATAAAAAATATTAATTGTATTAAGATTGCGATTATCATAAAATTTATATATACACATTTTTTCAGTATATATACAAATAATAAAAAAAAAATCGAATTTAATTTTTAGTAAATTGTTTATTTATGTATTATAAAATAAAAAGTAAATCAATTTATTGATAACAAAATCTATATATATATATATATATATATATATATATATTTATTTGTTTGTACATACTACATATATATATATATTAATAATGGACGACGACGACGACGACGACGCCAACGATGACCAAACCGTCTATATACAATATGATTATATATTCTTTTCTTATCACAATATTTATTATTAGTTCGCGTATAAATAATTATATGAAAAAACAAATGATATAATAACAATTTTATAATTTACAAAATATAATTTAAGAAATATTCATATATGTATATGGATTATATATCGGGCAGCGATTAAAATCCATCGATAGATGTAATTCTACCAAATGCCAAATCCCCAAATTGAGAAGAAATAACCTTATAGCAACATATAACACAAACAATTTTGTTATTTAATTCTTAATTGCTCGATTAAATTAAATAATTACATTTTTTTTTTTTTAACAAAAGTTGGTGGATGAATCGGGCTAAATTATTTTGCCGTTGCTCATTGATCAATTATTTTGAGTTTTCCAACGTATATATTATATATTAACTTGCTTAGTTACTAATAATTATTATAATTATTATCATTTTTTGGTTGTTTTCTCGGTTTTTTTTTTCTTTTTTCTGCTTATGGTATATTTTTTATTTTTAATAAATAACATCTGTCAATAAATTATTCAATATAAAAATTGTTGTTTATTGTTTAAAATATACACAACCCTCAAACGGAAACTTAAAATTTTACCTTTATTATATATATATATATATACATATACATAAAATAATAATATATAATAACACAATAAATGTCAAATATATTTTATATTTAAAATAAAGATTTTAACACATAAATAAATTCAATTTAAAAAACAAAATATACATGGTCAAATTGACATATGATAATAAAAGAAAAAATAAAAAAGGAAAAAGGAATATTTTACTTTTTCTTTGTGTGAGGTATTAAAAAAATAACAATGAAAATGTGTTATATATATAAAAAGGAAAGATATTTTAGATAAAAAGGAAACTACTTTCAGAGTAAAATAAAATTATATAGAAATTGAAATTAAATTATATTGATAAATACAATTATTCAAAAAAAAAATTGTCAATACTCATCGTTTGGTTATTGTATTTTTATTGCTTAATTTTATTCTGTTTTTATTCTATTTTATGTTCTATAGGTGGAGTGGAGATTTTTTGAAAATATATTGGTTTTTGAACATAGAAAATTCCAATTATAAATTAAAAAAAAAAATTAAAAAAAAATTCTGTATAGTATAAATATAATTCTTATTGGTCTGCCTACGTTGTATAAATAATTGGACAATGTGACATCTCACACTAACATTATTTATTACTTTTTTTTAGATAATATTTTCAATTTTCTGCGAGATAGAAAAATAGTAATATTCTTTCGATTGTTCAAATTCTTAAGATAATTCCTTCTTTTTTTTTTTTTTATTAAATAAAAAATAAATATATAAATAAGAATGAATAAATATGGTGGTTCTAAATTCTGGGAATATTTTTATTTTCGAATAATGTA
Source organism: Dilophus febrilis (assembly GCA_958336335.1). Taxonomy (NCBI): domain Eukaryota; kingdom Metazoa; phylum Arthropoda; class Insecta; order Diptera; family Bibionidae; genus Dilophus; species Dilophus febrilis. The sequence goes on along the minus strand of OY284472.1, from coordinate 5,232,397 downwards.
ATAATGAAAAATCCTGTACAAATTGTATACAAATATAAAAAATATCAGTATATTATATATTGTTTAACCTAATAATAAATTATTATATTTATTGTATTTATTGTATTTGTAAAATGGATGGATATATTTATTTTTTTATAATATATATATTAATATTATTGCATTATATATGAATCACATTTAATATGGTCGAATAATTTAAATTATATATGTATATGTATATTTATAACTCTAAATAACGAGTCAAATATGTAAATAAACAGATTTAAAAAAAAATAAATAAATTACTATATATTATTAATATTATTAATATTAATAATATTATTATTATTGGTTGAAATTAATTTAAAAATAAATAAAGAAAAAAATATGACCAAAATGACATCATTTTTATTTGTTCAATTATTTATTTTTATATAATTAATATAAAAAAATAAATAAATAATAATTAGTTTTGGTTAAAAAAAATATCAGTTTTGCAACCTGTAATGTTAATTTATTATTAATATAATCGAATTTCAATGATCGTCATTAAAATAAATAACGCGCGAACTATATATACATATATAATAATTTTGTATGTACAATATTCAATATATTCATCCTATAGATACATAGATAAATGATTCTGTTTTGATTTTAGTGCTTTTTAATATATTAAAAGTAAATCTTTTTCAAGGAGCTATACAATTATTGAAAACAAATTTATAAAACAAAAATTTTACTGTTTTAATGAACTATATTAAATTTTTCTTTTATACTCTACTCGTGGTAAAGGACATCACATTTCGAATACAGATAAATATTCAGAAAAATTAAAAATTATACTTTGAATTAAACACGTCGTCCGTTTAATTTTAGTGATAATTTTTTTTTTTTAAATATTTGCCTTCTTTTGGCAATTACAATAAAGAATAAGATAAAGCCAATTTGGTTTTTTATTATCATTATTATCAAATGATTTTTTTTTGGGTGGTTATTTTATATCGATCAGATTATAAATGTTTTATGTATATTTTATATGTATAAAGAACGACAAAGGTCTGGAAGCAATACAAAAAAAAATCTATTTTCTAATCTAAAAGTAAAAAATATTTTGTTTATCTACAAGTATATTTTTTAAATTATTATTTTTTAATATAATTATAAAATTCTAATTGTTAAATGAATTTATATCTAAGATAAATGATTTATATTATATGTTTATCGTTTAGATTTTTTTTTTAATATATAAACTTAAATGCGTAAAAATGTCTGTAAAAAAATGTATTATTTTATTTATATATTTATATTTATATATATATATATATATTTAGAAACACAAAGATAAAAAAAACGTATATTCGCAAATGAAAATATTATAATATTCGCATTTATTTATAAATATAAAATAAATATATATAATTAAATACACAACAAAATAAAAAAAAAAATAAAAATAAATAATATATACAAAAGAAAAAAAAAGAAAAAATGTCATCGTTTTGCCAAACAACAACATTCGAACGACGAATATAGATATTATTATAATGAAATCTTTTCATATGCACCGCACCGCACGGGAACAAAACCCGGGAATTGAGAAACGATACTTGATCGGCGATATGTGGCCGTTTAATTTGTCTTATATTTTCTAATCAAATATTTTCCGATTTTTACCAATGTGTTTTAATATAATTGCGGGATCAATCAATCTGTGAGCCCATTTTTCAGATAGATAGATAGATAGAATTAACACCAAATTAACAAAAAGAATAAATTTATTATATTAACCAAAATTGTAAAAAAGAGGTTTTGCGTGTAAATTTTGTTTTTAAATAAATAATTTATTATATATATGGTTGGTTTTTTCTTTTTTTTTATTTTTTAAATGATATAAATTAAAATGATGTGGAAATAAAAAAGTATAACTTTCTATAGATATATATATATAAATCATATTCAAATAGTAAATAAATATATAGTATTATAAAAATTTACTTGAGGCTGCCCATTTATTTACCTTGAAAAATGTATAAAATGCTTAAAGAAACGTGTAATTGATATACAATTATCTGATACTAACAAGTTAACAGTCAAATCAATAAGCTATACCACATATATTATTTATTTATATAGTATATTTAATAATTTAACTCTTATAAAACAACATTAATATGTATTAAACCAAAAACAAATTGCCGATTACATCAATATTTGTATAATGTGTTGTATATATAAAAAAAAAAGAACGCGACGATGTTATGATAAGAATGCATTTATTAAATTATATTTAATCCCAAATTCAGGTCACAACACACACACACACATTATAAAATAAATAATGAATAATTGTTTATATAATATATAAATTTAATCATTTATATTTTGATCTTTTAACTGATTTGTTTGTCTTACATTATTATATGGCGATAGATCTAGCTTATCTTACACACGATTATTGATTTATTATATTTGCCGTACACTATTTTCACACGATTTATTATATTATAAATATTTATTCATTAATTTAAAAACAATTTTAATTGCGAGATTAACATTTAAACTAATTATATTTTTTAATTGTTTTAATTTTCTAAAAAAAAACAGACCGTTGGTAATCCATGTGGGCATCATGGACCATTTACGTTTTTTAAAGGATTACGTATAACACCACAACCAGAAATACAATCATCAACAACAACAACCACAACAACAACAAATGGTGACACATATTGTAATAACAATAACGGTGGCAACTATAACAATAATAATAATATAAATAATATAAATAATAATAATAATAATAACATAAATAGTTCAAATGGAACAAATGGATGTATAACAAATTCTAATAATTCAAAAACAAATGGATGTATAGATGATGATAATATTAATAATGGATTAAATTATGATAATACAACAAATAATAATAATAATAATAATACAAATACAAATAATAATAATACTACAAATAATGATCCGATTAAAATTAAACAAAGTTCAAGACGTTGTGTCAGTGAAAAACGCGATGAAATGAAACAATTATTAAATAATGTAAATGATGCAGATGAAAAAAATATTAATTATAAATGTACAAATGGGTAAGTTTTTTTTACACATAATAATAATAATAATAATAATTCAATTCCATAATCAAATTTCTTTTTATTAATTTATTTATTTATTTAATTAATTAATTTATTATTTCATTATTTATAAAAACAAATAATAGTTTTCGAAAACCATTGGTATTGGCATTGGGTGATTGTGTTCCAGTTCGCCCATGGTCCGATTCACCAATTGCCTGTTTAGCCGAATTGCGTATGGTTTGGAAAGATAAAAGTGAACCTCATTTATTAACTGGTTTACGATTATATTTTTTACCAGAAAATACACCAATCGGTAGAAATTGTCATGGTGAGGTGAGTAATAAAAAAATTTCATATTTTATTTATTATTTATTATATATATAATTAGAATTAAATTACTGTTTTGTCTCAAATTATTATTATGATTACGTTTTTGAGATAATATTATAGTATATGTATTGTTATATTAAATTCTATGTAGAGTCCGAATTTTATTATAAATATATTCAGTTCATTGTGTTGATAATTCAGATTAGTTCTCATATTGATTCTGGATTTAATAATTCTTGTCTTAACCCATCCTCTGTTTTGGGTCAAATTTGACCCAATATGATTTTTTTATTCAAATAATTTAGCAACTATTCCGATTTTAAATTATCTAGTTTAATCGATTTTCTATTAACAAAAATACACCGCTAAATATGTTATTTAAGTTAATTTACATTTTCCTGATTCTAGTTCAATTTTATCCCAAAATCTCCATTGGAAATGTTTTATTCTAACAGAGAATAGGGGTTAAAACAACGTTTTTTTTTTTGTTTCAAAACAAAACATTTCTGGTTATGCCTTGGGCCGCTAGAAATGTTCTTCAGATGTAAAATCAGTATAGTGTGAGTTTAGTATAATATTTTTCCCTTGAAAAATCAACCAATTTAGCAGTTAGAAAATCTGAAAATTAAAGGATAATTGAATAATTATTTAAGAAGGAATTTTGCTCTAATGTTTATTAAAAATTAATTCAATTCATTGACAAAACATTTGAAAAAAATGTGAAAATAAACAGAATTGATTTGATGGATTAATTTAATTTTTATATGAAAAATTACAATTGAATCATAAAGAATATAAAAGAAAATCGTCTTTCTTATACATATCTTTTTAACCATTATTCACATCACAGGTGGTTTGAAAAATTCATAGATTAAATATGACCGTTTTTTTAAAAAACTCGTTTTTTTTTTCTATTAAATCTCAAAATACATTTCCAATTCCCCAAGTCTGTATATGTCTGCATGAAATAAAAGTCTATGCATTCAAATATAAAATTTTCTTTTATATCCTATTTATTTTTCCATATTATTTATATATTTTTATAAGTGGTTAAAAAAATAATATCTACAATAATCAATGATAAAGATAAATTAATCAATATATATAAATGATACAGGTTATATCCGCAAGATAATTATATATTAATTAATCACAACATATAAATTTCAATTAATGAGAAAAAAACCAATACAAAATTCAATTAGTTAAGCAATTAATTAAAAATAAAAATATTCTATTCCAAATATTATGGAATGTTTATAGAATTATTTTAACAACATTTTTTATCTATATATAAAAAATTATCTTAATTATTTTAATATTACACATATGACGTTGATGATGATGATGATGATGATGATTAGATATTCAAAATAAAAAAAAAACAACCCTCTGTTTAATATATACTTATATAAAGAATGTTATAATATAGATATTCTTTTTTTATATATATAAATATTTTTTATTTTTTTGTAACAATTTTATTCTGTTTTTTTTTTTTTTTTTTTTTTATCTTTTCCTTGTATTTTTTGTAATCGTGTTTTTTTTTCTTATTTTTTTTATATGTATATACACAAAAAGGACGAGAATATACCGTATATATATATAGAAGATATATAGAATATTTATAGTATAGTATATTTTATTTTTTCTTCTTTGCTATACCGTTTTTTTTTACCCTATATATACATTTTTGTTGAGAATGAGATATAAAATTCAAGTATTTCAGTTTCGTTGTTGTATTTTGGGGATAACGAAATGAATGGATGGTATGGGTGGTTATGTATATTTATATTTATTTAGAGTGCTTATATATATTGATGGTGGATGCTTTTCTCGCCAAAGGGGGAGGTTACACCTCACAAAATATATATATATATATATATATATATATATATATATATATATATATATAAATATGGAAAAAAAATAGAAAGAAAGAAGGAAAATTATATTTTATTTTGAATGTTTTCTTATATATACAATATACATATACTACAAAATTTATATATTTACATATATAACAACTTTTATAAACGTATATCTATATCTTTATATATCTATATCATATAAAATTAAAATACATGTTGTTGTAATATTATAATAAATATGTTGATAAAAAATAAATAAATAAATGTTTTCCGGTGCAAATTGAAAATACCCATTTTTTATACTATAGAAAAAAATGAAAACAAAACCGAAAGCCGTTTTAAAAAACCGAAAAAACAGAATAAGAAGAGGTTTTTTTATTATACAATATTAATAATAATATTGCAATCAAAATGTCATTTCTATACCATTCTCAATTTAAGGTATATAGACTAACTTAAGAAAAAAGAAGAAAGACTTCTAAGATTTCTTAAAAAAATTCTGTACACAACTTTCTAAAGGAAATTTTTTTGGTATCATTTCCTTAACAATAATTTTGTAAAACACTGCAAGAAATTCTAAATAACTTTTGCTAAGGAAATTTTGTATAGATAAGAAAATTCTGTTGGGTTTTCTAAAGGTAATTTTTCTTAAGAATCTTCGTTAGAACTCTGGTTGGAAATCCCTTTTAATTTTATAATAGAAAATTCTGTATAATTTTCTTAAGAAACTTTTATAGAACTCTGAAAAGAAATTCTCTATTTATAATTTTCTATTAGGAAATTGAACTGTATATGATTTCTGTTAGAACATTAAAAAAAAACCTACAAATCATAAATTTATTTTAATCCGCAATTATCCTGTTGCGTTTTGTTTTTTTTTTGTGAAAGTGTATCCATTCAAAAAAACTATCCTTTCCTGTTGGATTCTTAAACATAACCTTTTTATTAAGTTATTGTTTGATTCTTTGTCTAAAAAAAATCCAGGACGTCTTTTTACCACAGGCCGCCGCAATCCATTCATTAAAACGTTCTTTTCTAATTCAAAATATGTGTCAAAATATGTGTTGCGTTCTTTATATAGAATTGAATCGTATAGTACATCTTTGATTTCTGGTTAAATACATAAAATTTTAAATACACACCTTGTAAAAATAGTTTTTAACGAAAATTTTTACGAAATATGCTGTACGTTTGTTATATGTTGGAAAATAAAATTGTTGTAGGTGCATATTCAGATTTTAACCGATGAAGAAACATTCATATAATAAAGGCAAATCCATCGGCGAAATTGGCAAATATTTTAATAAATCTTCAAAGTCAATTTTGAAAGGCATAGAAGTATATAAAAATGAATGCATCGAATCGAATTGCATCGAAACCTCGATTAGGTCGACAGAATATAAACCTCCACGCGGAATAACTCAAGAACCAATGAATGAATCTGGCTGAAAATTTGCTTACTTATATTCTTTATTCTCTGATTTAAGGGCCGCTGATTCTGAATAAATTGGTTTCAAACCGATTCATCCATTTATGGTTTATGAGTTACAAAATAGGTTTCATTCATTCACCTGTTTTTTTTTCCAATATAAATAAATTGACTGTATGTAAAAAAAGTCCATGACGCTTAAATAATAAATAATGTACATTATATTATAATATAAAGATTTCATAAGGTTCTAAATTTTAACAATCAACCGTAAAAAAAAAAAAAGAAATATGATTAAATAAAATATATGATAGCATCGCATTTTACAAACTGAACGCAAAAAAGAAAAATTTTATTCTAGAAATCATTTTTAAATAAAACTTTATAATATACAAAAGTAAAAAAAATAATAGACACATAAGTCACTTAAAAAAAATCATAATATATATATTTCCTGTATACATAAAAGAATTTGTTGATGATAAAAAAAAGGTAGAAAAAAGAGTTTTTATATATATATATTAATATAGGGATTAGAAGAATATAATTTGAAGTCATACGAATGCAATTTTGTACTTGGTGGTTGTGTATTTTCTTTTGCAATTTGCTCATTTTTATTTTATTTATTTATGATTGTTAAATTTGTATATATTACGTTATGCGAAGACATAAAATGCATTGTGTGTTAAGTAATAAAATAATTCTGAAAAAAAAAAAAATGGAAGACATGCAATTCCATATTCAATAAAATACAATACAAATCTATAAGAAAAAACATTATTTATTTTATATATCCTAAAACGTAAAGAGGAAAAAAATATAAAACAATTTCTTTTATATGTCTATATTAAAATAATATTTTAGATTGTGTCCACTTTTAACAAAAAAAAAACGCATCAGGACGATTATTTTCCCGATTAAAATAAATTGATGATTTATAGGTTTTTTTTAATGTTCATACAGAAATCATATACAATCCATTTCTTTATTAGAAAATTATAAATAGAGAATTTCTTTTCAGAGTTCTACAAAGGTTTCTGAAGAAAATTATACAGAAATATTCTGTTATAAAATTATGGGAATTTCTTCTTCTTACTAACAAATAAAATAACATAACATACTTTTAAATTTATTTAACATTTTTTTTTTGTTAAATATATACAATTTGTTGAATATTATTATTATTATTATTATTAATTTAACTAGTATTTTAATATAACTTTACCATTATTTATATGTCTTCTATATATATAATTTTTTATCCGTTTGTGTTGTGTTGTTTGATTGTTTATATATTTGATTGGTTTTTTTTTTCATTTCATTTTGCTGTTGTTTTGAGATTTTATGTCATGTTGGTATATATACAACAATAACATAATAAGAATAACTTTTTTTTTTTTATAAATATCTCTCTAATAAAAATAAATATAGTATTTAACAATTCTGATTATTTATTTATTTATAAAAATTTAAATTTAAAAAACTTACACAGATTTAAAAAAAAATATATGTATTATAAATATTCAGTAATATATAAGATCGACCTTGTATTCGGTTGTTGACAGAAAAAAAAACAAACAAACAATCAAATGGTAATATTTTCCATAAATTATTTACTACTATACCACCACTAACTAATACTTTTTCTGCACCATAACAACAGCTTGTTAATTAATATATTGTTTTGTATATTAGTAGTATTGTATAGAAGTATTGTAAATTGTACTATTGCACTTGTTTGTGTTTTGTTTTTATGTGATTTAATAAATTAATTTTTATTATTTTATTATATTAACAATTCAATAATAATATTTATGATTTATGGTAAATCATTAATTGAAAAAAATTAGATAAACATCCGATAGAAATTTGTATATATTTTAATTTTAATGCATAAAAAAAAGTACGTCGGTGATTGAGCAAAATTTCAAATCATTCATTAATTGTTGAATGTCGAAATTAAATGAGGGATGATTTTTTTTTTGTATAAGTGTAGGGTATATAATCAATAGGAAAGTATTTAATAGAATTTTCCATAGAGTCAATTTCTGTTTGATAATATCAAAAAAACTTGAAAAGTTCAATTGTTCAATTTCTGTTTGTTTTATTTTGACTTCAGCCATTTTGTGTTTTTATAAACGTATAATAAATGATTTGGAAGTTTTTGGTATCAAAAGGTATTGTATATTAAAATTCATTCATTTCTCGGTTTACAAATTCAAAATTCTTTTACCATTCTAATTAATCGCCTCTAAAAATATTCTAAAAAATAAGTATTAGATCTATAATTATTCTATATATAATGAGTATTTATTTAAAATTTATTAATTATATAATTGCAATAATATTAAAAAAATATATGATTAAGTATATATAAATAATTAAAATTCGTCTAATTTACAATAAAAAACTTGTATATAAATAAAAATACATAAAAAATATATCTATCTATTAAATAATAAATGAAATCGTGAATTAATTTAACTATTTATAATAAAATAAATCATATAATAAAATACTATAATACTATATACATATTTATACTTACAATGTTTAAAAATACCTCATCAATGATCATTGATCAATTATCGTCATCACCCAGGGGTGAATAGCTGAATATAGTAGCTTCCTTTTTTGTCTGCCGATTACTAAAAGATCTAAAAGCTAAGAAGACCTACTACAAAAAAAAAATGGGTTTTTATTAAACAAAGTTTTTCCGGAAAATGTAATTTAAAATGTTTCGAATTACATTCATAGTTTTTCTCCAGTTATAATTTTCCATGAATCAGATGAAAATTCAATCAATTTCTACGATTTCATAGAAGAAAATTTGAAAATCACTTCGATTGATTCAAAAAATATATAGTTGATTTTACAAAAATTGTCTCATTTTTGATGTACTTTAGAAAATGTTTGTACCATTTGGGGGTGAGTGAACCCACTTTTACTGTACGACAATTTTCTTTGCTTATTCATTTGTCAATCGAATGGAAAATCGGCTATATCTGTTTTTTGAATGTGTCGACACAATTTACCAGTTCCGTCCATGCCTACACGCCGTTCAATAATCGTTTATATTCCATTTATAAATTTAATGAAACAAAAATATTTATAATAAACAATTAATAAAATCGCGACAACTATCATCATCATCTATCTCTACTCTCAAACACAAACACAAAAAATACTATTTTATATTTATAAAAATAATATGCTTTCTAAATTATATATATACATATTTTTATTCGAATAATTATTTATAAAATAAATAAATAACAATTTTTTTTATAGAAAAATTAATATAATATGTACAATATATAAAAAAAAAAGAAATAATAACAACAATCGGTTTAATTTTTAAAATAAAAAAAGAAAAATTGAATAACAAAATAAATAAATAATATTAATAATAATAAAAATAAAACGAAAGTTAAGGACAAGGTTAATTTGTTGTTGTTGGTTGTATTATAGATAAAATTTTAATTTTATATGCATTCATATTGAAATCGAAATGAATTTATAGACTCACATTAATAAATAAATCGATATTTTAAATACTACTACTAATAGATAGATCAAATTATAACATAAAAATATCAATTGATATACTTCCAAATAAATATACTAAAATTGATTTTTTTATTTACCGCCACTAATGAAAATATTGAACATTTTTCAAATGACTATGAAAAGGTAGATTTTAATAAGACCATAATACCATAATTTCGCAAGAAAATTGTCATTTGTTACACAACAATTGATCTGAATTTGATTGTGTATTAAGATAAATATCAGAACTTTTAAAAATGGTCTGATGCTATCGAAGTTTTCATATTAGAACAAATGATTAAAGAACAAAAGATTAAAGAATGATTAGAGAGATTAAACTCATCAAACTAAAAGTTAACAGCATCACAATACAATAAGATTTTTTTTGTCTCATAAACGTTTAGAGCAAAATTTATGTATTTAACTAAAATATTTGAATGAACATTAAATGTTAATCATTTTCATTTAAATTTCTTTCAGGACGAAGTATTGGCAATAGCCGATAAAGTTGTTATACGTGCAAATGATTTATTAAATTGGATTGATGGAAAATTAATGTGGAATTGGGCATCGCATGCTGGTAATACAAAAGCGATTGAAATATGTGATCGATTGAATACGACGAATCAAGACGACAGCCAGAACGACGGCGGCGGCGTTGACGACAACGACGATAGCCACAACAACGGCAATAGTGATCATAAAACTAATAGTGGTAATAGTCAATTAACAAATAAAAAACAGACATTAAAATGTTCACCAATTGATTTTACCGAGGTTGACAAAGAAAAAGGTAAATATATAATTGTATTATATTAATAATTAAAGCATCAGAAACAAATCTCAAATATAAATTTACATTTTATTTATTTTATTACAGATGCATTTACCAGATCTCGTATTGTAGTTGTAAGCTATGCAAGATATTGTCGTTATCGTGCCACCCTAAAACGTATCGAAGGTGTTGAAAATGAATATTGGCGTAATCAATTAATACGAATAATGGGTGGTTTTACAACATTAGAACCAAATACTAGGATAATGTTTTGCAAGGTAAATTGAATTTTGTTTTTTTGTGTGTAAAGAAATTTATAATAATAATAATAATAATAATTAATCTTTCATTTGTTATCATTGAACTATGTGTATATAGGAAACATTTGAATATCCTGAATTAGAAACACATGAATTGTTATGTAATCATTTGGCACCGAAATTAAAGGGACGTCCACGTGGTCGCCGAAAGATATTACGTTCAACATCACCAACATCTCGATTGTTACGTGGTGAATCACCGGGTAGCGATTCGGGTACATCAGAAATATCGGCTTGTTCCATTGAAAAAGTATATTCCAAATATTCACCATTATATGTAAAACCAAATTTTCGTCAAGGTACTCAAGTATTGGCTACCCGGCCTCAATTACGTTATAATCCAAGGCCGGCACGTTCGAAAAAATCTGAATCTGATTCAAAATCACAAAAAATCAATAAACTATTACCAAATAAATTGAAATTGAATAAACAACAACAGCAGCAGCAACAACAATCGCAACAATCGCAACAACAACATAAACAAAAAGGTCGTCCATCGTCAAGAAGACAACGATTATTAATAAGAAATCGTAAAGGAGGTACTGATGAATCCGAATATGATGAAGATGATCGTAGTGAAGGTGATGATGCGGATGCCGATGATGATGACGATGAGGATGTCGATGATGAAGATGAAGAAGAAGATGATGAAATCGAAGAGGTGGTTGAAGATGCAAATGAAAATAAATCGAAAAATAATAAAAATAAAATGTTGTACAATAACCAAAAGAATATTATTAGTAATAATAATCATAATAAAAATGATATTAAAACAATATTAAATATGAAAATTGACCAACATACAAAAGGTGGTGATTTGGTGTTTAAACAAGAGGTTACATTTTTAAGTGAATTATTAAAATTTCACTTTGAGAATAATTCCAGATTACAACCACAATTTTGGAAAAGTTTACAAAAATTACATTTACGAACAATTTACGAACGAGTACTGAAATTGGGCGGTTACAATAAAGTGAATGAGAAAAAATTATGGAAAACATTATTCGGTAATCAAACAAATATAAATACAATTATAACCCGTACAAAATATCAACGTGCCCTATTGCCATTTGAATTGCATCAAAAATCAAATTCAAGAACAACCAAAAATCATCATCATCAAAAATATGACATATTTAATAATAAAATAACAACAACAACAACAACAGCAAATAATAAATCAATAATCAAAATAAATAAAGATCAACATTCAATTGATATTGATGATCGTAAAGTAATAAATGAAAAATCAATTGTGGCAGACCGAATAACAGAAAACAAATCAACATCATCAATGAATGTTAATGATTGTACGAATGATGGTGATTCATTAAATATATCATCATTTACAGCCTCATTACCAAATGGCACATCAATTATAAAAATTGAACGTGAACGTGATAAAGAAAATTATAATACCAATCCCAATAATAATAATAATAAAAAATTAAAATCTGAAATTCCGGATCAACGTAATAATGATTTAGCAATTAAAGATGAAATGAAATTATTGAAACAACAAGACCAATTACATCATTTATCAATGCCATCGGCGGTATCCGTACCATTAACCGTAATTCTTGGTTCTGGTAGTGCTGGTAATAACTCAACAAATGATTTAACCAATAATCACCATCAATCAACATCACATTCAGAAATTAAAATACATCAATCACCAAATACAACAATTACCATACATCAAACAACAATTCATCCACAAAATACGCAGCAGCAGCAGCAAGATCCAACGGTGTCTGCCAACGGACAAATGCCAAAAATGCCAATTGGATCACAACAAATTAATAATAATACATCAATTAGAAATCCATTTAATAATTTTTCACAACAGCAACAGCAACAACAAATTACCAATCAAATACAAATTCAACAAATTACAATGCCAAATGGTCATGATAATATAAATACATGTAGTATTATTAAACAAGATAAAAATGGACAAGAAATACAAATTGATAAAATAATTGGTAGTGGTCGTTCATCATCGTCGGCTATTGATGAATTTAGTGGTCGTGATTCTTGTGCATTTATAGCACAACCAAAAATTGGACAACCAAATGGATTAACAAATACAATAATTAATAATGGTGTTGGTGGTGTTGGTACTGCTGGTACTGGAACAAATAGCGGACCATCAAAAACGATATCATCCTTAAGACAGGTACGTGTAAAATCAGATCGTTCAAAGGATTCCCGTCAAATATATAATCAACAACAACAGCAACAGCAACAATCATCTCAATTACAATTACAATCATCAATACCGTATATTCCGGCGACGGCGGCAGCGGCCGTACATTTATTAAGTGCTCAACAATTGTTACAACAGCATTTTAGTGAAAAACCAAAAAATGAAAAAGAAAATATACCATTTTTGGCCGGATCCAAAACAACAACGATTACACCAATATTGGGTAATAGCAATAAAAATTATCCATCTGGTGGTAATCCTGGTAATAGTGCTGCTGGTACCAATACCTCTGGTAATGGTGATGTTATCGATTTAATTGATGACAGTGATGATAGTAGTAATAGTTCACGTCCATCCGTTACCATAACACCACAAACATCATCAATCATCTCAACCACAAATAATGATCTAAATCAACAACAACATTATTATAAGCAACGTATACAACAATATCATGAACATGTACAACAGCTGCAGCAACAGCAAAATCAACATCAACAGCAAAATCAAAATCAACATCAACAACAACATCCACTATCCGATAAACAATTTACCGATTCGATAATGCCACATTTAAAAAAGAAAAAATGGGATATATTAAAAGAGGGTGGATTAGAGGTAACGGCAATAAGTTTAAATAATACAAATCATCATGGATCATCAAGTTCTTCATATAATAATAGTAATGGTTATAGCAGTAATAGTAATAATAATACAACTACAACAGGTAATAAAAGAGGTAGACGAAAAGATATTGATAAAAAATCGTATATGTTACCACCAGATATTGTTGTTAATCCATCAACGGCCTCCACATCCTCATCAACATCAATCCGGGTACGTTCACCAAATGAAATTAATGTAAAATTACCGAAATGTTTACCAACACCAAAATTTCAATCAAAATGTATGTACACAACAACGGGTAATATTTTTGGTAATCCAAAAGATGATATTCCAATTGAAAATGAAAATTTAAATGCAGTAATAAAAAGTACAAGTAGTAAACGTGCCACAGCATCAGCTGCTGCTGCTGCTGCTGCTGCTTCTTCTTCTGCCAGTAATTCTAGTAGTAATTCAATTTCATTAAAGTCCATAACAACAACACCACCAGAACTTCTCGATTTAACGTTTAAACAAAAATTTAAAAATTCAATTGATATTTTACGTTTACCACCTCAATCACAACCATATAATTTACAAAAATCATCATCATTGGCAAATAATAAACAAAAAAATAGTCTTCAAATAACATTATTACCATCGACAAATGGTAATAATAATAATAATAATGGAATTATTCCCATACCATCTGCGTCCGGAGGAGGAGTGTCAGTAACATTGACATCACAAGGATCACCGTCGATGCCATCAAGTAATTTGACAACGTCATCAAATGGAATACCCCTATCAAAACAACAATTAACTCATGTACAAATAATACATAATTCACAAAATCATAATATTAAACGTAAATCAATTGATTCAAAATCATCATTAATGCAATTACAATATGGGCCACCACCAGAGAAAAAACAAAATACATCATCTTCATCTGCATCATCATCATCATCATCACCATTAGCAATGCCAGCAACAACAGCCACATTAACACCATTAAATATACCTCAAATTCGTGGTACTCCACCGCCAAATCATCAATCAATACCATCACCACATCTACAAAACAACCATCACCTTAATACAACAAATGTAGTACAACCACCACCAAAAGGATCATCACCAAAAACAACAATTTCAATGAATAATAGTCATAATAATAATAATAATAATAATAATAATGGAACATCATCGAATAATTCAACAGCATCCGTAACTACAAATCAAATTAATCAATTTACAGCCGCAGCATTAGCAGCCGCTGCATTTTCAGCAGCAGCTGCAGCTTCTTCTTCTTCTTCCTCCTCATCATCAACATCAACGAATAATAATAATAATAATGGTCAAAATAATTCATCAATTAATGATTTTAAATTCAATCCATTTTTATTACAAAATTTATTACAAACAGCTAATGCATTTCCGGGTCTTTTAAATACAACAAATAGTAATAATAATAATAATAATAATAATAATAATAATAATAATAAAAATAACAACAATAATAGTAATAACAATAGTAATAATAATGGTAATGGTAATAATAATCAAAATAATAATATTCAATCATCATTGCCGGCACCAACACAAACATCATCATTTTCAGGATTTCCATCATTTTTACCAATGATTGATCCTCTATATTTAACAGCAATGTATGCAAATCCAGCTTTATTTTTACCATTTCAACAACAGCAACAACAGCAACAGCAGCAACAACAACAACAACAGCAACAACAAGCATTGACACAAGAATTACTTCAACAACTATTAAGAAATTTTACACCAGATATTATGGGCAATTTAAATAATACTAAAAGTTAGTTGTCATCTTGATCAAGTGTCAGGAATGACTGCTCTTCATCATCATAATCATCATCTCCTATTCGATGATGTAATTAAATTTAATTTAATATTTAGTTTGTAAAGCAATTCTTTTATTTTTGGGTGTCCTAATTCGATTTTAGATTTACAATTAGATTTAAGGTGTATTTAGCTTTCTTAAAGCATCAACGTTGATGTTGTTGTTGTTGTTGTTACTGCTGTTACGACTATTGCCAGATGAATTTTCCTTTTCCAGGATATATTTTATTAAAATAAGATTGAGCTTAATACCTAACAATTTATAATAAATCAATGTAATAATTTTAAGGATATTAATTAGCATTACTGTTACTACTATATTACGTTTACGAGAACTTACGAATAGAATCAATATTATTATTATTTTATTTTAATTATGTTCATCATTTTTGGATTATTTTTTTTTGGATTGGATCCATTCAAAAAATAATTAATAAATTAATAAAAAAATTATGATTAAGATAAAAAAGTAAAAAGAAAAGCTAAAAAAACGTTTATAAGATTTAAGTAAATCCTTAAGTAAATAAGGATTTTAATATCTCTCATATCACCGGATATGAATAGATATTACTATAGATGATTATAGATTAATGATTATTTTAAAATTTTTGTTATATGTTTTTAAAATCACTTTGTTTATAACAAAATTATGACACAACTTAAAAGAAATTATTGTATAAGAACTTTTTTTTTTATTTTTATTTAAACAAAGTGGAAGATTTTCCGTTAAGGATTTTTATTTTTTACTATTTTCTTATTGTTTTGTAATTGTTTTTTGTAATTAAAAAAATTGTGTCGCGCCATTTACCAAAAAATTAATAATTCAAATAATTATCTTTTCTTTTTTTCTTTTTTTTTAAATCCACAAAATAATTGATAAAAAAATCCTGTTTTTTTTTTTACAAAATAAATTCATAACAGACTAGTCATTCAGGTAAGCAAGCAAATAACAGACTAGTCATTCAGGTAAATAGAGTTATCAATAATAACTCTAATAATAATAAATTAAAAAAAAAAATATTAAATAAATTCATAATTAAAATGAAATACAATACAATTAAAAAAAATAAAGGCAAATACAAAACAAAGAAATTAAAAATAAAAGATTATAATTTTAAGTAATGTTAATTTTTCCATCTTCCTCCTATACTATTTTTATTGTATTATTTTTATGGTATTTGATTAAATAATTTAATTTTTAATTTAATTTAATAAATATATATTAATAATTATTATTAATATAAAAACAAAGAAAAAGAAATCAAGTCAAAACAAATCGAAAACAAAAAAAAAAACGCATTACCACAACACAACACATTAAGTTTATATTATATTAATGTATTTTGTATTACCATATATAATAATAAAAAAAAAATTAGGAAATAATTTAGGAAAATTAATAGTTAAATAATTATATATATATATATATATATATATATATATATATATATAAATAAGCTTATTAATTAATCAAAATATAAATATTAAAATTTATAGTTTTTTTTTCTTTAATGTACAAAACAAAATAAATAAAATAAATAAAAGAATATTAGATGAAAATTTTTAGAGAATTAATTAAGTAAAAAATACCATCGTTATATTATAATAAGTAAAATTAATTACAAAAATTAATTTTTATGTAAATAAACAAATTAGAATAATAATTTCTTTCCATTTATAAATATAATTTTAATTTTAATATTAATTTTCATTAAATTTTCCTATATTAAAATATTATTATTACTATTTTTTTTTTTGGTTTTATATTAAAATTAAAATTAAAATATACAATTAATAATTAATAATATAATGTAATAATTACAATATTAATATAATTAAAATTAATTATTTTAATTTAATTTATTAAAATAATTAATTTTAATTATATTAATATTAATATTATATTATTTTATTAATATTATATTTATTATTTTTTACTTTATTATTATTTAATATAAAGTTCTAAATAATATTTTTTTTTTTTTTTTCTTTTTTTTTACTTTTTCTTTTTTTATTCATTAATTATTATTATTATTTTTATTATTATAAAATAATTAATTCATTGATTTGAAATAATGATTGTAAAATAATATAAATAATAAGATTTGTAAAAAAAAAAAAGCAAAGAAACAAAATAAAACATAAAAATAATTAATTAAATGTATTTTTAATTGTTTTTTTTTATCCCTTTTTTATTTTCTTGGAATATTTGTTTTTATAGATTCCAAAAACTTTTTAAATCCCAGCTAATCATCATCAAAACACAGCAAAAAAAAAACCACTAAAAAGAGTAAAAATATTTTAATGAAAAATGAAAAAATCCATTGAGATTTAATATAACAAAATTTCTAAAATACCAGGCACACATAAATATGAAGAACAAACATTTTAAATTTTTAAATTCTTTATTTATTGAAAATTTTATACAAAAACCAAATCCTTAAACATGTTAAACGATTATACAAATGTTATAAAAATATACAAATGTTTTAAAATTATACAAATGTTATAAAAATATACAAATGTTATAAAAATATACAAATGTTAATTCATTACAAATGTTAATACATTACAAATGTTACAAATACTTTACAAATGTTTAGAAAACATTTTTTTATATATAAAATAATATTTTTAAAATGTTGGTCATTGTATTTATGCGATCCTAATCCAAAAATATTTAAAACAAAGAAGAAACCCCCGAAAACGAACAAATTTTGTTGAAAAATCAACCAGATTTCATGTAAAAATATTTTTAAAATACCAGGCACACATAACAAGAAATAGCTAAAATATTTTAAAATATTTTATATTTTTTCATATAAAATTTCTCATATAAATTTTTCATACAAATTGAAAAAAAAAATTTTAATATATTTTGATAAATGTATTTATGCGATCCTAATCCAAAATCATCAAAACGTAGCAAAAAAACCATTAAAAAGTAAAAATATTTTAATGAAAAATGAAAATTCCATCGAGATTTCATATAACAAAATTTCTAAAATACCAGGCACACATAAATATGAAGAACAAACATTTTAAATTTTTAAATTCTTTATTATTTATTGAAAATTTTATACAAAAACCAAATCTTTAAACATGTTAAACTATTATACAAATGTTATAAAATTATACAAATGTTATAAAAATATACAAATGTTATAAAATTATACAAATGTTATAAAAGTATACAAATGTTATAAAAAATATACAAATGTTTTAAAAATATACAAATGTTATAAAAATATACAAATGTTATAAAAATATACAAATGTTTCAAAAAATATACAAATGTTAATTCATTACAAATGTTAACGCTTTATAAATGTTATAATACTTTACAAATGTTTTAATTTTTGGTAGTTTTATTGAATAAAATTCTTCCAAATTTAAAAATATTCATTTTATAGATCTTTATCGGGAAACCAACAAAATGTTTTGTTTAATATTAGAAATTTTTTTATATTTTTTTTACATCAGGCAGGGCAGAAATATCGATATCAATTTATAATTAATAAATATTATAAACAATTTTTAACTCCTTTTTCTTCTTTGTTAAATTTAAAATTACTTAATTAAAATTATTAAATTTTTGATCAAGTCCAAAGGAAATCCAGCTGATGATTAGTATTTATAATATAAATTATTTGCATATTTAAAATTGAAACATCAATTTAAAATTGTTTATCCTATAGTTTATATATTAATTATTAATTAATTATTAATTAATTAATATTAATTATTTTTTTATTATAATATTCTTAAGTTTATTTTATATTTTTGTTTTTTATACTTAAAATCTAATAATATATTAAAATTATATTAATTCAAATTAAAAATAAAAATGTACAAAACTTTATAAAAGTGATAAATGGCATTTTAAAATCTTTTCTTATCCACCACCCTAAATCATTACTCCTAATAATTTTAGGAGTCTTTTAGGACATCTTTTAAACAAGAAAACCATTATATAATATTAAACTTCTGTATATTTTGGTGGTGAATAAATCATAGATGATCTTGGATTTGTATTACTATTATTAATAATATTATTATTATTAATTCTTGTAGAACCAGTAGTAGAACCAGCCCCACGATTAGGAACAATAATATGCCTTGGTAATGTATTTGGAATGGACGATTGTCGTTGTTGTTGAAGTTGTTGATGTGGTTGAATTTGTTTTGTCACTGGAGCACCCCGAATCATAATATCATCATTATTACGCCGTTTTGTACCATCATCACCATCATTGCTTTTCCTATCAATCTGTAACGTTGTCGTCGTTGCTGCTGTTGCTACTGCTGCTGCTGGTGGTGGTATTAAATTATTAATATCATTTTTCAATTTTATTGTTTTCCCATTTGACGTACTCCAAAATAACCAAGATGTTCTTGAAGATGACGTTGTTGCTGCAATTGATTTATATCCAACATTCTGTAAGGAAAATAAAACAATAAATACATATGAAAATCGTTTTACTACCAACCCCCATATTTGAATTAATTTAATAATTAATTTTAACCTGTCGATGTTTTAATGTACTTTGACTACCACCACCACCGCCGCCGCCACTTGTCCATGGTCTACCGGATATCGCTCTTTGACGTTTTGCCCGTTTATGTTGCCATATAAAATATATAAATACTAATATTCCAATAAATATTAATGTTATTAGAATAACAATTAAAATTATACGATTATCATCAATGGTAAAGAATACAGGAACAACACCGATAATTAATAGTAAAACAATTACAATTGCAGCTAATACACCAAATCCAAAACATCCATAACGTCTTTCTATATAAAATATTGTGAAAATAAAAAGAATTATCAATATAAAAAATAATTTATCAATATAATGAATAACAATTGGATAGTGGAGAATTGTATATGTGCTACGATGTGATATTTCTGATGATTGAATGTTCGAATAATATAGATTTAAAGGATGAAATTGAGATAAAATTTCATTATTATAACTATAATAAATGTATTACGATTATGATTACCATGAAATGAAAAACAGAAAAAAATAAAAACTGGTAATTAAACGAAAACGAATAGATGTTTTTAAATTTTGCATGGTCATGCGGTAAATTTATTTTCATAATTGTTTTACTTTGTCGTTTGTTTTGTCCCACAAAAAAGGCCGCGTAAAGAAAATTAAAATAAAATGTAAATGAAACAATAATGTACCAAATAAATAAGCACACAATTTTTTACTTGTTTGCTGTTATTACATAAATAGTAAAATAATATTTTTTGTTAGATTGTATTACTATTATTATTATTAAACAATAGAGGATACAAATTTAACAGAAATAAACATTTATAATAATAAAAAGAAAAAATTAAGAAACAAGTTAAACTTAAAATAATCACATTGCATTTATTTTATAGTAAGTATTTTTTTTTATATAGTTCAATGAATTGTTCAATTTATTTGTGTTGGCGGTAAAATTCTATATCGTTTCATACTTTATCATGGATGAATATATATTGAAATAATTTAATTAAATATATTTAAATATATATTAAGAAACATAAATGGTTTTAATCCTGTTGAATACTCTTTTATTCCAATGATCAAAATTTCCGTTTTGAAAACGAAATTTGTTTTAGACAATTAAAGTGAATTTTTCCTTAAGAACATTGCAAGAATTATACATACTTTCATTTACCAAAATTGTCGAGAAATTTTTCAGAAACTTATGCAGAATTATTTTCCCTTAAGAAAATTATACAGAATGTTCTATTAGAAAGTCAAAAGGTTTTAGATAATACTAATATTATGTAGTCATTTAGAACAAGCGATATTGAATTTTCAAAGAAAATTACACAGAATTTTCTTATAGACAAAATTATACAGATTAAAATTAAGAAAACAATCAAGAATTTCCTTAGAGTCAAATCACACCGGCTTTTATTTAGAAAATCATAGAGAAATTCCTCGGAAACTTATGCAGAATTTCCTTTAGAAAATAATACAAATCTTCTGCAGAAAATTATAAAGAATTTCCTTACGCAGACATCATATAAAAATTAACATAAAGAATTTCCTAACCGCAAATTATATAGGCTTTCATTTGGAAAATTGTCGTGATATTCCTCAGAAACTTATGCAGAATATCCAACGGGAAAACTATACAGAATTATCCCTATTAGAAAGTCACGCAAAATTTTAAAATTAAACAGGCTTTCATTTAAAAAATTATACAGAGTATTTCCCCAGAAACTTACACAGAATTTTCTAACAGAAAATTATACAAACTTTCATTTTCTAAAATTGTCGAGAAATTCCTCAGAATCTTACGTAGAATTTCCCTAGAGAAAATTATACATAATTTATAGAGAATTTCCTTTAGAAAATGATGCAAACTTTCATTTAGAAAGTTATACAGAATTTTCTATTAGCAATTTCATTCAAAATTTGTTTTAGAAAATACGGTCTAAATATAGACAATAATAGAAAATTATCCGCATTAGAGTTTAGATAATTATGGAGAATTTGACCCAGAAACCCACACAGAATTTCCTTTAAAGAAAATTATATACAAAATTTCTATAAAGAATTTCCGCAATAGAAAATTATACAGAGTTTTTGCCTTATCATTCCACTAGAATGTCTTGCAAAATTTGTTTATTTATGAAAATTCTAAAATTATATAGAAAACAACAATGAAGTAGATATTCTCTTACAGAAGAAAATCATATACAGACCTTTCATTTAGAAAATTATACAAAATCTCCTTTAAGAAATTATACAAACTTTCCTATAGAAAACAATACTGAGATTTGTATAGATTTGTTTTGAGAACATTATTAAATTATACAGAAATTTCCTCTATTAGAAAATAAATTATTTTAGATCTTATTCAAGATATTAATGCGATCAGTTTGATTCTTTTCATAATATATTATAATAATAATAATATTATACATAAGAAGCGTGAAATGATATCATTACGGAATGAATATAATTAATTATATATAAAAAAAAAATTAATACATGTTATGTTAATTAAATACAATAAAATGTTAATCTTTATCTATAATAAATATCGTATCATCATATATTGCATCATCATCAATATCATCCTATTCAACATCATATAATAGTTATTAATACATTATTTTGTTCTTAATTAATATTATAGTTTATGCAATTTTCTCTATAAATATATATTTATTGCATAAATACCAAACAAAAAAGATGCAAAATTATACAATTGAATTATTTTGTATTTGCTTGAATATAGAATAAATTGAATAAAAATTGTTTTAAATTGGATTTCTTGTGATGAATAAAGATATTAACACAAAATTTTTTTGTTCAAGATTATTATTTTGTCAATCTAGATGATGAAAAAAAATCTTAAAGATTTAAAACAATCACTTAATCAACCAATTCATGCGATAGGATGGAAAAATTGTCGATTATACTTTGGTGGAGTACTTGAAATCATTAGTCTTATGTTTATAGAAAATCCCAATTTCTTATAAATATCTTTTTGTAATAGGAAATTCTCTTTGATTTTCTAAAACAAATGTTGTTTTTTATTTTAAAAGGACGCATAGTTGCGATAAGGAAATATTCTATGTACGATTTTCTAATAAGAACTTCTCTGCATAATTTTCTATTAGGAAATTCATTGTATAATTTTTTTATAGCACATTTTTTGTATAATTTTCTAACAGGGAATTCTATGTATATACATTTTCTAATGGGAAATTCTCTGTATAATTTTCTAATAAGAAGATTTCCGTATCAGTTTCTAATGGGAAATTCTTTGTATATAAATTTTCTAATATAGGACATTTTCTGTTTAAGTTTTCTAATAGGAAATTCTTTGCATAATTTTCTATTAAGACATTTTCTGTTTAAGTTTCTAATAGGAAATTCTCTATGTAATTTTCTAATAGGACATTTGCGGTATAATTTTCTAATAGAACATTTTCGGTATAATTTTCAAATAGAAAATTTCCTGTTTAAGTTTCAAATAGGAAATTTTCTGTATTCATTTTCTAATAAGAACTTTTCTCTGCATAATTAATTTTCTAACAAGTAATTTTCTAATTAATTTGTTTAAGAAATTTTATATGATTTTCTAAATAAAATTCTATATATGACTTTCCCAAAAAGGAAATTCTCTGCTTTCATAAAGGAAATTCGATAAAATTTCCTTAATAAAATTCTGTATATTTTGCTGTAAAGGAAATTCTCTATATATAATTGGCTTAAGAAGCATCCCAATTCTTTCAAAAACAAAAAAATCTATATAATTTACTTAAAAAATCTCCTGTTAAGGCAATGAAAATCCCAATTTTATTCTTATAATATGCAATTTTTATGCGCGATAGCGGCCGGCTCTCTACTAAATTGATTCTATATATATATTATAATTCAAAAACACAACATTTTGCAATAATAATAATTAAAAAATAATTGTTTACTGAACTCTAATAATACAGAATAATATGATTATCATATATTAAAGTTCAAATTGATAATCTATATACAAAAAATTAAATTATATATATATATTTTAAAATGAAATTAGTTCAAAAATATATAATGATGAGTATAAAATAATTATATAAATATAAATGAATAAACAATTTGATATACAGTGATTGTTGTGATAACTATACTAACAACGGATCAGGGAGCAATTTTGGTCTCAGAAAAAGTGATGGTGGATAGTTATACTAAAAAATAAAATAAATAGCGATAGGGATGTTGTGTTATGAAACATGAAGTCTACATGAAGGAATAATTGATTTACCAAATCAGTATTTATAAATGCGGACTGATTTGAAATAATGACTTAACAGCAATGATTTAGCTTGGCAATGAAATAGAGGTTTTATAGAAGTCGAAATTCAATTCTATATATTTGATATTCTAATATAGAAAAATCGTTCTAGATCCAATTTTCATCGCAGATTTCTTATTATTATTGGTATTGATAAACATAATTATTCAAATATAAATATTAAAATATTTACATACCTGCAATAATTATATCTTCATTTTCACTGCTATTATTAATCGATGGTCTTTCAGCCGAATTATTTTTTGATATTGGTGATGATGTTGTAATACAACAACAGCAACATAAATATTGTTCCATTTTTCTTCTGTTCACCCACCCAATATTAATGATACTTTTGAATTATATTCGAATTATATACGGTACGGTTTTTCATAAAAAAAAAAATTGTTTTTGATAATCACGGACACATTATATTACATTATTTTTATATCAATAAAAAAACATATTATTTTTTGTATTGTATAAATTGTTGATTGCGAGGTAAACAACTCCTTATATTATATTGTAATTTACCATATACTTTTATTTTTTTTTTTTTTAATAATATATTGTGGGTTATTGTGGTGTTAATTGTTTGGATATGCATTTACTTTATCAATTATCTTGTTATGTTGTTGACGTTGCCCGCTCGCCTGTCGTTATCACATTAATTTTCTATATATTTTAACAATTTATTATATTTTAACTATCACATTTGATAAGATTTTTGTTATACGACGACCACGAAGACGACGACGATGTATGATGATGAAAAAAAAAACTATATATAAAATAAATAAATATATGAAAATATAAGCGAGTTATTTTTTTTATAACTGATTTTACTGCTATTTATTTAACAATACTAAATATTATATACATTTAAATATATATAAATAGTAGAATTTACCTGTAAATTTTTTGTAACAGTTCGGCTTATAGAAAGGTATATATTTTTTTTCAATCAATGATTGTGGTTGTATGCGTTTCATTGATTCGTTTTTGGGTTGGTTTGGTTGATTTGCTCTTTTTTTTTTGAATGTAAAAATGTTTTTAATTCACGTTGTTGATTTAATAATCAGTTTTTTTTTTATCAGGTTTTTAATCTATTTTTTACATTATTTATAATGTATTTATTTAAAACACGAGAGGATGGTGGCAAAAGCGGATCTATATATATTCAATATAGATTCAACTCCTCCACTTTATGTGATATATTTTATGATTTTTTATCTTTCCAATTGAAGCCAAACTCTTGGTTATTCTGAATTTTTCAAAATAAAATAAATAATTACATTAAAATTAAATTAAATTCACTTTTTTTTTATTTCAACAATGTCTTTATCTTTTTTTCTTCATGTTCGTATTGAAGACGCATTGATTTTTGAACTTATTATATTAGTAGATTAGTTTTTGAACTGTTTGTTTCGTTATTATTATTATTATTATTAATAAATGTCTTTTTTTTCCATCGTTTATGATGAATATATATTTACTTTGAACATGTTATTCAAAAACAAAAAATAAAAAAAATAAATACCTTCTTATATTTATAATATTTAAAGAGCAAAAACTATTATTTAAATCAAATGAAAATACAAACAAAAAATACAATAATCCGATTACAAAAAGTAAATGCAATAATAATAACTATATAATAACAAGCAAATAAGAAAGTAGGTTGAATGGCATTTATTTCCTATATATACCGCGGGTAATGTTTTTTTTTTATAATACATTATTTTTTTTTTTTTTTTATTTAATATACAACACGATCGTTGTTCGATGTCCAACAAAAACTATTAAACATTTCCATTTATTAATGGATTTATGATATTTTCGATACACTATAATACATTATAATATATCGCTTATATAGAACTATAACTCGTGATGATATGATGGCAATAAAATACTTATAGACTTGAATACTTGCATTATTTTTACGTTATTAGTGCTGTTGAATTATATGTGGTTTAATTGCACCAATTGCGCCACACCACACAATCGTGTTCATCAACAACTATATAAGTTTTTCAAAACAATTTTTATTATTGTTATTTTATTTTAACGACGTGTTTTTTCTCTTATAATTTAAATAAATTTAAAAAAAAAAAAAACCTTTTACAGTTGATCTCGTTGTTTAAAAACACAATTTTAAACTGATGCTGTATTTGTTTTTTTTTTACTTCTTCTTCATTTGTTTGTTTGTTATTCGCTTTTCTTTTCATAAAATCAAACATATACAAATAATTTATATAAAAAATCATCTAAAAGTAGTAGTAGGATCGTGTTTAAATATTCATCAACAACATCATATACTATAGTATAGTAGGAGTACGTATATAAAGCTTTAGTTCAAATTAAAGGAGGAGAATTTAAGTGATATTTCTTCTTTTTATTTTGTTTTTTAGTCTGTATATTATTTTCTTATGCAATATTATAATTTATATAGTTTTATTTGTATATTAAAATAAAATATATAATTTAAAAACTTGTATTTTTTTTGTTATTTACTTTTTATGCAAATACAAACCTAAAAAACTACTAATGATAGAAAAACGATTTTCTTCAAATGATAAAAAACATTTTTGAATTTTAAATTTAAATTTTTGATGAAAACTTTTCAGAATCAAATTTTGTGACAATTATCCTTTGGATTGTAAGATTGGATTGTAAAATCAGCGATGAAACTGCAAAAATTTACCGAATTATTAATTGAAAAACTTTGAAGACGATATCATAATTAATAGAAATCCATTAATCAGATCAATCAGTTTTGAAAACAAACACAACAACAGAAATGTACGTCTTAATGCAATTTTAAGACATTCCTCCCGATGTTTTTTTGTTGTTTATTTGATAAAATCTTCATTTAATCTGATAAATGAATTTCTTAAACTATGCAATCGCTTTTTTGTTTTTCAATTTGTAATCGCTTAATATTCAAAAAAAAAACTACATTTAAACATTTAAAATCTTGTTGGATTTTCAAATTTACTTACTGCGTGATTTGTTTACTTGTTTGGGTGTCATCAAAACATGTTTCCAGCAAAGAAATCCCCCCGATCGAAATTCATCACTAAAAATCATTTTCACACTCGATATAGTTAACCATTCATTTGTTTCCTGCGAAGAAATCCCCGATTGAAATTCATCACTAAAAATCATTTTCACATCGTTTACACCCCGTGATAGCCGTAAAATAAATGAACTAAATACTAAATAACTTTTCACCAACGTATAGTATTTGTTCTGATAATAATAAAAACATTTTCATGTTTAGCTGTTATGGAATCTGATGCGTTTTGTTATGGTGGGCGGAGGATGATTATTTAAACAGGTTTTTTTTCCATATTTGTAACAAATTTCATCCCATTTGACAGGATCACAATGTTTCAGCAACGATTATGATGCTTATTGAATGACGACCACTATAACCACCAAATTAAAAATATCATCAGGATGATATAGATGAATAATATATGTATGAAGTAATGTTATTCTTAATGGATGTCGTCAATACGATATTTTTTCCAATATGACCATTTTACGATAATTAAAATTAATATTGTAATCAATGCATAAATAATGATGCCTTTCGGTAAATTAAATTCTCTGTACTTTTCCATTCTTTTTGGTATAGCGAACAAGCGATCTGTTTGATAAATGATTGGCGATCATATTGTGATGGAATCCGTTTTGATATTCATGTATGGTAAAGTATATATTGATATTGATGTAAACAAATCAATCAAATAATTAGGTGCGGTTGTGTTTTTGTATTCCATTTTCAAATCTTCGAGATAAATTTAGATAGTTGTCATGATTCCTTATTTACATTTAAGAACAACACAATACTATAATTAAATATTTTTGCCAATTTCCAATATTGCGTTTAACTTTTAAACGCAATCTCTATCTCTCTCTCTTAATTATTATTATTATATAGTTAATTTGCAATTGTCGCTTTTGAAAAAAAAAAAACATTTTTAATAACAAATACAAAATGAAAAAAAGTAATTAATTAATTAGATTCGGTTATCTTAACAATTAATTACAAAACATAAAAACAAATCCATATGTTATTATATTTTGAAAATATGAAAATAAAAAGAATCAAAAATACCATTAAAGTAAAAATTAAATTCAATTTGTTTTTTTTTTTTAAATATATATAGATATTTTTTTTTTAATCAAAGCTTATATATTTTTTTATTTCTTTGTTAATTATATTTATTTTTTTTTTGTTGTATATATAATAAATTTTGTTTTTTTTGTTTTTAATATTAATTATATATATATTTTTTTATTTATTTATTAATTAATTATTAAAAAAGACAAATGAAACATAAAAAAAAAAACAAACAAATGAAATGAACAATAATGAAAAGTGACATTCAATTCAAAGAAGAAAAAAAACATTAATTATTTAATAATAATAATAAAAAAAAACAATAAAAAATCGATTTAATTTGTATAATGGTAATGATAATTATGACAAATATTATTAAAAAAACCATTAAAAAATTTTAAAAATCATTTAAAAGTGTATAAAAATGTTTGTGTTTTGTTTGTTTTATAGACAATATATTAAATATAAAAAAAAAATGTTTATTTAAAGGCATTATTATTTAATGATAGTTGAAATGAAATTTCAAAAAATGAATGGGAGGAATTTAAATTTAAAAATTAAATGCTTTATTTTAATTTATAATTATAAATATTAAATAAAAATATATGAATATTGTGAATTGTCATGCTTAGAAGAAATATTCATTTAAAGAACTTAAAGGAATGTATTTTTTTTTTATATTTTCCTGAATTTAATTACGGTAAAATTACTTTTAAAATTACTAACGAATAAAATCGTTAAATATCCAAATCAAATCGATTTATTATTACATTTTTCTATCATTTTTTTTTTTCTTTTCTTTTCTTTTTCTTACTGTTCCATTCAAATTTCTTATTACTTTTCTTTTCATATACCATATATAGATATATATATATATATAAAAAGCTTATTTTTAATCGTGCGTTTTTTTTTTTATTTATTTTTGTTATTATTATAAAATTTTAGCATTTTAGCAAATTTATCAATAATTAATTTATTGATTTACAAAAAAAAAAATAAAAATAATTTGATTATTAATTTTGAAAGCCAACAATAATCGAAAAAATAAAATATTCAAATAAAAAATTTGAAAAATAATAATAATAATAATAAATAAATAATAAATAAATTTAAATAAAAAAAAAAAAAAATAATGGAATGTGTTAATATAAAAAAAAAAAAAAAACATAGAAAAGTAAATTATTAACAAATAAAAAATAATAATAAAAAAATAAAACAATAATAAATAATAGAAATTAATTAAATAGAAAAAGAAACAATAAAAAAAAAAAAAAGCTTGGCTTTAAAAAAAACTTTTGTTTTTCCTTATTTTTTTTTTTTTTTTAAATAAATTGGATTTTATTTTCACCGAAAATAGCAATAATTATTTTTTTAAATATAAATAGCCATTGTATTTATTTTTCATTTCATTTCATCATTTATAATTATTATTATTTTCCAAAAATAAATGCACAGAGATTCGTGTCTTTCTGAATTTATAATAATAATAATAATAATATGAATTAATGGAAAAAATTAAACAAATAATAATATTATTTAAATTTCTTTTTATATTATACTTAAAAATATAATTTTATTATTATTATTATTATTATTATTATTTTTAATGTGCTTTTAATTTTTGTGTTTAGTATTAAATGTTTTTTTTTTTTTTTAATTATTTTAAATGCACATCAATATTAAATATTATTTATCAAAAACAAAATACAAAAGAGGAAAAATAAAAATATTTTTATATAATATAATTTATAAAATATATTAATAATTGTTTTTTTTTTCTCTTTTCTTTATATATCTTCATATATAATATATAAGCTATATTTTATACTTTAATAAAACTAAAAAAAAATAATAATAATATTATTGTTTATATTTCTTTTTAAATGTTTGTATAATAATAATAATTTGAAAAATAAATTTCTTTTTTCCGTTTTTATTAACATTTTTATATCTCATTTCTTTAGCTTTTTTTATTTGAACACTTGGATTTTTTTCTTTTTGTATAATTTTGTGTTAAATATAAAAGAAAATAAATAAAATTTACCAAGCATTTTTTTGTTTTTTTAGTAAATAAAGTAATTTTTTTTTTTTTATTTTTGATAGCTGCTTTTATACTTCTGTTTTTTAATTGTTTTTTTTTTTTATTTAAATATATGAGTAATTTTGAATTTTGTTTATTAACAAAACAAAATAATAATAAAACAGTAATTTAAAATAATTTATTTTTAGCAGCAACAACAACGAGAAGTGGCGGCGGATAGCCAGCATAGGGTTATTATTAAATTAACAAAATAAAAGCTTTATTAAATGTTTTTTTTTAATTTTATAATTAAGATAATAATAATTACGGATTTTTGTTAAATTTTGTGTGATGTGATTTAAAAAAAAAAAATAATAAATAAAAAAAACCCTAAAAAAACCATCTTCTATTTTTATGAAAAATTATGAATTTATGTGATGTAATTAGCAAAAAAAACAAAAAAAAACGAAATTAGTTTTAGCAAATTATAAATAAACAAATATTAAAAATTTGTAATTTCTAATTTAAAATAAAAATAAATATTGATTTAATTTATTTAATTAATTGTTCTTAAAAATTATTTTACTTTTACTATTATTTTAAAAATGTTTTTGTGTGTTTTTGTTTTTAATGTGATGGATTAAATAATTTTTTTCTTTTTAAATAATAATAAACATCTTAATTTTATGAAAAATATAATTAAAAGACAAAAAAATAAAATAAAATAAACGGGGGGGAACGCGCGAGTGGTGAAATATTATTATATTTTTATTGTTTTTTTTTTAAATATTAAATTATAATAAAAAATATATTATATAAATATATATATATAATTATAGAAATAATATTATTAAAATTAAAAAAAAAAAAAAAAAATTATATTAATATTAAAAACTTATTATTCTAAAAAATAAGAAAATTGTATTTTTTTCTTTTTAATTCTGGTTTGTATTGTTTTTTTTATTTTGTAAATTAGTATTTTATACTTTTTTTTTTATTAAAATTTGTTCTTTTTTTTTTTTTATTGGGTTTGTTGTTGAATTTCGATTTTTTCAACTGTCATGTCGGGATTCATTGCCGTTGCTTCCTGTAATTTTTTTTTTTTTGAAATGGAATAGATTTACAAAAAAAATAAATTATATTAGTGTTTAGTTAATAATCGTGGTGGGGAAGTGCAGTGCAGGACATATAAAACAATTGAAGATTTAATTTATCAGGAAAATTATTGTGGGAAACAAAAGCTAGAACACATAGAATAGAAAAAAGAAGCCCTCGATAAGAATTTGCAATTTTATCCTATTAAAATTCGTATTGAAATTTAAATCCGTTGACTTAAACTCTTATTTATCGAAAAATATGCAAAATTGTTGGAGATGTGGGATCACGCTTAACAATTCTTTTAACAATATAATTTCAATTTCAATTGCAATAATTACTTGAATAGCTTCGGCTAATGCTTTGTCATGATCTATTGGATCACCGTCTGATTGAATGGTAATTTTTTGTTCTACTCTTGTTTCAACAATACCATCTCGTTCCGTTTTATACTAAAATATAGAGAAAAAAAATTCTTATTAACATAACAATTTCCAAATGAATAAAGAAATTAACCAAAAAAAAAAACACTATACGTACTGTTATCGTTTCTACGGTTCTTGTTTTACTGCTAACTGTTTGTGATGAAACAATTTCACCTTCAGCTGTATATCCCGGACTATTTTCACCTAAAACAACACGAGTCTGTTGGCTACTACTATGTGGCGATACATTTGTTATTGTGGCCGTTGATGGATCCTAAAATCAACAAAATACACAATACAAATCATAATGAATTTCAAACTTCAAATTATAATATACGTAATCCAAAGAGTAATTAGGATGAAATTTTTATTTGTATATTCACTTTTCCATTCCTATATATCTATAATTATTATCATTATTGTACATGATCAAATACAAATTGATAAATATAGATATAAAACATTTTTTTTCAAAATGTGCATATATTCATTTCAATTTCAAACCAAAATTAAAATTTATTAAAACATAAATAAAATGCAAAAAAAAAAAAAACAATAAATAAATAAATTACAAACCCGATGCTGTGATGTAGATATTGATTCATCATATGGACCATCAATTGGTGTACCTGAATCACCAGAGCTTGTCGATGATATACTATCACGTCGATTAAACTATTATATGCGGTGGTTGCAACACAAATATATATGGCAAAATGCAAACCATCAAAAATCAATAATAAAATTAAAAACACACACACCGCGATATATTTTTTTTTTGTTGTATTACATTCAGTGTGTGAATTTTTGTTTTTAAATCATAATAATAATAATAATAATTTTGCAATAACAATATTAATTATATTGTAATAGATATAATCATGCAGCATAATTATTTTGAGTTTGAATTTGAAAACATAAAAAAAAAAAACAAATAAAAATCATTACAAAATTAAAATTACAAAAAAATAATGTGTGTGAAATTCATTAATATAAGCATAAACAATTTCAATTTTTTTTTACCTGATCGCCGCTAGTTACCGTAGCTGTTGTTTTAACTTCTTGTGTTACTACCCGTTGTTCTTGACGATTTAAATTGTGTGTGGTTGTGGTGGCAACCGTTTTCTCTTCCAATTGTTGTGTTTTTGCATTTTTACCCAAATCCTCATGTGTTGTGGCAGTACGTGTGGTAACGGCAGTTGCCGTAACATAAGCACCAGATGAATCATCATGTGGAGCATCAGCCTGATTATTTTTGTTTTTATTTATTACAACATTTATACAAATATATGATTTGTTATTTATAATATTCACACAACATTCGAATGGTTTTTGTTTGTGTGTTTGCGTGTGTTAGGATCATCCCCAAAAATTAATGTTACATTAAACATAAAAAAATAAATAAATAAATATAAAAAAAAAAAATAAGCACATTTTTTGTTTGGCAAAAGCAATATGGTTTTTTTAAAATTGTTTTTAGGTAATTTAACTTGGAAAACTTCTTGGTTTTTATACTGCAAATTTTTGTATAGACATTTGAGAATTGATTTAAGTAAAGTTTGGGGATGAAATTCTAATTAGATAATAGAAAGTAGAATCAAAATAAATATATAAAAGATTGAATGGGTAGGAAAAATGAGAAATAACAACGGGTAGACTAAAATGTTATTTTTATTATTACCGGTAATTCCTGGTTGAATGTTGAATGATTTGTTTCAAACATTTAAGGTGGGATATTTTGATGGTCAATTGGTTTCAAAAGAATTGATATGATATGATTTTAGTTTTATTATAGCCGAAAAAATGAATTATGAATTGAGATTTGACCAATTTGGCTTTCTGTAGAAATCTAGAAATGTGTATATTGTTTTATTGTGATTTAATGCATCCAACAAACTAATGCCATAAGCTATTAATGCATTGCATTGGCAAGCAAGCGAAAGTGAACATACATATTTGTGGAGATTTCTCTACCTGTATATAGCTCACAATAATATTCTTATGATTGTCTTTTATATTAGTTTGAACAATGTGAATGAAATGCATTTTGATATTGCTTAGATTTAGCAGTTACTTTTATCGTATCTCACATTATGGAAACGGCCAATTGATCGATAATAATCATTTAATATTGAGCTGTTTTGCCACGAAATATTATTCAGAATTAATTTACAATCGAATTTTTCATTTTCTGATCATTAAAAATTATTAACCATTAATTGAAATACACTCACTCTATAAATTCGATATGATTAGAGGTTTAAAATCAATTTATTTGAATTTATCGCTATGATATGATAAAATATTTAATTAAGCTACGAACAACACTAAAATTTATAATTAATCAATAAATAAATTATACAAAAATAAACATTTCTACAACATTCATTTTTCTAAGGATATTTCTAAATAAATAACACAAAAAATAAAACACTTACGTTTTCAGAAAAACACAATTCTAAATCTTTCAATTCTTTCAATTCTAATTTCAATACGATAACGATTACGATTACGATTACGATAATTGATAAAATATGAATATTATCAATTAAAAAATAAAAAGAAGCAATAACACAAACGAATTAAATAAATACGTGGTTGAAAAGTAAAAATTAACCAGCAAAACAGAATAATAACAATAAAAAAAATTAACAGCAAATAAAAAATAACTAAAAATAGCTATTAATTACAAAAAAAATAAAACAATTATATAATTAAGGAACATTATTTTGAAATCATTCTATTAGTATACAGTAAGTAAATCCATCACTTTGTTTTTGAATCATTAATCACTCCATCATCATCAAAATTAATCCATCATCATTAAAATTAATCCACCACCACCAATTTAATATATGAAATGAAATATTTAATTTTCTATTTTTTTTTTTATATGATTCTTTAATGATTCTGAATGTAAATATGAATTTGATTTTGTTGTCTGATGAATGAAGGTGTTGTTGATAGAAAATATTTTGAAGATGATATTTTATTTTGTGTAGTATATAAAAATCCATAATCGTTATGGATAAAACGTGAATGTGATTGTGATATTTTGAATGTAAAGAGATTGATTGTTGTATATGTTTTATGTAAATTAAACATTATATTATTTATTTAATAGATGTTATGCGAGAGTATTCAAATGTTTTGATTAATGATTTATTAGATTTTTTTTTTTTGGTTTTTTATAAATATATTTTTTACCTTGTGTTCCTGAGTTGAAAACATAACTTCACCGGTTCCCAAATTACGTATTTCTTCTTCAACATTATGCGTTACACCATCTTCATTTTTCGTTAATACTTGTTTTGTTGTGGTTTTCACAACCGTTGGTGTACTAACAAATTTACCACCGACTGTTGAACCTGGCTGTTGCTGTTGTTGTTGTTGTTGATGTAATTGCATTTCTTTAACATTTTCCGATTCATATTGTGCCATATCATCATCAGAACTGCCACCTTCCTCTGAACCACGTCGTAATACATTTTTACCCAAATGTTTGATGTCATCAAAGAATTGATCACGTGTTATGGGTACCGTTTCTTTGGTAACCGTCACCTCTTTACCGAAATGACTGGGATCAATTTGTGAATAGTTTAATATTAATTTACCGGTGACGGGATCACGTACAGCAGTTGCTGGATCAATATCACCAGTTTCCGGATCAATATGACCATATTCAGTTTTGATGCGTCCTGTTATTTTATCAATTTCACCCGATAATGTCATTGTTTGGGTAACGGTTGTACGAGCACCGGCTACTCTTGGATCATTTGGATCTACTTGGATTATTTCACCGGTCACTGGATCTACCATATTGTATAAATACACGGTTTTATTGAATATATTATGGATTTGTCCAGAAACGGGATCAATATCACATGCGGTTGGATCAATTTCTTGTGGTCGACCCCGTTCATCTTTTTTCGTTATCAATATGATTTTAACCAAAACGATACGTCCTGTTTTTGGATCGATTTTCGCTAATTTTGTATATGCTTCACCACTTTCCGGATCAATTTGTGTTGTGGCAAATAGCGGTTGTCCCGTTTCACTGTCTAAAATACTGGTGGCCGTATACATTTGTCCATTGGCCGGATCGATTTTCATTGTGTGTGGATCCACTTTTGTTTTACGTTTAATATCATTTGTTTTCGGATTTAGATAACCGTAAATGGTGATGAGGTAACCCGTTTTTGGATCAACTTGCGTTGTCGTATAAATTGCATCGCCGGTAATTGGATCTTTTGTACCGTGTGGTAACCAAATTTGATTTGTTTTCGGATCAACAATAACATTTTTCGATTCAATGTGTTGTTTACCGGTGATCGGATCAATTTTACGATTTACAATGCGTAATGAAACGAAACGTGCATAATCCTTATCGGGTTTACCAGTTTTTGGATTTATTATATTTTTCAATAGCACTTGACCCGTTTGTGGGTCGATTATGATTTCATTTGGTTCGGTTCTACCGGTTTGTGGATTTTTCGCCACCAATATATGTTTGGCCAAATCAAATTGACCATAATTTGTATCGATTTTACCATTATCCGTATTCAACGTACCAATTGTTGTCTCCATAACAGCTGTTTTTGGTTCAATTAACCCCTTACGTGGATCATAACGACCTGATATACTGGTGACCTCAACGATGGGATCGATTTCGGAACCAATTGATATTACCGTACCCAAATTCGAATCTGGTTTACCTGTTTTTGGATCGATAACACCGCTGCCAGTTAAAGTTATTTGTCGTGTCACCGGATCGATTGTTGTTTGATGTATAATTGGTTTGCCGGTGCGTTCATCAAATGTACGAATTTCACCAGACACTGGATTAATTTGACCATATTTTGTATCAACAAAACCACCATTTAAATTCATAACACCGCGTGAACGTTCAATATCACCATTTTCAATATCGATACGTTTTGTTTTCGGATCAATTTTACCGGTTACCGATATTATTTCTAATATTGGATTTTTCTGTTGGATAGCCGGTGCTAAAACGGGAATAAATGCATCGGATGCAGTAGCCGGTCCTTTTGGTGTTGTTGTCGTCGATTTTGGTTGTCCGGTTGCGGTGGTGGCGGTGGTTGGTGTTTTTGTCGTTTCAACTCGAAGCGATTCGGTTGTAGGTGATTGTTTTGTACCAGGTGTTGTGGTGGCTGTTGTTGTTGTTGTTGTTGTTGAGGATGATTTTGGTGGTGGTGTTGTTGCTGTTGTTGTTCCCATCACACCACCATCATTACCAGGTCCACTGGTAGCAGCCACTGTTGTACCATCTTTATCGGTGGTGGTTACCGGTTGTAAACGTACAATAACAATTTTACCTGTTTTCGGGTCAACGCGAGCAATTTTCGTATAAACATCACCACTGACGGGATCCACTTGACTAGACGCAAATAATGGTTCTTTTGTAATGTCATCAATGTCAGTGGTTACCGAAAACACTTGACCCGTACCAGGATCAACTTTTGTCAAATTTGGATCAACTTTATGTTGTTTATCAATGTCATTTGTATCCTTATTCAAATAACCATAAATCGTTGTAATATAACCAGTTTTCGGATCAATTTGTGAACTTGTATAAATTGTTTCACCCGTTTTTGGATCTTTACGGCCGGCTATCCATATTTGATTTGTTTTCGGATCAATAATATATGGTTTACCTTGCGCCGATGATTTCACTTCGCCCGTTTGCGGATCCAATGTTTTATTGACAATTTTCAATGAAATTATTTGTCCATAATCTTTATCGATTTTACCCGTTTCTGGATTTAATTGATTTTTATTTATAATTTGTCCAGTTACTGGATCAAGTTTTAATTCTTTTGTTTCGATACGTCCTGATTTCGGATCGATGGCCGTAATTGTATGCTTGACCAAATCAATTTGACCGTATTTTGTATCGATTTTACCAGTTTTCGAATCAATTTGACCGGTGGACAACACCAATTCAGATGTTTTTGGATTCATTATACCTTTGTTGCGTGGATCAAAGTGGCCATGAATGGCTGATACATCACAAACGGGATCAATTTGTCCGCCAATGGCAATCAATTGACCCAATTGTGGATCTTGTTTACCCGTTTTCGGATCAGCAACACCGCTAATCGTTATATGACCACTTATTGGATCCACTCTGCCACGTTTCGTTGCAATCACTTTACCCGATTTTGGATCAATAACACGTACCTCACCGGTTTTCGGATTAATTTGACCGTATTTTGTATCGAGGAATCCAGTTTTTAAATTGAAATCGGCTCGTGTACGTTCAACATCACCATTAACCATATCAATGTTACCGGTATTCGGATCAACACGACCCGTTATCGCTGTTATTTCAACACATGGATTATCCTGTGGTGATATACAAATCAATTGTCCCAGTTGATCATCAATTTTTCCCGTTTGACGATTCACAACACCCGATGTCATATGGATATTACCCGTTTTACCATCAATTTGCCCTTGGACCGTTTCAGCACGTCCCGTACGTGGATCAACCGCTTGAATGGCACCCGTTTTTGGATTAATATTACCATATTTTGTTTCGATAATACCCGTGTCCGTATCCAAAATTCCCGTTGAATGTTCAACTGTACCATTTATAATGTCAATACGCTTTGTTTTTGGATCCAATTTTGATACGATCACCATAACTTTTATACGTTTACGACGTGGTTCAACGGGAGCAATTGCAGCACCTCGTTCACCGTCCAAAAATGCGGTTGTCGATGGATCACCAATTGGACGATAGGTACCCGGTGTACCTGGTGTTTGTATTAACCGGCCGCTATTCGGTGAATATGATCGTGCTTTACTCGTTGGCGACAGTTCACCACCGGCAGCTGCACCGGCTGCGGCTGCTTTACGTTTTTCCGCTTGTTCTTTTAATTTATCCTCTTCACCTGGTGCATAATTAAATGCAACTCCCGTTGCCCGTTTCGATTGTGACGTTGGACTCAATTGTTCCGGTTGACCATCTTTATTACGGGACACTGCCTCATTTGGATCTTCATCGTAACGGAAACCACCCGATACATAATTACGTCTTGATGGACTTACATTATTACCATCATCACCTTCACCGGTTGTATATTCATATGGTTTTGTAAAACCACCACCGGTTGCCGGTTGTCCCGTTTGTTGTCTTTTATCTTTATCGTTTTCAATTGGACCAGCATCAACAGCAATAGCAATTTTTTCTTTTGATTTCTTTGTTGTATCTTTCGGTGATTTATCTTTTGGTGATTTCGAGAATAAACCCTTTTGGTTTTTGTGTGTGCGTGTGTGTGATTTTGGTTGTTTTTTGGACAAAAATTTAAATATTTAATAAAAATAATAATAAAAAAAATAAAATACTAAATAAATTAACTATATATACTAAGATTGTAGTTAAATACTAAAAGAAAAAAAACCCCCGAAAACTATAATAATTTTCATCTGTTTTACAAAATAAAAAAAAAAATCTGTTCAAAATCATAAATAATAAAGAAACCGATCATCGGGAAATTACATTGTTTAAGGTTTATGATATTTTAAATATAATCTATTTTGAATATTTTGATTTGAAATATATATAAAAAATAAAAAAAAATAAATCAAAATAATGCAAGCCTACAAAAAAAATAAATTGATTTATTCACAAAAGAATAAAAAAA
The DNA here is from genome assembly GCA_958336335.1 of Dilophus febrilis. Lineage (NCBI taxonomy): Eukaryota > Metazoa > Arthropoda > Insecta > Diptera > Bibionidae > Dilophus > Dilophus febrilis. Next base: position 5,192,188 of record OY284472.1, on the reverse strand, counting down.
AATTATAATCAAAATGTGCAATATAATCAAAATTGTTTATAAATTATTATCAAACAGTCTTCGTCGAATTTACCGTTTTTATTTCAATTTTAATTGTTTTATCGAAATCAATCAAAATTCAATATTAACGATAGAAAATAATATGAAATAATTAAATTAAAAGAAATTGGTTTTTTTTTATTATTATTAATAATAATTACCCGTTTCTTTCCGCTTGGCGATTTTTCATCGGATGTATTTAAAGTTTCGTTCGGATCAGTTTCATTTCCTGTACATAAAATAGATTTATAATATTTGATTTATAAAAAAAATTAATCAAATCCATTGTCCTACACAGCACTCACCATTCATGGAATCGTTTTGTTTTCCATCTTTACCCTTTTTAATTGGTGGTAGTACGGCAACAGCTCCTGCTGGTTTCTATAAAATAATTTATATAATAAAATTAGAAATGAATGTTTTAGGTTTCATTCTGAATATAATTTTCTGAATGTTAATAAATTTATTCGCCCATATAGTATTATATAAAAAAAAACTGAATTAATAAATAACCAATTAAGCAGGATCTTTATATAATAATAATAATAATAATTAAAATTAATAAATAAAAGAAGCAACATGCATATAATTTTGTTATTAAATTTATGACAAATTTTATGTTAATCTATAATAATAATAAAAATTAAAATTAAATTTAAATTGCATATAAAGACCTTTGCTTTTTTTTTTTTAAATAATTAACCTATATGCAATAGAAAGGGTAATTATTTAATGAAAAATGCAATTTTGAATTATAATAAGCATATTAAATCATCATTTGAATTCGATTATATATATTCAAATTCATTGATAAACGATAAGCGATTGTCTAACAAACAAAATTTATAAAATAACATTTAAAAAAGAGAAACAATCCTTTCTCTTCTTTCGCCAGGATAAATTTAAGCGTGTAATTTTTGTAATCCAATTATTCATCATTTTTTTCCTCAACTCTTTCAGCTCTGAAAAGATTCTAAATAATTTTATTCAACAGGAAATTTTCCTGCTGAAGTAAAATCAATTCTGAAGAGATTCTAAACAATTTTATTCAATAGGAAATGTTGCTGCTGAAGTAAAATCAATTTTGAAGATATTCTAAACAATTTTATTCAACAGGAAAAAAAAACATACGATAAATTGCATAAAAAATAAATAATAAAAAATGTATTGAATAAAACAAAAGATATGCTAGGCGACGAACCCATTTTTTTTTTTTTTTTGTAATTTTTAGTTTAATTCGTTAAATGTTTGTTTTTTTTTTGGGGCGGCAGAGATTTAATGACAATTTTGCTGCTGACTCTCCTTTATAATTACGTTGTTCTATGGTAAAGTATTTAGAACTGAATATTTCAAATGAATAAATTACGTTTGGCAATTCTATCTACCAAAAATATAATCAATTCAAAATATTTCAAATAAACTTGGCATTTTTGGAGTTTGAAAATTATTATTATCATTTTATTTGAGTCTAACTCGGAATGTATATAAACGAGTCAGGCTAATTATAAGCTCTTCTTTTTTTTTTTTTTATAATTTAAAACATACAAGCATTAATATAAATATTACGAATATTAATTTAAACATATAAAGCACAAATCTGTCTGCAAAACAAGACAGACAGTATTTATTTAATTTGTTTGTATTGTATCGGATTTGGGAAAATATAAACCGTATAAAGTATTTAATTGTTTTCAATTCATTTCAATTTGAGTAAGCACATGGTTTTTTTTTTAAATTTCCGGAAGCAGCAGCATTTATAAAAAAACAAAAAATATTATAATTCCAAATATATTTCTTCATTTTTTGTGTTTCACTTTTGTTCAATACTCCATTTCTTTTTGAAATTTATCTCCCCCTTTTCCAATACTCAAATTGAATTTAATTGTATTTCTTTATCAAACACTCCAATCCATTTTCAGCAACTCCAATTCATTTTCAGTAGTATATAGACCAATATGTGATATTGATTACAATACGACTTGATTTCAAATTCAATTGGAATTTTATGACAAATATGAATGAAAAAATATACTTGGAATTAAAGAGTAATATATAGTAATAGTAAAATAGTTCTTGTTGTAGAAAAAAAGAAGGTGAATCAAATTTAAATATAGAAAATTAACAAAAAACAGATCTATAAAAAAAAACATAATAATACTTTATATATATAAAAAAAAAATAATCGATATTAAATTGAAACAAAAACAAAACTGAAAACACGCACAAAAACATAACATTTGTAATATCGTGGATTTTATCACATATTGAATCTTAAAGGAAAAAAAAAATGTTTATTATAAGTATGTTTAACCTGCTCATTGTATTGTGCACCTGCCATTTCATATTCTCCCTCTAAAGAACTTTGAGATGATGCTGAAGCTGTACCAGTACTTGATTCTCGCTTCAGCTAAACATTTATCATATATATATATATGTGTTTGATTCGTATATTTTTTTAATATAACGTAAATTAATTTTTTCGTTTACGTTTATAATAATAATAATAATAATAAATTAGTAACAAAATTAAATTAATTGATTCATTGTTAAAAAAGAAAAAAAATTAATAAAACGACAGAAAAATAATAATAAAATAAAATAAACGAATGCAAATTATTATATAAACTATAATAAAAAAGATTTTCACTTAAATTAAGATGATGTTGAATTTATATTTTTTTTTAGTTAAATTTGAAATTATTTCAATAAAAAATGATTGAAATGATTTCTTTAAATGATTTGTTATGTATTATTTTAGTTAATGTTTTGATTAATTAATTTTAAATAACGAAAATACTTAAAAAAAAAAAATGTTTCCATATCAATTAACAACAAATAAAATAAACAATAATGAAAATTTTATAAAATAAAAAAAAAACTAATTAAAAGTGCCAACCGCATAACAACATATCTATAATTAATTGTTTTTATATTGTATTAACAAATTAATAAATAATAAAATTAATCCAATAGGTTTTTCACCTGTCCAATAGTGAAACTATTAACTTTAAAATGTTAAATGAAAATTTTTACTGAGGGAATATTTTTAAACAAAAAAACCAATAATAATAAAAGTAATATAGGCGATCGATCCCGCCCAAATGAATTATTAACTTAACTTATTAACTTAAACATTGAATGATGGTAGTTTTTTTTTTTCGTTTTTCGTTTTGTTAATAACAATTTTGGTTAATTTTAGTTTATTTTGATTTAGTTTTGATTATATTAATTTTATTTTAATATTATATATTTAAATAGGAAAAAATATACTTTTTTAATTTGAACTAACCTTATCTTTTTTATCCTTTTTCAATGGACTACGCGATTGTCTTGGTGAATCCAAATCGGGAATATGATCTGGTGCATGTGACATTGTATGTCGTTTATTAGCATCACGTTCTTTTTCCTTTTCTAATGCTAATGCTATAGAAAAAAATCCATTTGATCAGTTAGTTAAAAATTATATATTAATTTTTATTTTTTTTACACATACCATCCATACTACGGCTGGTCAATCGTTTACCGGTTAAACTACGTTCGAATTCTGGTGCTGGTCGATCAACGGGTGTTTTTTTCGTTTGATACATGGTACGACCCGAATAACGGAATTTCGAACCCAATTTCGGGAACAATGTTGATTTATCGGTGGTTTCCGGTGTCATCAATCTAAAGAATGTATGATGTTCAACACAGGCTTTCCATAATTTTTTGGCTGCCTCATGATTTGCCATTTTAAAACCAATCGTCGATTCATATTGTTCAAATTCACCGGGACGTATTTTTATATAGAAATTATGACGTTTATATGAAATTTTTAATATTTTCGGCCATGGAAAACGATTAATACGAAGTCTATTATTATTAGTAAATAAATGATTGTTGAATTTTATTACATTTTTGATAATATTTCATTTATAATTGTAAACACAAATTACTATATACATACTTATCTCTATACACTAATAAACCAGATGCACATACACCCAATAGAATATCAACACCTTCCGAATCTTTGGCTGGATGTAAATCAACACCGTAAAATGCTAATTTTTTTGCATTCTCTAAATAATGCATTTCGGCTTCGGCTGGTGTTTGACCCTTATGCGTTTTATGTAAATCCATAACTTTATCAATCAATTGCTGTGTTTGATTTGGTGCAAATTTGAATTCTTTCAAATAACTGCTATCCCGATGATCATTCGGATCGAAATCACCTAATTCCGATTGTACTAAATACGATCCAAGTAATGCATGCGTTACAAATGAACATGATAAACGTCCTTCTAAAATATCATTGCGTACCTATAATTGGATTAAATTTATAAGTTATTATAAATATTCAATCTAATCTTTATTCATATATACTTACTTGTAAACATAAATGATAACGTGTAATATCTTCTTGTAATTGGGCTGGTTCCGGTGGATAAAATTTAACAGCAAAATTTAATACCCATGGACTTTGTCCTTTTAACACTTTTGCAACGGGTTTATCAAGATCTAACCATACACGTGGATCGGTTGGTGTTGTATACAATAAACCAAAATAATCCTTTTCAAGAATATTTAATCCAGCACATATTGAATTTATTAAATCTTTTCCCTTTGCTTTTCGCTATACCAATAATAAGAATTATTTTTTTTATTAATTGTAATTTCATTAAAACGCACAAAATATAAATAGACTTACATCAATGGTAACATCTAATGTTGATCCATCTAAAAGAGTTACTTTAGCAAGGGCTGCTCGTCCTCCGCCACTAGATGATAATAATTTTTTTCGTGGTGTTGTTTGAGTTTCGGCAACTGGTACTGATCCAGCGGCCGTCGTTTTCTTTGATTCAGCTGGCATCTTTTATAAACTATATATTGGTAGAAACCAAACAGAAATAACAATTGCATTTGTAATTTTATTTATTAAACTATTATTCAATATATATATTTAAACGAATAATAAAAAATCAAATGATGATAATCAAACAAAAACTTTTCATCTTAAAACTAAAATATCTAGAAATTCACACAACAAACAATCAAAAGATGAAGAAAAAATGAACGGAAATATAAATTATTAATATAAAAATTAAACAATTTACCGTCAATAACAATAAAATTTTTCGTTTGTTTGTTTGCAATAATATATAGTAAGTAATTGGCAACTGGCATAGAAGGAAGGCGGTAAATAGATTTTATAATACTGTGAATAAAATGAATTTCGCTAGTTTTTTTTATTTTAGTATTTTGTATTTATTTTAATTTTATTTATAGTTTATTATTATTATCGTTCTCTATTACATTATTCATTGTGTAAGAAAATTAAATTAAATAATACGTTGAATGACGTTTTGTAATAAAAAACAAATTAATAAAACACTTTGAATTTTATTTTTTGTATGAATTTTGTTCAAAAATATTAAAAAATTATTCAAATCATTAGATAAATTAATGGATCTTCTACTTGATATCCTAAATCCCGGGCAATTTTGATTGGGATTATTGTCAAATTGAATGCAGCTCAATTACAAGATTCATTTTAACTGATGTAGATATATAATTTATAATTTATCAATTTCCAAATTTCAATAGGAATCATCATCATAGTTTGTCATTATTATAATTCTATGATAAAAAAAAATCGTATGACTCTAACTGAACCAAAATGAAATGAATAATTTTACTGCCTTTAATTTTTATTTTACTAATAGATTTTTATCAAAATTCATAAAAATTCTTATAAATCAATATATATATATACAAAAATTTCCATAACATTGAAATTAATTTAAAAGATAACACAACAAAACAACAAAAAGAAGGCATATTTAATTTTCTATAACCCTATAACTGGAAACCAAATTACGATATCCATTTGTCATATTTTATTATCACAGAAAAATAAAACCAAATAGTAAATAAATAAATTGTATTAAAATAATAAATAAAAGATATGAATACATAATTGATAAATGAGAAATATTTTGATAATAAAAATCAAAACAAAAAAAACAAAAACCCCAAAACAAAACAAAAGAAAAGATAAATTTAAAATCAATTTTTAATAATTGGAAGAAGAAATAAACCTCATCAAAACAATGGATTGAGACAAATGTGTTATCTATTTATATAAATATATAGTAACCTCTAGTGATTATTTTGTTTATTATATTATTTTTAACCAAAATTTTATGATATCATTTATTTCACAACAACTAACTCTTCGTAATGTTTTATGATCTTTCTAACTTTTGAAATAAAATGGTTTGATTGACTTGGAAAATGTAGGACGATTGACAATGTTCTTACAGAGCAGAGAAATACCTTTTCTTCTTTGTTAAGAAATTACAAATTAAATTCTTTGTATTTAGAAATTACAATAATTTTAATATAGGTATTATATTTTCAATAATAGTTGAATGCTTTATTTTGATTTAAAAAGGAAAAATCTCTCGGAAAATTCATATAAAAGCCGTTAAAATGATGTTAGGCGGTGTACTGATGACTGATTTAAGTTACACTTTTAATTCAATAAGAGTTAAAAGATATACACTTTGGGAATTTTAATATTATTCCAATAGACACATTTCCCATCTCAATCGTATATAATAACTAAGTAAATTAATTCAATGAAAAGTTCATTAGTACACTTAATGAATTTTCCATATATAATTGGAAATTTCTTTTGCGATCTCACTGTGAATTAATTTCCAATGAATAATAATTGAATGAATTATGCTTATTTCAAATAAATTCAAACAAAACAAACAAATAAACATTTTATTTTTGTTATTATTCTATATAATAAAAACATTCCATTTATCTATATATGAAGTAAAGAACGGAGTACGAAAACCATATACAAACGATAATTGAAAACAATGCATCGACGCATCGACATAGGGGTCAAATCAATAATATAGTAATTATTTAAAATATATTGAATAATATATATATTTAAATATTCATTCTACACATAAAAGAATGTGTTTTAAACATTGCATTACAGCTTTTTTAAATGAAAATGTCACGGTGTATTAGTCAGCAATAAAACATAATTATGATGAAGTACATCATCACCGCAAATATATACAATAATTTCTGGATATATGTTTATATTTATCTTAGTCATTCTCAATTCGTAGATATCTCGTGTTTGGTTCACGGAACGATCATCGTTTAAAATTATTGAAAGATCTCTCTTATACTTCCTTACAAACTTTATCATCAGAATGACAGAATCAAGAATTTGATTATAGGTTTTCCATTTTAGAGCTATCACATTTAGATTCATTCACCAGACGAACTCCCGACGAAATAGACCGATTACAAGAATGACTGTAACTTATGAATGGTTATTTAATGAATGTTAATGAATATCACAACAATTTTAGGCAATAAAATCACATTTATACTGTATATATGAAGGGAAAAAAATACTTTATTTAACTCTATTACTTTACAATGCGAATATATAATAATTTTTTGCGTTTTTATATTTAAATGAACTATTATATATTTTTTGCTGCTGTCACTTAATTAATTAACATTATTTTATATATATATATAGTATAACGATTGTATCCATTATATATGTATATGTACATTCAAATTTATATGTAACATTAAGGCGTGTGAAATATGGGATGTTGTTTAGGTATAAATAATTTTCCTATATTTATTTTTATTATTATAAGTGATATGTTGACATTTTGGCAAACGTAACATGATAATATTATATATGGTAATATACCACCTATCCTATATATATATTTATATTTATATTTTATTCTATTTATAGTTTTTATCATGACTTTAGAGAATTGATATGTATTTTTCATTTTGTATATGGAAACGAAATTAGATATATTAAAATATATCCACCGGTATATCGTATAATGTTAATATGCGGGGTTCCATTAACAATATAATCCATTATCCAATTATTATATACACAGCAAAACAAAAAATAAAAAAGAATATCCAATAAAATAAAACAAAAACCCATACAAAACATACACACCACATATATCCACGTATAGCGAGTTAGGAAAATTTATGTTTTGTCATAAACTTTATAATAATAATCATAATAATGTTTTAACATTAATTTACATCGTGTATAAAATACGGATAATCCATCCGTTTATCGTCAAAAGACAGAATTATTTTTGTTGTGACTATATATATGAATTATATTATATTATAGGAGAAATGTTTTCTTGTCAAATTAACCGTGTCAAATTCTATAATATGCAAAGATATCCGCAGTATAATAATAAATGTTTCTATTGGGAGGAATCAATCCACATCGTAAAAAGTCTTTTGAATATTTTTGATAAAGCAAATAATTCGAAAATGATTTTTCTATTAATGGAAAATCAATTTTAAAAGTTGTTCTGAAGATTTATATGTAAGTTAAAACGTTCTGATTGATTTTGTTTAAAGAATAATTTCCCTTTATTAATGGAAATTCAATTTTGAAGATGTTCGGAATAAAGAAAACTAAAAACTGTTTTTCCATTGATAGAAAATCAATTCTAAAAACATTTTGATTGTTTTTAATTAAAGAAAACAATTTTCTATTAATGGAAAATCAATTTTGAAAATGTTCTTTTCTTGAACATTTGTAGGTAAGTAAAATAGTTTCTATTGATAGGAAATCAATCCGTTGAATGTTCTGATTGATTTTGTTTAAAGAATAATTTTAATATATTAATGGAATTTCAATTTTGAAGATGTTCTGAATAATTTTGTTTAAGGAAAACTTTTTCCATTGATGCAAAATCAATTCTAAGAATTTTCTGATTAATTTTGTTTAAGTAAAAGATTTTTCTATTAATGGAAAATCAATTTCGAAGAGGTTCTTGAAGATTTGTATGTAAGTAAAACAGTTTCTATTGATAGGAAATCAATCCGTTGAATGTTCTGATTGATTTTTTTTAAAGAATAATTGTTCTATATTAATGGCAATTCAATTTTGAAGATGTTCGAAATAATTTTGTTTAAAGAAAAAATGTTTCTATTGATGTAAAATCAATTTTGGAGATGTTCTTGAAGATTTGTATTTAAGTAAAACAAATTCTATTGATAGGAAATCCATTCTATAAATGTTCTGATTGATTTTGTTTAAAGAATAATTTTCCAATATTAATGGAAATTCAATTTTGAAGATGTCCTGAATAATTTTGTTTAAAGAAAACCTTTTTCTATAGATGTAAAATCAATTTTGAAGATGTTCTTAAAGATTTGTATGTAATATTAATAAAAACAACTGCTGAACAATAAGAATTTAACAGAACCCTACCTGAACATTTTTCTATTCTATATTCTTATGGAAAAGATATTATACTGTACCTATAGAGAAAAAATCAATAGTATTGGAATCTTTTAAGTTTTATATCACGAAATTTTCTATCAAATAAAAGCAAATGTGTTGTGTATTGCAAATTGTGTAAAATGTTTCTAAACGAAATGTTGTGTAGAGAAATTAATATTTCTATATATACAAGTAAATTCACACAATTGAAATTAATGAAATAAATTTCATAAAGTTATTAAATCATAAATAAAACAATTCTGCAGTATATGAAAAAAGCACACATAAACAATGTAAAAATATATTTAATATATAAATAACAAAACAAAAAAAAAACGATTTGACCTAATTTATCGCATGCACAAACACATCGAATATATAGAAAATTATGTGTACGAGGAATTTGAAATTTTTGGGTCAGGAAAATGTGGAATATTTAATTTTCATGTTCAATTTCAATGCTGCAAAATTTTCATAAAAATATTTTATATATGAATATTGAATATATTTAATTTAATATTTATATAGCATGTAATATATTTTACAATTTACAATTTATAAAAAATACATACTTTAGAAAAAAAAAACAAAAAAATACACGTAATTTTGCATATTTATATATATTTAATTGTTGCGTCGAATATGAATCATAATAATTATTATAATTTTATTTCTTATATACAAAATTTTGTAATTATATGAAAATGATTTTTTTATTCGACATTCATCTATATTTTGAAAAATATATTTGCATATTAATTTCATTCATGACTTATTATAATGAATGCGTCGTGTTTATATTAAATGAATTGTCAAAAGGAAGGGATTTGTAGAATATTACATTTTATTTATTTTAGGGTGGGTTGAGTAAACAATTTTCACAGAAATCCCTCACATAGAGATAAATATGAATGACTGAAAATTATGTCTTCGTTAACTATTTTTTTTTTTTAGAATAAATCCATTTGATTAAATTCGGGAATGAACGATTATAGGAGATTAGACCTTTATATAGGTATGTTTAAAGATTTCCCTGAATTAGCATTTCCATGCAATTTGTATTATACAATAATTTTTACCACTCAGAGTGATTAAAGATTTTTGTCAAATAATTTAAAGTATAATTATATACAGTGGCATAAAAAATTCAGCGTATATACACACCCGTGAATAACATTATTTGCCCGTGTATATTCAAAAGAATATACTCATTCACATTTTATTTCTATAAACAATGGGAAAAAAAAACATTTTTTTTTATATAAAACCGAGTATTATAATTATTATAAATTTTCCAAGAATATTATTTGTTATTTAAATATTTATATAAATATTATACTTGTACAGTATCCGATATATGATGATAATCCATATATGCATATATATGCGATATTACTTAATAGCTTATATATACTATATTATTATTATTATTATTACATGTGGTTTTTATTGTATTTTATATGATAAAATTGCAACAGGTGCTCTATTTCTTTCATTCAAAATCCTATATATGTAAAATATTATAATGTATATTTATAAATTTAAATTAATGAAGAACCAACCAAATAAAAAATACACATTTTCCATTCAATTACACACACACACACACAAATAATTTTCATAATATGTATAATATGTGAGTGGAGTTTGTGAAAATGTAAATGAAAAACAAACACCCAAATGACATACAAATCAACATTAATTAATTATGATATTTTAAGTGTGTTTATTTGTATTTTGTGTATATAAATATAGTACAACAAAATTAAATGAGAGATGAAATTCTTTTCATATCTATATACATTTATATATGTATATACATTTATATACAAACGCGACAGTATAAAATTAATAATTAAATTCTTAATTATAGCTTAATTATAATCGTGTTTTTGTTTTGTTTTTTGTTTTTTGTCACTTCAATATAATTTATTTCACACACATTTTTTTACTTTTCTAGATATTCTTTTTATTTATTTTGTTTTTTTTTTGTTTTGTTTTGGTTTTTTATTACACATCCCACCTACAGTTTACAATATAGAATAATATACAAAAATTGAATAAGGCACGGTAAATGAAATGAAACAGAACAGAGTTTTTCACATTTTATATATTGAAAGCAGTAACAAAAAAAAAACCCCCATATAGAAAGAAAATTGGAAAATTGGAAAATTTATTTTAGTGTTAAGTGATGCGAAAATGTCAAATAGTTATTTTTCAAGTATAATTTTAGCACATTTTTATTTTTGTTTTAGAATGTTTTATCAATATTTGCATTATTCTCATCTTATATTTGTTCAAACACATATATTTAAAATATAAATATATACATTAAAAGGTGAAAGAAATGTTCATCATTGAAATGGTATTTTATCACATTTGAATAAATAAAAATATAATTAGTGGTTAGTTGGTTGGTTGGTTGGTATTGTATTGATATTGAACTTGATTGTTTTTTAATTATTTTATAGAAATTACCGGTGATAAGAAAAATAAAGATTTCCTGATCAATTTTAATTTAAGAAAATAAATTTTCTATTGATATAAACAATAAACAAACAAATATTCAATCATTCATCAATTGGATAAAATGTTTTGAATACTTTTTACATTGGAAAATGTATTGTGTTTATCGATAGAAAATCATTTCTGTGATGATGATGTCATGAATAATTTTGATAAAATAGATTTTATTTATAGAAAATGACGATCTTGAAAGTGTCCCTATACTATATATTTGTTTAGGAAATAATTTTTCATATACTAAAATAGAATCAATGCTGCAGATGTTCTGAAAACGATATAGAACATTCTATTTCTATTGATATAGAAAAAACAAATCCTTAAGATGTCCCCCCGGAAAAATGTTTTAATTTAGGAAAATTGTTTGTTTATGATAAAAAACATATTATTTTGTATTAATTTTTAGATAGAAAATACATTTTTATGATGTTTAAAACATTTTTACGTTTAAACAAAAATGTTGCTATATTTGAAAGAAAAAAAGAATCCTGCGAATGTTTTGATTAATTTTGTTACAATATAAACAATAATTTTCCTCTATATTGAAAAAGTAACACATCAAAAATGTTGATTGAATATTTTGGTTAAGGAAAAATTGTTTCAATATTGTGAGAAAATCAATCCTGAAGATATTAGTGAATATTTTAGTTTAAGATTGTGATTGATAGACAAAATAATCGTGAAGAAATCGTGATAATGTTTGTCAATGAGTTGAATATAATATTTGATAAGAAAAATCCCATTCCTTTATTAATACTTTTGTGAACATACAGACATTTTCTATTGTCAATCAAATCAGGATGTTCTGAACGTTTTTGTTATCAGAAAACGAAACGATTTTGTTATATATAATTCCTCCAGAAGATCCATTTGTAAATTTCCGTATTTAAGGAATGTTTTTTATGCTTAAATGGGGTTGTCTAAAAGATAGAAAATGCAAAATCTTAATAACACAGACCGTTTTATATAAATAAATTATAGGAGGGTGATGTCAGAAAATGTATACAAACATTCACAATACACATCGATTATCGATTATCAAAAATATATTGCATAAATACTATCAATATACTACAAGAGATGACGATATTTTTTTTATTTTTTTCGATAAGGATAAAGAAAATTTATTTATTTATAAATATAAATATTTAAAAACGTAACGAAACGAACGGAGGATTATTAATTCGATTTTTATATATATTTTATTATACATAGTTTCTATATATTTTACAAAATCAATCATATAAATTCAAGTGCAAAAAACAAAAAAAGGTTTCTCCAAGGTATACAAATAAGATAGAAATATATATGTATAGATAGAGTATGTCTATATATTTCATAATTAAAGTAATGTGATATATTTAGGTATTTTATCAATATTTTACATAGAATTTTTTACACGCAAACACACTAATTTTTTTTTTTTTTTGATATTTATTATATCTCATGTTTGTTTATTTAATATTTTTCCATAGTGGCACTTTTGTATTTTTTCTTCCTTATAATTTATAATACTATATTCATTTATATTATATACTAAAATATCGATTGATAAGATAAGAAACTATATATATAATAAAATTATACACATTTCAAAAAAATAAAAATATAAATTAATATCAAAGCGACGAGCAAAATTCGTCATAAATTAATGTGTGGTTTTTTTTTATTTTTCATTATGTTATGTATATATAGAAAAACTCTATAAATAAAGTAATAAATTATGTTTTTATTTTGCACAACATAAAACATATATTATATAATTGGGTCAAATACAAAATTTTATATGAAATTTATAGAGTATAACTCGTGGAGACTCTACTCTTGGTAAACCTATATGACTATTATAATCCATATGTATAATAAAAATTTCTTATATAGTTTTTATACAACATAATTAAATGTGTTGGATCCAAAAAAGAAAACTAAATTTGCAGATTGTATATTTATATAGTTTATATGATACAGAGCTGATGGGGGTTGCTGGTTGAATAGATAGATTATAAGTTAATATGGTTAAATTCTATAAAAGAGTTTTATTAAGTTTTTGATTGTTTTGTTTTTAGTATAATAAATAATTTTCTTTTTTATTCTAATTTATCGTTGAATGAACAACAAGAAATAAAAATAAAATAAATTGTATATAGTTATATAAGACATAAAAGACAAAATGAATTATATTTCATATTTCATAAAATTGATGTGAAAAACAAACTTATTTTTCGATTATTAAGATTTCGCGTATTCGCGGAAATGCTTTATGGTATATAATCGGCAGATAGCGATGGAAATTAATAGAGCTTCTATAATAAATTTCTTAGTTCTTTTTCTATATTTTAAATTTCTTAAAGAGCAAAGGGAATCCCCATGCTTATGAAGATATTCTTCATTGTAAGGGTTAGGCACTTTCGTAGGAGAAATTGCAATATTGGAGTATTGAGTTGTAAAAATCGATTGCAGAAAATACTATTATATATCTGATGGGATGGATAGTATAGAGTATATAGATAGAGATATAGATTGGCTTTTCAATAACCAAAAATTGAAAGACTTTAAAAATACATATTCATTTATATCACAGCGAGTACAATAGTTATTATATGTATTTCTCTATTTATAAATGTTTTTATTCTTTATATTGGAAAATTCTTATATATAACATTTCTATTTTTAGTTTATTTGGTTTATTTGATTATATTTATTTATTATTGATTTAATAATAAACGTTTATTGTTCGAATTTATTGGGTATATAATAAACTATATGAATTTTCTGCTTTTACAATTTAGTTATAGTTATTTTTTTTTTGTATGATATACGCATAAATATACAGGCTCGATCCAGTAAGTATAATTCTGTTTAACTTTTATATATTACTATACGTGTCACAAAATTATTCATTGTAATTTTCACACCATCAATGTGCGGTGAGGTATTTAGTGATAAGGTTAAATCCATAATGGAAAATCCCACATGGTTTTCTAATAGAAAATTTGTTAAAGGATACGAAATCCTGTACAATTTTCTGACGGGAAATTCTGTATATGATTTTTTAAAGAAAATTAAAAAGATTTTCAGAGGAAACTCTGTACAATTTTGTGAATTATTTGCTAACGGAAAAGGTGTAAAATTTTCTAAAAGAAAATCTGTATAATTTAATGAGGAAATCCAGTGTATAATTTGCTATAGGAAATTATTCATGATTTTCAAAGGGAAATTTTTGCATAATTTACTGTGGAAACCCTTCATAATTTGTTAAAGGAAATTATGCATACTTTTCTGAGGAAATCCAGCTTATAATTTGTTAAAGGATATTTCTTTAAAATTTTCCAAAGAAACTCTGAATAAATTACTGAGGAAATCCCGCATAATTTACATAAGGGAATCCTTCATAATTTGTCAAAGAAATTATGCATAATTTTCTGAACAAAATTCTGTACAATTTTCTTAAGTAAATTCTTTACAAGTTTCCAAAGTATCATGTATAATTTTCTAAATAAAACACTTTTACAAATTGTAACAAACAATTTTCTAACGGAGTTTCTGTATAATGTCATCACATCATAGCCATAATAATTGTTGAATGTATAAGAAAATCACCGAAAAATGTATGAGGTCGCCCGGTTTCATTTCTGTTTGTGTACCATTTTACAACCTTCATTGTACAACCGTCATTGTATCCATATACATATCAGTATATTAATGTTAGATGTATAATTAACAAAATATATACAGAAATATATCTATATAGAAAAACTCAACTGTGAGCTCATCGATTGTCTTTTGTCGATTGTATTCTCATAACTATAAATAAATGTATGAGAAGAATTAAAAAAAATATGTATATAGAAAATGTTCGTTATTTTTTATATATTTATCAATTTGTATATTTATATATATGTATATATATTTAAACAGATGAACATTTTATTTTTTGTATTCTTTTTTGAAACATATTGAATTAAATAATGATATAGGATAAATTTAAAAATGACATAAAAAATAAACTTTATAATATCTATATAATTTCCAAAATAAATATAATGAACGGTTTTTCGTATATTTATAAATGTTATAATAGTTATAATTTGAATATTTGTATACACACCCTTTAAGGGTTAAAACACTAAAAAGGATATTATATAGATTATAGGATTTGGGTGTATTATCTTCTTAAGGATGGTCACACACAAACTCTGAAAACTATGAATTATTTTTTATTTTTTTGCTTTAAAAGGTCTTAATATAACTTAATTAAAAACATGATATACCAAAAGATTATGGATCATGACTTTATTGCCTTTAATTCGGGAAAATTAAACCAAAGGAATTGTTTTTTATTGGATTTTTCAATAACTATAAATGAAAATATATATACCGCTCCTCTATATTTCTATATATATATATTTTCGAATTCATATTATTGTTTTAATTTAACAGTCATTTTTAAATAAACCAGTTTTTTTTTCTTCTTATTTTATTATCACATCTTCAGGTTGTTGGAATACCTGAATTTAGCTATATATAACAGCATCAGCATCATCAACATCAATCGATATATAGAAATAAATACGTTACGTACTCTATATGCGACTATTAACTCTCTAAATAAATATATATATTTTATTTATTTTTTTTTATTACACATATACGTAATAAAATAATTATATATATATATATAGTTTATTAACAGTTTGTTTATATTCATAATAAATAAAATATATAAGAAACAGAGTTAAATATTATTAAGAAAAGAGTTAAATAAGAAAAAAAATAAATGAAAGAAATGTCGAAACTTGCATTTTGTCTTTCAAATTGAATATAACAATATATACATAATAATAATCAAACACATATAAAACGTATATTTACTGTTAATATATTCCATAAATGTACAATATAGAGTGTAAAAATGCATAAAATATACCATCAATGATCACAAATAATACCATATAAGAATCATATAATATACCATATAAATAATTCATATATATATATAAGAAAGAATACATATTTTCTCATACAGGTATGATGTGTTTGTGTGATTGCTGTTATGCAGGTAAAACAGATATATTTTTATCTATAATTTATTATTATTATTATTATGAAAAATATTTTTACATGATTTTTCTGCGTTAATGCTTTTTGTTATTTATTTATTTACTTCTATATATATATATATTTTTATAGAAGTGATAATTTTTTTGTACTATTTATTTTAAAACATATAAGTACAACAGAAAAATAATATACACATAAAATGTATGTGTAATATATGTTTGAGGAAAAAAATAAATAAAACTACATATAAAAATTTGGTATACCGCAGCATATAAGGTCAATTTATTTTTATTTTTTTACTCATTTCAACATTTATTTATTTTTATCTTTTACGTGATTATATTTAATATTTTTTTTTAGTTTTTTACGATATATTCTATGCATTCCATACGAGTTAGAAGATAGATATATAATATAATAATGAACTATATAAAGTGGGAATAAGGAAAAATAAGCAGAATTATATGCAGATTAATAAAATCTATAATTTCGTAAAACTATATTCTGGTTGATAAGTTTTTCTATAGTTGTTTTCTAAGAATGTATTATTTAATTTTCAATTAATTTGACCTGTTTGCCAAAGCGGAAAATGTAAAAATTTAGATTAAAAATATAGACATGAATTCGAGGCCCTAGCCCCGATCGTTTCCTTACCAAATGAGTTAAATTACCAATAAATTCTTATATAAATTCTTATATCAGAATACAAAAGAATACGAATATTGTCTTAATATCATCATCAATTTTGTTTTTCAATAGATTATCATTCGTAAAAAGGAAATAATAATTAAAAAAGCAATTTCAAAGGGCGTTTCAATGAGTTAAAATCTGTCCTATGATAAGCCAAAATATAGATCATAAACAATCAAAATAATCATAAATATGAATATTATTATAAAATATCACAAGAAATATCGTAGATTTGAAATAATACTAATTAGAAAATAATCTAAATAGAAAATAATCTAAATGAAATTACCATTTTGTTCATTTGATTTCCTTTTATAATAAATAAAGCACAAATCGAAGATGATAAAACATACCGAACATATCACAATTTTTAGACAATCCTCACCGGAAGATTTTCGGGAATTTCAACGCAGACTATCATATGCTTTTTGGTTTCGTATATATACAAGTGACTATGAACATAAAAAGAATGGAACCAACGTCAGTTCAAACTGCTGTTATCCAACAACTAAAACCAATAATGATCTGAACCACAATTCGTGAACTTTTCTAAATATATATATATAAAAATTCAATTTTGTATGATCAGAATATTTAAGGATATAACAAGTATAAATAAAAATGATTATTCAATTTATTTTTTTTTTTTACATTTCATACAGATAACTTGAAATAAATCAGTAAACATATAATTGTATATATCATTATTGCAATTTAAACTAAAACTAGATTACCTTCATACCATAATTAACAAAAATTAATTATATCTTTTTATGATCAAATATGGTTAATTTTACACACAATGTCGATCTAATATCGATCATGAAGATATCAATGATGAATTATTGAAATTTAGTGTATATAAAAAAACTGATTTTTTGAATAAATATCGAGAAATAACTCGACCGACAATCCATTATAGAGTTACATATCTCTTCAGACAGCATCCGAATTCCATATATTCATAAAACTTCATTTATAGGTAAATATAACAAAACACACTTGTTTTAACACTAAGGGGTTTTGGAATCAGAAAATGTTTCATAATCCGCATTATTTTATTACGGATGTCGGGAACAGCCGTATAACAAAACTGCATGGGAAAATATGTAACTCTGCTATGGAACTGAAATTCATGTCCTCCCCAAATTTTATCAGAATTTTAAAATGAATGTTTCATTAACTATACATCACACAGAGTCACTTTTATAGATACATACAATTTTGCAAATCGAAATATTTGTTTTTCAGTGAATTTAACAAAAAGTTACTGTGATTTTCTTCCTTCCTTAAATGAGATATAAAAAGAAAATAAATACAGAGATTTAATTTGAATATGTTTTCTATCATATAAAATATAATTTCTATATACTAAAATAATTGTCAATAGAATTGATAATAGAAAAGGGAGGATAAACTGGCGCCATCGATATACAGAAGTTAAAGGGAAATTATATATGGAAAATAGAATACGTATTGCTATAATATCAACAGTATAGTATACTGTATTTATTTATAATATTATATATAACCATATTTTCATGTATATACGTATTATATTTCTTAATTATACTTCATTCACTGTCAATTACGAAATTTATAAGCTAAAATAAAACTATAACTTAATTAATATTATCTATATTATATATTTATTAATTATTACAAATGAATAAAGTTTTATATATAAATAGTAACAAAAAAAAAATTGAATACCACAAGAAACTAAGCCACAAAAAATACAAAAACGTGAATTCAATATAAAAATCATTACCTTATATAGAGCATATGAAAAATTATTAAAATATGTGCAATTTTAAAAAATCTGTACTCAAATTATAATTAAAGATTTAAGTTTCCTTTACATTTATGTTTCTATATGAATTTCATTATCGATTTTTTCTTCAACCTTATATATTTATATATTTGGAATTTATTTGACTTCTCGCAAGACAAATAAAAAACTTCTTTACACTAACCATATAAACAAAAAAAATAATAAATATAGTAACGAGCAAAATTTGCACAATATATATATATATATATAACAATTTCCTTCAAATATTTACATTACATTGTAATATAGAAATAGTATTTTTATCACATTCTAAATTCTTAAACATATATAAAACATATGTTTTCATATATGATCTGATTATATATAAGTTAAATTAGATTATCTTTCATTGAGAAACAAAATAAAATAAAATAATAATACTGTGTGGCACAACAAAACTATACAAATAAGATTAAAAGCGTGTGTAAATAAAAGCATTAACAATAAAAAAAAAAACAAACCAAACTCAATATATTGTTGTGATAAAGAAAGAAAAAAAAATATTAATATGTGTAAAAATACGAGCATTCCACCACGCAATGAGGAAAATTTTAAATATCTATTTTTTATACATACTGAATGTATATGTTGTTTTCATATGAATTGAAATGTTTATACTAAATTAAACTGCGAATGTATATACCATCCATCCATCGCACACACACACACATATAGAATTTTCCAACAATTTTCCAACAATTTTCACACAATTTATTTTATATATTTCAATGTTATTCTCTATTTTGCATATTATAGATGTATCACAAGCTGGTGTAATACTTTTTCAGTTATGTTATTTTATTTTTTGTTTTACACAACGATGATCATTTGATATAAACGCAATATTCTAAATACAACCAATAATAATAAAAAAATAGAAACATTTTCTTTATTTCTGATACTTTCTGATATTAGTACCTATATATCCATTATAATCCATGCGAAACGACGACAACGATGACGATTGTGTTGATAATTGTATATAGTATAAAATATATATATATTATTGCGTTAATGCAAATTACATGTAAATTTTTTTTTTAATATTGTTAAATTCCCAGTGAATGGTTATATTATTTTTTTGTTTTTTTTAATCCATATTAAATATAAACTAAAGTAGGTCAATTTCTCATCGAAATTTTCTGTTATTTTATATAAAAATTTATTAAGAATATGGAATATGGAAAGAGGTGAATGAAATACAAATTTTTATATAATATAATTCATATCTGAATCGAGAATAGAAATGGAATTATTATATAGTGTATAGTGTAAATAAATGAAATAGAAAACAAAACAAAAATTATTAGGTCATAATAAATATATTCTGATACTAAAATGTTGTTCTTTCTGATTAAGAATCAATATAGAAATCATAAATTGAGGAATATTTTATATCATAATCATATTATATAGGTAGGAAGAAATTCTTTTAAATGATTGGAGATTGGAGTTACAGCAAAAATATTTTAATAAACGTTCAAGAAAGCAATCAAAATGCAAACTGAATTGTAATCATTCCTGTGATCAATTTATAGACTTAAGAGGTTAAACCCACACAGACATTTTTTCTGATTTGGAAGTTCACTTTTACATTGGTGAACACTATATATATAGAAGTCAGAGTTCTGAACGTTATCGATAAGAAATCATATTAACATATGAAAGGGGTATTGTACGATAAAAAAAAAACGATTATAATCAGACAAAAGCCAGGATTTACCTGATATTTGTAAATGAAAATGTTTAAACCGCATGCAAGATATGATTATTAGATTTATCTGTTTTTAAACAGTATTTTTCAATTCGAAATTATTAAATGAATGGATTTCAAATTATGAAACTGTATTTAATTGAATGTATTTTATTTCAGTGTTGATAAATTAAAGAAATTATTAATTAAGATTAGCAATGATAAAATTAAAAATCGCCATTCAATTATGAATAGATTTGTATATGATAAAATATTAATCATTGAATTTTTCCAAATTATAATATGCTTATAAATATGCTATATGCTATTTCGAATTATATGTGTTCAAAAATAAATTGTAAATTTTATAAGATGAAAGTATGGACGACTTGGTAGCGAAGCCGCCGATTTTCCAAAAACAAAAATAATCTCATATGTAAAAAATTACATATGAGATTTGCTTTCAATTAAGGGGGACATGGTTGTTTGAATTTGTGGACAGTCGATGATGAGACATATACCATATTTTCCAGCAATGATGTTCCCCGTAGGTTTATATATATACGGACCGCGCTGGCGTTTCTGCCAGCTGTGGTTAGTGTATATATATTTCCGGGTATCCCATACGGGGGGTACCCGCTCTACATCGCAAAATAACTGTAAATTTCTATCGTTGAAACTTACATAAGATAATAAAAGGAAAAAATTGATTTTCCTAATATATTTTTTCGTTTTCATCTTATTTCAACGATAGAACGAATTGTGTTGAGGTACTTACAGTTCAAATCCTATACGATGTTTGAAAATCTATTTTTCTTATTTTATTAATCAGGATGTTATTAAAGCAAACGAAAATATTGAAAGAAAATCCTTGGGCTTCCCTGGGATAAATCCTTTGGCCACTTTCGATTTCGATTTAATACCAAAGAAATTAGAAAAATATGTAATCAGAAAGGTTCGTACACACCTTTATTTAAAAAGGGAAATTGAATGTCAGAATACTATATATCATATTGTTGAATATACCGACTTTCATCTGATGATTTGATATTTTGATAAAAGTTTCTATATATATCATAGATATAGAGATAAACATAAAAGTATATATATTTAGACAGTTCGTCGTAAACCCACACAGTTTATATCATTTATATTTATATTAAAAACAGTCATAAATCACATAAAATATTTTAATTAAATAAAATTTAATATGATTTCAATATACTATATAGATCTATATTATATATGCGAATAAATATTTATATGTGCGGTTCGATAGATATATTATAATAAAAATAATAATAGTAATTTAAAAGTTTTTATATATAACATCACGCATACACATTCTTCGTATTTATTCTAAAATAACAAGACTAAAATTATTAGTAATATTTATTTTTACATTTACAATAACTGATTTTGATATAGGGAAAGGTTCTTTACTATATTCAATCTGAATTATTTTGGAACGAAAATCACACAATATTTTAATAGACACTTCAGTATTCAGGATTTTCTTTTAAAATGCGGAAAAATGGATTTGATTCTAAATAAGAATTATTTTGATTCATTTTGATGACACCAAAACAATATTTTATAAAATTTATTGTTTAGCAATTCCAAACTTATTTTCGCTTCTCGGAATACCTTTTTGAAATTCATAATATTGTCGGTTTATTAAAAAATCAATCCAATCACAGGAAAATATATTACAGGAAAAATTATATATATATATATATATATATATTAAAAATTTGTACATTAAATATCTGAAAAAAAAATGAATTTATTTATATGGATATTGAATTTTTCCTCCGCTAAAATAATAATAACAAGGCATAGAAATATTAGGTCATCTATTCATCCGTATAGATATATAAACATATTATAGCTGATACACAAAACTGACACATTTATTATTAGTTGATTTTCAATAAAAAAAATTCATCATCAATATTATTATATATACAATAAAAAATCACATCATCAATAAACTAAAACAAAAAAAAAATTGTCAAGTGATAGATGAACCTAAAAACAAAATATTCAATTTAATTCTATAATATTTCATTATTATAATCATTTGAAATGGAATGGTTTTCAAGTTTGATTATCTTTTAAATATGGTGCAGCGTGTTATAATAAAGAAGAATTAATTGGAAAATTTTTTAATCGATCTTAATATTGGGAAAATCTTTTATGGTATTGAAATTCAATATAAAAATCAACATTACCCTGTTACAATAACTTTTATTCTATAATAGATGAATGGAATGTGAAAAAATTACTTTTTTTTTATATGCATAATATATTAGCTAATTGAATAAAATATTAACAGTTGATATGGAACAAAAAAATTAATATTATATATTGAATCGACGACCTATATATATTTTCTAAACATTTTTTATGATGCATTTTACAATTCATACACTATACATAGTTGATATTTGTTTTTCTTTTTTTTTTATACACACAGATGTTTATTTAGATTTAAAGAATATATATAGAAAAATAAAAATAACATCATGATGTAATCACTATATATTTTATTTAATTTTTTTTTAGTTTAATAATTTTTATATCTATATACATTTCTGTATATTATAAACAACAGTGTAAGTCATAAAATCGAAATAATTGTGTAATATTCTACTATTTTTTTAATTAAAAATTCTTTATATTATGTTTAAAAACGCACACACACATCACGAATTCACGAACCTGTGACTCGAACTAAACACATATATTTGATATAATATCTATAGTATATAGAGACGGTTTTTATAGAACTTTTAGTTTTTTGTAAATAGTTTCATATATCTCAAATATTATTGTATAGAAATGTTATTTTTCTTTTGCTATATTCACAATTCAAAATATTTTCAATGAAAATGAAATATAAATAAATAAAATCATTCACAAAAAAATCATATATCAAATAAAGATTATTGCTAATACAATTGAAATATGTGAAGTATTAAATATATTTTTAGTTGTCTGCTAATATAAAAATTCTAAAATATATATTTAGGACTTCATGAGAAAGTGAAGTGATTTAAAACTAATATACATACATATGTATATAAAAAATAATACAAATCTTCAATATTACAGATAAAAAATTTAGAATTTTCCCAATCAAATAATAGAAATATGATTAAAATTTTAATTGAAAATTGATGTTTTTCATCATTTCAATTAAGTGCATATTTTGAATTAGTTGTTTTTTATTTTGTTCATTTTACATTCATCATTTTGATCATTTTTCAAGAGGCAGTTCAATTATTGAATTCAATTACCCATAGGAAATTTCTATATATACAGTGTGTGTTTTTTTAACCAAAGTCTGAAAACTTGGGGTTTAGTGGCAAAAAAGTGATAGTAAGAAATTCTGATAATAAAAAAAACTGAACAGCTATTAATATTTTAGGATTAATCACTTCAATTAACTTTATCCCTTTTAGTATGTAAATATAGATTTCAAGAACTTCAAGTCAAGAAAGGTAAATGTCTTTATATATTTTGTAATAACCTAGTTTTTTTTTTCAGAGTTTAGTCTATGGAAGGAAACAAACCAAAAGAAAGGAAATGTTTAGCTAAGAATTTATTGAACTTTCTTCTTTTTTTCTTTTTAATTGGATTGTTACAGAAATTTTATTCGATTTGCAATACAGACGAAAAAGAAATGAATATAAATGAACATTCTTATAAGATAAATTTAAAAGAAAAATTAAATTGATGTTCTGAATAAAAATTCATCAGAACTCTATACCATTTTTAATAACTTAAAAATAATTATATTATAGAGGTCACAATAAAAACAAAATAATTATAATTATAATTTAAATCGTGATTAATAAAAGGAAAAGAATTACACACATCCATTATATTAAATTAATAATACAAATATAGATTTTTTTTTTTCATATTTTTTAACAAATAAATAACAATTTTTAAATTAATATAAGAAACATTTCAAAAGTATTATATATATATAATAAATACATAATTTCTAAAAATAACATCGGTGTCATTTTAAACTACAATTATGACAATATAATAATAATAATAATAATAATAATAAAACTTAATGTATAAAAAATAATTCTTTGTAATGTAAATTATTTTAAATTGATTTTGATTTGTTATTTTTCTTTTCATAAATACAGAATTGCAATAAATAATTTGAAATCATTTGAAAAGTTGTACAGTTTTTGTATATAAATATAAATTCAAGTATCTCTTTCAATCGCGATGTTTTAAAAAAATATAGTGTTTAAAATATAAATTCAATTGATTTCACATTACAAAAGTATTCAAATGTATTATTATAAACAGAACGTTTTTGTAACATCAGGATTGATTTAATGATAAGAAATCAAATCACAAACGTATATATATATATATTAATAAATGTTATAAAATATATAGCCTCTATATATAAAGACAATTAAAATATGGACAAAAAGGTGGATATGACGCCAATATAGTTTATTTGTGTATATAATATAAAATCATAATCTGTATTTGATTCATAACCTTTTCGAATAAAAATGATATAAAAATTCCTTTTGTTTGGTAGCAAAAAAAATATAAAACAATATTTGTGAAGTATTGAATTGTGTTGGCAGTTTTCGACAAATTATTATTATTATATTTATTTATTTATTTATTGTATTTATTTAAAAGATTATAATTTATTAAATCCCCCATTAAAAACAGTATTGCAAATATGAATTTAATGCAATAAATTTGTGAAAGAGATACCAAAATTGATATTAAAATAGTTCTGGTAATTTTAGAGTACAGAAGGAAAATACAAAAACTCTTACTAATCGGTGGACAATGAAAATATTTCTTTCTTATTTCAATTGAATAGAATCTGGCAAAAATACTCGAATGGGCAGTTGTAACCACAGACAATTTTATCCGACGATGTTCATGACTATACAGATAATCCTCATTTTGAGCAATCCCCCCGCACAAACGATAAGCGATATTTAAAGTAAAATGATATTGCAAAACCACTGAGATATCATCAATTGCGATGCGATAAAAATCCATATTATGTTTATAAACAAGTATAAAATTAAATAAATAAATGCATCAATAAAAATGATAATATAAAAAGCAACCAAGCGCGATAATAAAAAAAAAACACTTTTAATATCTTTAATAAATCGATAATCACAATAAATATTATTATATTTTATTATTTTTTTTCTAAATGACATTCATTTTGCGATATATCAAAAATATATATATTTGTTTATTTTATTTTATCAAAAATTGATTTAAATACACTTTTTTTTTATAACGATAAGATATGGTGTGTGATGGTGTTTCAAATATATATATAGAGCTAGTTATGTATATAGTATAAACATATAAATTTTATAAGATATCAAAATTGAATAAATAATATAATATTTTGTTCCCTATTTTATATTCCATTAGTGTACGTATATATAAATTTTTATGAAATTCCCAATCATATATGGATTTTCGGAAAATAAACAGGTGTATTATATTATATTTATATGTATATTATTTTGTTGATTAAAGTGTCGACGACGAGTCGACGGCGGTTGAGATAATATAAAACAAATACAATTACAATTTTTTCCGTATTATTATTATGTAATTATTATATTATAAATTCATATTTCAATGTAAAATGAATGAAAAAAATAAAAATTAATTTACCTGCTCGCATGTGAATTATGATGATAATAATATTTATATTACATTTATGTTTTGTTCATAATTTAATTATTTTTTACATTAAAATTGTTGGTCGTAATTGTATAATCGTAATAATAATAAATAATAATAATAAAAACCAGTTGAATTTATTATTTAAAATAAATAATATATAAATCTTTATATGGAGTTACCAAAATATTGTATATTCCGGTGTTTATGTGTATGCGGTATACATAATGCGGTGGATATGGAAGTCATATTTTTGTTAATTATTTATGACGATTCTCATAAGTCATTATAGCTTTCAGTTTTTTTTACATATATCCATTATAGTAATTCAAGAAATCAATCTCAATTGTGTATTGGTAAATAACGGCCTTAGCCCCGGAAAGTCATACGTAAACGAGTGCAGAATTTTAAGGGAAATTCTGAATAATATTCTAAAGGAAATTCTGTATAATAAATTGCTGAAGGAAATTCTACATTCAATTTTTTAAAGGAAATTCTATGTATAATAATTTGCTGAAGGAAATTCTGTATTCAATTTTCTAGGGGGAAATTTTGTATAGTTGCTTGAGGAAATTCTAGGTATATAACATTCTAAAGGAAATTCTGTACAGTTTTCTAAAGGAAAGTCTTTATTAAAGGTTCTAAAGGCAATTCTGTATAATAATTTACTTAAGGAAATTCTGTAAAATAATTTGCTTGCTTAAGGAAATTCTGCATTCGATTATCTAAAGGAAATTCTGTATAATAAATGGCTTAAGGAAATTCTATGTATAATAACTTACTTAGGGGAATTCTTTATAATAATTTGCTTAAGGAAATTCTGCATTCAATTATCTAAAGGAAATTCTGTATAATAAATTGCTTAAGGAAATTCTGTATTCAATTTTCTAGAGGAAATTTTGTATAGTTGCTTGAGGAAATTCTAGGTATATAACTTTCTAAAGGGAAATCTGTAGCTTTCTAAAGAGCATTCTGTCTTCAATTTTCTAAAACCTGTATAGTATTCTATAGGAAATTCTGCGTATAGTTCTTTAAAGGAAAGTTTTTATTAAATTTTCTAAAGGAAATTCTGTATAATATATTTCTTAAGGAAATTCTATGTATAATAACTTACTTAAGGAAATTCTGTATAAAAATTTGCGTAAGGAAATTCTGTATTCAATTTTTTAAAGGAAATTCTATGTATAATAACTTGCTTAAGGAAATTCTGTATAATAATTTGTTTAAGGAAGTTCTGTATTCAATTATCTAGAGGAAATTTTGTATAGTTGCTTGGGGAAATTCTAGGTATATAACTTTCTAGAGGAAATTCTGTAGTTTTCTAAAGAACAAAGAACTGTCTTCAATTTTCTAAAGGCGGTATAGTATTCTATAGGAAATTCTGCGTACCGTTTTCTAAAGAAAAGTCTTTATTAAATCTTTTAAAGGCAATTCTCTATAATAGAACTTACTTAAGGAAATTCTGTATAATAGTTTGCTTGCTTAAGGAAATTCTGTATTCATTTTTGTAAAGGAAATTCTATGTATAATAATTTGCTTAAGGAAATGCAATGTATATAATTTTATAAAGGAAATTCTGTACAGCTTTCTAATGGGATATTTGTCTTCAATTTTCTTAGGGCGGTATAGTATTCTAAAAGAAATTCGATACGTTCAATTTTCTAAACGAAATTCTGTATAATATGTATTTGCTTATGGAAATGCTGGAGCCATTCTTTCATATAAAAGATTAATAATATAGATTTTTAATACATTTTTTGATATTTTGCAAAATTGAAAAGAATTTTTAGATATTTTTTCCCAGCCATACTATTATGGATATATAATTTTTAAGGTACTTACTTATAGTTGTTTATAACCGGTTAATAGAATCTAAATAGATTTATATTTTAGTTATTTCAAATCAAATCATTAGTTTTAATTCAAAATTTCCAATACAATATAATATCGATTTGATCATTAACGCGAGTTATGAAGTATATTTGTAATAAATTATACAATTTAAACCGCTTATATGAATTAGAATGTTCCTTTAACCATTTTCGCAATAACCAAAAACAAGTTCAAGGAGTGTGTGTGTATATATATCAAACAATAAAATAAAACAGCATTGGTCATAATATATATGAATATAAAAAAAACCTATATAAATATGCAATTTTCATATAGATGAAAAATGACATAATCACGTTGTTTTATATAGATAATTTGAATTAAATTAAATTTAACGAATATGTTTTTTTGTTGAAATAAAATAAATTCCAGTTGTTTAATTCCATTAATAACTAAAAAAAAAAATTCGATACTGCTTTTTTTTTTTTTATTTATTATGATTGCATATAGTATAGTAACAAAAAAAAACAAGCATAACAATTTTTTTATTTTTAATCATTTGCTATTGCTCTAACGGGCATAACAACATATCTGAATATATACTACCATACTACATATATGTGCGATGATATGTAATGATATGTATCTTATATTATTTATAATACGAATAATAAAACAACAAAATTTTATAAATATATTATCATAAAAATATACACAGAAGTGAATGAACAATATATTTTAACATGACATCATTTTCACAAAATAAAAAAAATAAATTTATATATATAGAAATAAATAAAAAAAAACAGAGATATATAATTTTATAAATGTGTTTGTTTGCCTATCCTAAAAAATAAAATGTACTTTGTTTTTTTAAAACGGGTGTATTTTTTGTTCAAATTAGTCGTGTTCTCTTCGATTCTATCTGGATTTTTCAATTTTAAGGGATAGCCTACGGGATACCCCACGGGATAGCCTGCGGGGTAGCCTACGGGATAGCCTGCGGGGTAGCCTACGGGATACCCCACGGGATAGCCTACGGGGTAGCCTACGGGATAGCCTACTGTATATCCCACGGGATAGCCTACGGGATACCCCGTGGGATAGCCTACGGGATACCCCGTGGGGTAGCCTACGGTATAGCCCATGGGGTAGCCTACGGGATAGCCTGCGTGATATCCTACGGGATATCCAACGGGGTGGCCTACGGGATATCCCACGGGATAGCTCACGGGATAGCCTACAGGATACCCCGCGGGATAGCCTAAGAGGTACCCCACGGGATAGCCTACGGGATACCACACGGGATAGCCTACGGGATACCCCACGGGATAGCCTACGGGGTAGCCTAGGGGATACCCCGCGGGATAGCCTACGGGATACCCCGCGGGATAGCCTACGGGATACCCCACGGGATAGCCTACGGGATACCCCGCGGGATAGCCTGCGGGATACCCCGCGGGATAGCCTACGGGATACCCCGCGGGATAGCCTGCGGGATACCCCGCGGGATAGAATACGGGATACCCCACGGGATGGCCTACGGGATACCCCACGGGGTAGCCTACGGGATACCCCGCGGGATAGTCTACGGGATGGCCCACGGGATACCCCACGGGGTAGCCTACGGGATAACCTACGGGAAATCCCACGGGATAGCCTACGGGATGCCCCGCGGGATAGCCTACGGGATATCCCACGGGATGGCCTACGGGGTACCCAGCGGGAGACCCCACGGTATAGCCTACGTTCCCTAGCTAGATTCATCCATTGGTCCGTTTCATCCGAATAGTAATCGAAAAAAAAACACGTCTATTCTAAAAAATATATTTTATATTGATATCTTCTCTTATGTATAACATTAAAAATAATATATAATGAAGAAAATAAAAAATTACACATCTGTGATTGTATAAGACTGTATAGAACAACAAAAAAAAAGAAGAAGTTTATGAATATGAATAAAAAGGCGAATAAAAAATGAATAAAAATATATGCTGCTTCTTAAATAAAAAAAAAACGAAAAAATTAACATATTTAAATATGACGTCATATAGTTTTAAAAGAATTTTAATTTTAGATTAAAAATGTTGTAATTCTGTTGTTTCTTTTTTATATCTTCTTCACTTTTGATTCAAATTCAAATTCAACTTTAGAGAATTATAAATAATCTGAAAATTTTATTCTAATCAACAAGTTCCATATACATATATATATTTTTTTCTCATAACAGATTTTTTAAGATATATTAAATTAATCCTTCCTACCAACCAAAATCATTATTTTTCCATATTATTAATAAAAGTATTTTTTTCATTTTCAAATAATTCTTAAATATATAATTACTAATAATAATAATAATAATTAAATAATTAACATACCTTATTTGTTTAAAGAAGAAAATGATACCGCCCAAAAAAATTGAAGATATATTTTAATTTATAATATTATTTTTATATATAGTTGATTTTAATTTAATTAAAATTTTTAGAAATCCATGCGCAAATTAAGCATAAAATTTTAAAGCATAAAATAATTTATTTTTTTTTTAAATGTATTTATTATTTGATCAAATAAAATGAATTAAAAAAAAAAGAAGAAAAGATGAATTATCAATTAGAAAAAATTGATATTTTCACTTCTTTTTTATGTATATTATTATGTTTGTTTGTTTGTTTTGGTTTTTTTTTTTTCAACAAAACAATATTATTTTTTCTAGATCAGAAAAAAAAACTAAATAAACAAAAAAATAAACACAATTAATTTTACAATAAAATAAACCACAATTTACACTTATTATATTACTGTTTTTATTTATTTTTTATTTTTTTTTTTTGTTTAATTTAATCACTTAATATTTTTTATTTAATTTTATAGTTTTTAATTAAACATTTCACACATTTCAAAATTGATATTCAAATGTTTGTGTTTGAATGTGTGTCGCTGTGGTATTCATTTATTATGTATGTTGGGTGCGCGGGTGTGTCTGTGTGTGTTTATGCAATGCAAGGTGATCGTACATACGGCAATATATAATTTAAGCGAAGACGATAAATTTTATTATCAGTAGAAATGGAAGAGTATATTGTAGAAATATAACAACTACTATATCAATAACAACAACAACTAGAACTAGAATAATAACACAATAATACCACAGAAAATTTAATTAATTTTATTAATAAAACAATGAATAAAATTTAACGTATATGAAGCAATATACGTACGTGTATTATATACGTTGGCTACGAAGGCGATCAACAGAGATCAACACTCGCCAAACTATATCTAAAAACTGTTTTTGTTTTTTTTTTTTATTAATAAATATTTCTTCATTTATCTATCTTTGCTTAACTATAAAACAGATATTGCATATATAACGCAATAATATATATATATATATACAAATGTATGTATAATGATATTATAACAATAATTTTATCGAAGAAATTCTCTTCTTGGGCTGGGCACTTGCTTGGACAGTTTTTTTTTCTGTTTTATTGTTGTATTTGTTGCTGTATGTTTTTTATTATTATTATTATTATTACTACTTTTTATTATTTGGTATTGTTTTGTTGTTGTTGTTGTTGGAATTGCGTTTGGAAATTTGAAAACCATACATTAATTGTGTTGTGTGGTTGTAGTGGTATTGTGTTGCTATTGCCAGCGGTAATAAAAGGTGGTAAAAAAAAAAAATAAAAAGAAATACAAAAACAACAAAAATTTATACGTAAACAATCAACTGTTTTGTTGTTTGTTTCTTTCGTTGTTGGGATACTTTGCTATTCTGCTTTCTATATCCCCCCCATTTATAATGCATTCGTCATTTCACTTATAATAGAATTGTAATATATGTGAATTGATTTGATATTTCTATATAGATTTCAAATGATAATTTTAATTGATTCCTTCTTTTTGAGGATAAATATAAACGTATTTGAACGGGGGGTGGGGAGGGGTGGGCAACTTTTTTTCAGAACAATTACCACTTTGATGTTCAAGGGAAAAAACAACAACAACAACACAAAATGCATATAAATCAAACCACCACCAAAAATGCAAATATATCGTATGACGCGAGAAACTAATGTACGGTATTTATGGATATAAAAATTAAAACCGCACACACACACACACACACTGGCACACACATTACGCATAAAAATTAATTTTCTTTTGTAAAAAAAAAAAAAAAAAACAAAAAAATGATGGGAAAAGCCAAAAGCAATAAAAAAAAAAAACGAAATTCAATTAATATTATATATGATTTACCTGTTTCGTTTTATTAATTTTTATTATTTTATTTTTTTATATATTTATACGATCTTAATTGTTTTTTTTTGTTGATTTATTTAATGTGTTTTTTACACTTTATTCGGATTTATTTATCGATAAAACAATTTTTCTTTCTATATTTTTATATATAAAAAAAAATAAAACAACTAAAATCTACACAAAAATTATTATTTGTAAAAAAAAACACCCAACAACTAGAGAAGATGCCATTTTTTTTTGTAATAAAAAAAAAAAGAATGGTTACGTCATCATTTCATATAAAATATTATTTCTCCTGAAATTTTTTTTTTATTCAGAGATAAATGCAGAGACGTCCGAGTTTGTTATGTTCTCCATATACGGAATATGTTCGCAACCGTAGAAATGCGAGATGAAAAACCATACAACATACAAAATTTACTCCATGGATTTTTTTTTTATTTTAAAATATTTGGCAGTGTATTTTATTATATCGTCCACCATCTTTTTTTTCAATCTCCTTTCTGCTGTGTAAAAAAAAAATTTTCCACCATCAAAAAGCGAATAGTAGTGTGTCTGTGTGGTGTTAGAAAAAAAAAACCGAAATTAAAAAGTAAATTAATTTAATTAATTAAAATTAATAATTAACATAATGGGTGTTGATATTGTTCCAATTTCACCTGGCGATGGTGAGTACACAATATTTTTTTTTATTAATATATTATTTATAACATAAAAATCATGAAGCATCAAATACTTTCGATTCATCGAATGTATTGGAAAAACGCGGCTTTTTTTTTTTTTTTTTTTTATCCATTAACATCATCATCATTATCATTATTACTGTGATCATTTAACATTCATTTATATTGATGACAAATTATTAATTTAACACATACAAATTTTAATAAATATAAATTATGCGAAACAATAATCATTACTAACATATATATATATATATACTTATGTTCCCGGCAAGACAAGGCCGAAGGTCAACCATGCTATTAGCTTTAGAAATATGTATTAATAAATCAATCATGTCCTATCAGTCCCACTCATTCCAAATTAACACAATTTATACTTAAATATTTGCTTGCATGGTAGTTTGGGTGTGTTTGTGTGTGCCTGCCTGATGTGTATAAAAAAAATTAATTTTGTACACATTAAAATATATTATAGACAAAATATAACATAATTAAATGAATATAAATAAAAAAAAAAAATTAGGACGTACATTCCCAAAGAGTGGTCAACGAGTTGTTGTTCATTATACGGGTAAATTAGATGATGGCAGTGTATTTGATTCATCACGAGAACGTGGTAAACCATTTGTATTTAATATTGGACAAGGTGAAGTTATTCGTGGCTGGGATGAAGGTGTAGCAAAGGTTAGTTTCCATTCTATCCATCCATCGATGATTATTACAACGAAGGATTAGAAAAATGGAAAAAAAAATATTTAATTGTTCGAGGATATGTGAAAAATTCAACTGCTTTACATTTTATATTTTTTTTTGTTGTAGTTATCAGTTGGTCAACGTGCACAACTTGTATGTTCGCCTGATTATGCATATGGCAGTCGTGGACATCCAGGTGTAATACCACCAAATGCTAGACTAACATTTGATGTAGAATTATTACGTATTGAATGAGTCTCGTAGGCGTGGATTTTTGGAATTGGTTAGGGGGGAGACAGGGCATAAGGATCACTTTGTTTTATGATTTTATTTTTATATATATAGATATATCTTCATCTATTTTAGCCAGGAGGATATCTTAAATTAATTTGTATTGCTTTATTATTCTATTCCTCTTCTTTAAAAAAAAAAAAAATAATTACTTTTAAAATAGAAAAATATTTATTAATTAATTTTATTTAAATAAAATGTGGCATTTAAAATGTTTACCCAAATTTAAAAGTAATTATATAACAAAACAAAACAAAAAAAACAAATGTTTATATTAGCAATTTCACAGTTTTTCTTTATATTTAGTAAAAATCCCATTTTTCTTTTTTTCGTTTATTTAATTTAAATTTAACTTTAATGTACTAATTACATAATATTTGTCTAATCGTTAATATGTTTTTTATTAATTTTTTTATGGGTTTTTTGTTTTTGTATCAAATCAAAGGCAATTAATGAAATTTGTCACATACAATTTATTGTAAAATAAAAAAAAATGTATTTAATTGAATTGAATATACCTACAATTATGTTAAAATCAATTTTGTTGGATCAATATCTGTCTTGGATTTCTTCATAATTTGTTGTCCTATCATTTTAAGGTGGAGTTTTTTTTTTTGATGTAGGAACGTTCAACTTGTAATCATGGAATCATGGATATGGGTATAAAAGATATATTAATGAGTTATAGGCGGTGATGAATGAAAGTGTATTTGTTTTGTATGAAAGACACAGTATGTATCTGATTACTCAACAACTTAATTATCTATATTTTGCTATATCTCACAGAATTTAAAACCATTTCTATAAGAAACACAATAAAATAAAACAAAAAGGTAAAAACAAATTCATAAAATACATTCTATATATATTTATTAGAATTATTTTAAAAGTAAATATGTTCGATTAATCTTAAAAACCAAAAAAAATTTAACATCTATATATAATATTTTATTATTATTATTTAAGTAACAAACGAAACAATATAAATATTTGGTAATCTCCCTCCATTGATTAAGACAATATAATATTATATATAACTTTTTAAATACTTAATTTACAAACAAATCAAAAATAAAAATAAACCATTTGCAATATTGGAATGAGACCAATAATAACCAGTAAATAGAAAACAAAATCCCCATGTTCTGTTGGTTCTGTTTATATACTAATAATAAAATAATTCTGGAAAATTATTTTCATAAATTACTCGATTTGTATTCAATTGATTTTTGGTTTCGATTGATTGAGCCATCATTTGACGTTCGGCGGCCAACGAATTAAACAATTCATTTAAACGATTCTGGATAATGTCATGTTTTGGTTCTGTTTTACGCATTAAATCATCAAAATCGGCATCACGAAATATTTTAGCCAATTGTACTTGTTTGTCGCGTACCTCTCGTTTCACCGTATCCGTTGGTTCAATTAATGCCCGTTTCATTGAATCATAATTCAATGACAACAGTAATTGTTGTGAATGTTGTGCCGATTTACGATGAGTATTCGGTGAACTATCAATACTATCATCTTCATTACTATTATACGCTATGCTATTATTTGATAATGCACCGGTAACGCTATTCGATCCAATGGTTGTGCCACCACCGTAACTACTACCATAGCCAATGCCACCGCCACCACCATATGCAACACTACCACTGGTACCGGCCACCTCAACCCATGAATGACGATGTTGTGCAATGTCATGTGGATTTAAACTGTACGGGATACCCGTTTGTATACGATTATGTTCAATACCAGCATTTTGTAAACATTCAGCCAGCGTTAATTTATCAATCATTAAATGGGGTACATTTAAATTATGTTTATCGTGCTGGGACAATCGCTGTGGATCAATTAATGGCGGTAATATATGTAATCCATCATCCATACGTGATTCAATAACTTTATCACAATATTCCATAATATTATTAACGCCAGTGACTCTTGCCAATAGCACCAACAGCGATATTGCACATATATGTAAATTACATTTTTGTACATACGTTAATTCCTTATCCGAAATGGCTAATTGTTGAATTCTAAATGGATCAAAAAAAAATAATCATTTATATTACCTAACTAAGATACAAATACAAAAGAAAACTATACAGAATCAAATCATATTATATACCCTAAAATAAATAATAAAAATTCTTGAATTGTTTCACCACAACACATTTCGGCAATCATCAGAGCGGCCGTATTATACGATGATGTGATTGATTCCAATGATTCGTCTAATGTTAATGCATCGAATAACGCTTGCATAATATTACCACCATATTTATGGGTGAATATAATATCGGAACGTGATGGATTCTCTAAACTTAATGCTGCATAATTCTTTATACTAACAGTATTTAATACATTTTGATTTTGATGGCGATCCAATAGTACTTGAAATATTTGCATAACAATAAGACGTGTAGGTGCATGTGGTGCCCTTGCCATCCGCAATAATGGTTGTAAAAATGATGCCGGGAATGCTTTATCAAATGATATCGTACGATATTGTACACCAACTTTTAGTAAACTTTTCAATAAAATATTCTGCAGCATTTGATCGCCTTTACTATTTTTCGACAAATCCGGTACGGTATTCATTATAAATAACATAATTTCAATTTTTTGATAATCCGGATGATGATTAGCAAATTCACCTAATGCATTTATTAATGCCTCTTGATATTGTGATTCTTCCAATTGATTCGGTTCATTTTGTACCGTACTTATCGTACTCGTTCGTAAATGTGTCAGTAAATTATTAATGATGTCCAATGCGGATGGACCAACCGATTCACCAGCGGCTATTGCAATAATTTTCGATAGTACAACGGCCAATGATGTTTTTGTACGCGGTGATGATTTCATATTTTGATCTAAATGTTGCATTAATGTTTCGACCACCGTATATGAATATTGTGGCTGTTGTATGTTTGTTAAAATTACCGGATAGTTAATTAAACGTGTTCACAATAATTAATGAATTTTTCTATAAACTCTTACCTGTATTGATATCATAACAATACGGAATGTATGAATAGCAAATTTATTTGGGACCCATAGTTCGTGTCGATCCAAATGACTACAATAGACACAAAACAGAAAGAAAAACAATTAGCAATCTTTGTATTTGCCTCAAACATTTGTTAATTTATACAATTGTATAATTAATAATAATAATATTAGTAGTACAGGTTGAATGATAACAAAAATAAATGAAAAGTGTATTGTTGTGAATAACCAAAAAAAAAAATGGGTTTGATAATATCAAATATTTTAAATCGTTTAATTAATGGTCAACAAAATATACGTATCTTAATGATTGGCTTGGATGGAGCCGGTAAAACAACAATATTGTATAAATTAAAATTAGGTGAAATCATTACAACAATACCAACAATTGGATTTAACGTTGAAACGGTTCATTATAAACAATGTACATTCACAGTATGGGACATTGGAGGACAGCATAAAATTCGACGTTTATGGCATCATTACTATCAAAATACCAAGGGTTTAATATTTGTGATTGATTCAAATGATCCGGAACGCATTGGTGATGCCCAAATTGAATTGCAAAATTTATTAGAAGAACCAACATTAAAAAATATTATCCTATTAATATATGCAAATAAACAAGATTTACCGAATGCTTTACCATTAACAGAATTAATTACAAAAATGCATTTAAATCGTATATGCTCAAAGCATACATGGTACATTCAATCATTATGTGCCATCCATGGATATGGATTATATGAAGGATTAGATTGGTTATCTAATGAATTGACCAAATAATAATATTAATAATAATAGAATTATTTAGCAATTTAAATTGAAATAAACTTGCCATATATACTTACGTTAACAATGGTTTTAATACAGATTTTATATGCGTAAATGAGGCACGACTAACCAATTCTCTAAGTACTGATTCGGCTAATATCGGTGGACTTGATGGTGTTGCCTCTTCGGGTATTCCAATTTGATCAGACTTTTGGATTGGAATTTATTTAACGTTTATTTTCAAAATTGAATTTCAAAATAATCAAAAAACAAAATTTTGCTTACCTGCATATTAAATAATAATGATGGTACAATTTTTTCCATATGCTGACGATCCCAAATGTTCTCAACTAAATCATCGGAAACCGTTTTACGTATAACACCTTGTAGTCCACGAATACCTGCCATTCGTATACTATCACGTAATTCAATATTTTCATGATTGCCATGGCACATTGATGAAAATTTTGATATAAAAAAATCATATCGTCGATGGTATGATGGTGTATCCTCTTCGATATTGGCAAATTTAACAAACTATACATAAACCAAAAATAATAATCATCATAAATCATCAATACCTTTCAATACATTATAATATAAATTAAACTTACCGAATTGGTGGCCAATATTTGTAAATTTGGATTTGAATCTTCCAATAATTTTTGTACCATTCTCAAAAATGATTCAACAAATAAATTCAATGTTTGTGCATGACAAGCCATTAATAATAAATCCATAGCTTCCATTGCTATTTCTACCAATCTATAAACAAAAAATAAATAAATAGACGCGAGTAAAACATAAACATAAAACATATATTAGAATCAGAATAGATAGAAAGGATTTAATTTAAAAAAATATATTTACTTGTATCTTTTTCGATTGATATCCTTTGTGGCCTTCTGATATAAATATTCACCGATACGATCTAATTTTTCCGGTGAGCTAACCGAATAGAATGTTAACTTTTCCATATTTGATTTGACCAAACCATCTTCAGGATTTACCGGAAATATATTATCAACTAAACGTTTATATCGTGGTCGTAACGCTGAACAGCATCCACAACAACCTACAAAAAAAAAAAAAGATGTGTTTTTTTTTTTTTTTTGAAACATTAACATTAATCGCCCTTCTATTTCATTGATGATTAATAAAATGAACGTGAAAATAAATAAAAATCAATAACTTATTTCTGCCATCTAAAGAATTACCACCAACAACCACTGACGACCGAAGGCCAATTTAAGATTTTATCCCAATTTGAATTTGTTTTTATACTAAAATATTTTATTTATCAATATTTACCTCCACACATTTTTGTATTTTGTTTGTTATTAATAATATAATTATTATTTTAATTTATTAAATTATATTTAATTTGATAAAAATAATTAAAATTAAAATAAAAACATCACTCGGATCGCAATCACACACAAAATTTATGGTGATGCATTTTTTTTTACCTGTATGAAAATTGAAAACATGCAGAAGGAGAAAATTGATGTTATATGACAAAACAATTTAATTTAAAGTGACATCTATTTTATTTCCACTTAGGTTTTTGCGTTATCATTTCGTTTCAATTTTGTTAGGTTTTATATTTTTTCTAATTTTGAATTTGAATTTGATTTTTTTTCCATTATATAGTTTATGTTTGATTTTAAGTTGGAAAAAGTTTATTAATTTTATTATAATGTTAAATTTAAAACTGTTTTGTTGATGAAATTTCCCTACAGAACACTTTAGTAGTGGGATATTACAAATTTAAGGGATTATCTTCGTTCTGTTCGTTCTGTTTACTTGAAATTTTGAATATATATTAATGGTTTTATGAAGAATTCTATTCTGTGCTTTGTATTCTATATAGGTGTTTTCAAATTGGCAGAATATTTTCATCTAGAACTCTAAATTCCCAAACAATTTCATATATTGATTAAAAATGTTTGTGGGTTTATATTGAGCTAATTTTGGATTAAAATCCCGAAATAATCGCAATTAATTCTTGCCCATTGAGATATAGCTTCCATAAAAAAAATACGATAGTATTATATAGAATATCTAAATGTATCCAATTTTCTGTAT
Organism: Dilophus febrilis; assembly: GCA_958336335.1. Lineage (NCBI taxonomy): Eukaryota > Metazoa > Arthropoda > Insecta > Diptera > Bibionidae > Dilophus > Dilophus febrilis. The sequence goes on along the minus strand of OY284472.1, from coordinate 5,151,662 downwards.
AATAAAAACCACTTTGTACGAGATACCTTACAAGTTTATATTATAATAATAATAATAATAATAATAATAATAGTATATATATATATATATAAATAAACACGACACGATATATAGAACTATATGATTTAAAAAATGCATAATATAATATTTATTTAAAGGATTAATTTATTTATATACTTACATCCTGGATCCGTACATTTAACTACCAATGAATCAATAAATTCTGGTAATTCAATAGGTTCAAAACAACATTTTATCATTGACATTTTGGTAATTTTGATTTGATTAATTTATTAATTAAGGGATGTTTTTTATAAATATTATTCCATATTAGTTAACATATTATTTAAGGGTTTATTTTTATTCCACAAGATTATATTGACTCCGCTCTAGCTGTTTTCACTTAGCACAATATATTTACATCAAAAATTATATAATTTTTTGTTTCACTTAACAATAATAATTAATCCAATTAAATTATTTGATTATATATATTTTTGTATTACAATTTGTTTTTTTTTGTTTTTTATTTTACGTATACACTCGACTCTGCGATATCAAATTATATATTAATATAAAAAAAAATACATATATTTAGAATAACACAATAAATATAATATATAGGTACTATTGTACTATATATATATATATATATATAAAGTGAAGAAACAAAAAATTTAAATATTTAATGATATTAAAAATATCAACAAGGTGTTTTATATATACACATATATTATTTATTTATTCGATTGTTGTTCTATACACACACGTTGAAAACCATAAATACATTTTTTTAATATGCATAATATATGAAATGAACTTTTAATTTCTAGGTATTTTTGTGGTGTTGTTAAAAAATTTTTATAAATTTTAAAATACTTTAATTATTTTAATATACATAATACTTTTATTAGTTTATTTTAAAATACACAATTTCACAAGTTGTGAATCACGACTTATACAACTAATTTAACAATTACACAAAATATCATATTATTATATTTTCTTAACACAATCACTTTTTTGCGTGGGTTTTTTTTTTGAATATTATTTTATTCAAATGGTGTTGGTTTTTTTTAATATTATTTCTTCCTTTTATTTTTTTTGCAAAACTTTTTATAATTTATTTATAATCCTTGTACCTAAAAAAAAAAAAAAACGCACTCATCCAAATAAAAAAAATAAAAATAAAAGTACGCGTGTTCGACCTATAATATAATAATATATAAAAATTATATATTTCTAGAGGTCTTTTTGTTTTATTTTGTATATTGTTATAGATATATGTTTTGTGTGCCGTTGTCGTATGTCTTTTATTTGCTTATATTTTATTAAATCGATATAATAATATTTTTGTGAAAATGTGAAAATATGAACAAAAAATATGAAAAGAAAATGTATAATTATATTTATGTACCTAATAAAATATATATAAAAAGCTGTGTACAGTGAATTTTTCTATATACTATATATGAATATACAACACATACAACATAAGAAATGCTCTAAAACTAAACGAAACACAAAAAAAAACATCAACTTTTTTTTTTATATACAAATACATACACCAATATCTTTTCTTTTTTATATACAATCAAATACGTACCCCTAATAAAATTATTCAACCCCTTGTGAAAATTCTATGTATATATATATGTATAAGTTTTCACAATTTATTTTTCTCTATATATATAGCGATAAAAGATCATCGTCGACTATACGCACTTATATTTTTATTCAAAAATGAGGAGACTCGGCAAAAAGAAAAACGGATCCTTTTCGAATCCTTTGACATACCCTTATATTGAGTTTCAAAACAGAGATATTTGTCTAATAATCCCTTAGATTTCTATAAATACGAATGAGTTTTTCCATTTTTCATCACCATATACCACACCCCATCAAAAATCTCAACGATAAAATGAAATGCGATCTCCGTGTACTATTTTACTTTTTTTTACATTTCTTCAAATATCCTTCAAAAAGAGCACATACAAATTCAAAAGCAGGTTATTATTACAGATATTTCTTTCTGTTTCTTTATATAGATAACCAAAATTTATTACTTAACATTTTGATAAGAAGTTTTTATGAAAAATGTTTTGTATATAGTTGAATTTGTCTTCATCCTTATTGTCTTCTATATACAGCATTTTCCATAAACAAATCCAAAGGGATAATTACATGAAATATAATTTAAAATACGCGTAGTTAATTAATAAATCCATCCGTTTCTTAATTTTTCTTAATCAAAACTATATCTGAAATGCGAATATCGGAAAAATCAATCATTTTTAAATGAATCATTTTTAAATGAAAATTTCTTATAAAAATGAGAAAACGCAATTTTCATTTTATACCTTTTTTTTTATAGTAAATCTAAAATATATAAACTTGCATATATCCGCAGATTAAATATGCTGAAAACTGTATATGGTATATAGGAAAAATTAGGTCAATTTTAGAGCACACATTTTATATAGTTGCATTCAAAATATAAAGATGCGAATTTACCAACCCATATATAAAAATTCCAGCAAAGTTCATATTTTATATTTAAATGGAAATTTTTCGAAAGTTTTCATTGATCATTGCAGGGGGTTTTTTTTTATTATCAAATTTATAATGAATTTTCCAAAGATTTTTCTTAATTTATTCTAAAATATTCAAGATTTTCCATTTAAATAAAACTAATTTATTAATCGCCACTAATTTAATAAACCTTTTATATTTTAGTTTGTGTTGTTTTTCATTTTTATTTATATACAAAAAATCAAAAATTTGTCAATTATAAATAAATACATAAGTAATAAAAAAAAAACAATGAAATCAATTGCATGCATTAATTTTGCTAAATATATAATAATATGTCGTCTATTTGTTTATTACAATTAAAATAAATAATATGTCTATTATATACTTTAACAACAAATACATTTAAGTTGATCAATTGATAAAAAATCAATGATCTTATCAATAACAACAATTGGTAATTTATTATTATTATTATTATTATTATTATTATGATTATAGTTATCTGTTGTATTTTTAATATCATTTCGAAATGATATACGTTCAATTGTATTTATTGCTGAATCAATTAAAAATCGTATATTTTCACATTTTTTAACTTTCATTTCGATAACCGGACCATATAATGGAAATAGATGATGAAGATAATCCCTTGATGAAAATATACAATTACGAATCAATTGATTACGTAAATATTTTGCAACAATTTTGGATTTTTTAAATAATAAATTTAAAAATGTAATTTTACTATGTCCAATTTTTAATTTTTCCATTAAATGAATTTCATTTAAATATAAATTTTTCGAATATTCAGGAATTTTCATTATCATTTCACGATTATTATTATTATTATTTAAATTTTGTCGTATCATTTCCAATGAGATTAATTGAAAAATTTTATGTTGTACATCAATTTGTTGATTTTTTAATTGAATTTCATTTGAATGTTCCTCATCACCATCATCATCATCAACAGCAACATCAACATCATCATTATTATTATCCCGATGAATATTTTTATTATCTGATTCTGATTTCCCATTTAATTGTAAATCTATATGATGATTATGGTTATTATTATTATTATTTATTATTGATTCATTTGTTGTCGTCGTCCTCGTCGTAATTATTGATTTATTATTATTTTTACTATGATCCATTTGATAAAATGATTTAATTGTTTCATTATTATAATTTATATTTACATTATATTTTAATAATATTGTTAAAATGTCAATTGAACGATTATTTAATGCATAATCAATGGCATTTTTACCACAATTATCACATTGTTGTTCAATTTGCGTTTGTTGTTTTCCATGAACAGTTGTAATGGTTTTATTTGTGTTCATCATTTTTGTATCCGCAGTAATTGTTCCGGCTGTTAATAATTTATCAGCAATTTGAGAATTTCGATTACTCAATAATAAATTAACAATATCTTTTGAATTATATAAACATGCATAATGTAATGCCGTTCGTCCATTACACAATTCTTTTGCCATTAAATTAACATTGTATTCTAATAGGATTTTGGCAGAATCCAATAGATTATTCATCGATGCATAGTGCATTGAAGATACACCACATGAATCAATGGCATTCACATTCGCTCCGTTATCCAATAGGAGCTTTGTCAATTCACCGGTTTTACTGAAATGTAATGAATTTGTACCGAATACTGTTTTTGCATCAACATTCACACCGTTCACCAATAGAATTTCGACAATTTCAATGTAATTATTCATACTGGCATAATGTAATGCGGTTGTACCAAATGAATCGGCCGCATTCAAATCGGCTCCCCATTCAATGAACAACGATACCAATTCAATTGCATTATGAATACATGCTTTATGTAACGGTGTACGATTTTCATTATCTTTTGAATTTACATCAGCACCTTGTTCTAATAATAATTCAATTTCATATATTAATAATTTCTGTTGAATATTCATAATAAATTCTTTCTTTGGATTTACTGTTGATTTATTTATTTCAATTATTTTTTCATTATCGCCCGCCGGGGAATGATTGTCAATGTCTTTATAATGATGATCGTCGTCATCGTCGTCGACGTCACCATCATTATCGTATTGATTTTTTCCATTAGAATTTATTATCATATGTAATTTTTCATTTAAATTTAATATCATTTCTTTTTCTTTTTGCTATTTATCTTTTCTGCTTTAAAAAACACAAAAAATTATTAAAAAAGATATCACAAAACGCACACAGAAATTAATTTTTAATTTTTTTGTTAATTTAATAAAAAAATTTTTGTTATCTCTTTTTTATGTCTTTTTTTTAAATGATTTTATTTTATTCTTTTTTTATTCAGTTTTATGAAACGGTTAATTTTTTTCCGATTAGTTTGTATTATACATATAAAATTGCAGTATATTCATAGATATATTTTATTCTAGAATATATATATATATATATATATAAAATTTATATTTTAATAAAATTCTATTATTATAATTATAAAAAAAGCTTTTTAAATAGATTAAGTTATTTTAAGTTATTTTGTAGCTTTTTGAATATTTTAAATTTAAATAAATTTATCTATAAATTCAAAATATAATCTCATTATTAGATCTCTTTATGCGATACATACAATAATACTTGATGAATAGCAACCGCATAAATACGTGTTGTATTTGATAGATTATGTTTAACTTTTACTGGTACAGCTAATTTATTGATTATCCATCCTAGGGTTGTCAAGAAATGTTTAGAACTTTTAAAAAAAAACAGACATTTTTATAGGTTTAACGAGTAATACGAAAAATCTATACACGATTCAAAATGCAAACAAGCAATGCAATTGCCGGAAAAAATATAGTATAATTTTAATTTCTATCTAATTTATTCTTAAAGTGCATGGAATTACCTTTCTTTTGATGGTCTAATCATAAAGATTGGTTACGTGGTTCAAAAATTACGATAAATTGAAAATGTGGAAAATTTTCACATAAAAAATATGATTTATTTTTATTTAAAAGTGGAAAATCTCGGAAAAGTCATACGAAAGCGACTAAAGTGATATTAGAAGACCTTTAGTAATTTTTTATGATCTTTTTAAATATGCAATAAAATGTATTGGTCCACTTGAAAATTGATTGAGTATTGACAATTTTTATGAAATAATTGCATTTAAAAATACGATTTAATTTTAAATTATATCTAATTTTATTTTATTCTTAAAGTGCATGGAAATACCTTTCTTTTGATGGTCTAATCATAAAGATTGGTTACGTGGTTCGGAAGTTGCAATAAATTGAAAATGAGGCAAATTTTCACATAAAAAATATGATTTATTTTTATTTAAAAGTGGAAAATCTCGGAAAAGTCATATGAAAGCGACTAAAGTGATATTAGAAGACCTTTAGTAATTTTTTATGATCTTTTTAAATATGCAATAAAATGTATTGGTCCACTTGAAAATTGATTGAGTATTGACAATTTTTATGAAATAATTACATTTATAAATATGATTTAATTTTAAATTCTATTTAATTTTATTTTATTCTTAAAGTGCATGGAAATACCTTTCTTTTGATGGTCTAATCGATCAGAGTGCTTAACTATATGGTTCGGAAATTACAATAATTTGAAAATATGATTTTCTATATTAATTATATAATTTTCAATGTCAATATATACATATATATAGATAGGGAAATAAATATAATTAAATTTAAATTAATTATTTATATATAATTATTCAGCTCTATGAAAACAAGTTTATGTTGGCTAATTTTAAATATAATAATTATTATATCCCCTAAAAATAATGTCTTCATTGTTGTAATCAAATAATTATATATATATTATACAATTCACTATTTCAATTATTTAAAATATCAAATCGCATATAAAGAGTTCGTATCAATTCTATATATATATATATAGTATTTGTATCGCGGACATTCAGTTTTATAATAACATAATCGCAATAAAAAAAGGACATATAAACTGTGAAAATTGTGTTAGTGAATAAAAAAAAAAAAGATGGTAAAAAACAAAAACTATACATTATTATTATTAAAAAATCATCAGCAACGGCTGCAACAAGAACACCAACTAGAACTAAATAATTATTCATCATTATTATATTCAGCGATAATCAATGATGATCCAAATAAAATACAATCAATAATAATATTGAATAAAATCAACAATAATAATAATAATAATAATAATAAATGGTCGAACAAAACTAATTCTATAATAATTGATGATCTTCATCAGCATGAAGCGACATCACCATCAACAATTATTACTGATCTCCTCATTAATAATAATAAATGTTCAATAAAACAACGTTATTATTATATGCAATCACCATTACATTTAAGTTGTTTATTAAATTCCTATAAATGTACAAAAATTTTACTACAAAATGGTGCACAAATAAATGTTTTAAATCGTTTCAATCGAACACCAATTCATATTGCATGTATTATGGGTTCCATTGAAATTGTTTCATTATTACTATTTTACGGAGCCAATATTAATACAATTGATATTTATGGTAATACACCATTACAAAATGCTATGCAATTATTTCACTGTGAAATTATACTACGATTGGTTGACTACGAAGAGGTATGGATACCGACAATTAACAGTTCAATATTACAACGATTTTTTAATGAATGTAAAAATAATGAATGTATTCGTTGGATACGATCACTATTTGTTAAACAATATAAATTTGAATTACCTTGGTGTTATCCAAAATATTATTTAAATACTCAGCAAACCATATTTGAACCAGATCATAATAATAATAATAATAATAATAATAATAATAGAGGTTTATTATTGAAAGAAAATAATAATGTCGAGATGCATATCGTATCATCAGTTTCCGTAGGTAATAATCATCATCAAAATAAACTACATTATTATAAGAAACAACATTGTTATGAAAAAAATAGAATTATTGTTGAATTTATATGTGAAATTTAGTGATATATAATACAAAATATAGATTTTATTTATAATAAAAATTTGTTTTATTCATTTTCTGTTTATAAATGACGACGACGACAGGGTTTGATATAAATACGCGATTTTACATATATATAGTTATAGAAAATTCATGAGAAATGCGATTACTGTAATATAAGTAGATCTTTTTTTGTATATATCACCACTTTATGTGACTTTACTATGAGAATTTTCCCAGGAGAAACTCATTAAAAACCTCTTTAAATCCAAAACCAAATTATATAAAAAGAAATAAAAACATATTATAATAAAGGTTGATTTTTTAAAAGCTATAGGAAAGTCTTTCAAAAAAAAAACACATAAAATTCAGAAAAATGCATGAAATCTTTATTTGAATCGATAGAGTACGGTCCATATAATTTAATGTTTGAAGATTATTTCAAGCAAAAATGTTGACCTTGACTGCGCCTCAAATGGTCCATCCGCTTAGTCCAATTATGGCATACTCTTTCCAACATTTCGACCGGTATCTCACGAACAAATGATTCAATGTTATCTTCCAATGCGTCAATTGAAGCGGGCTTGTCTGTATAGACATGAGCTTTAACATAGCCCCACCAAAAAAATAGTCTAAAGGCGTTAAAACGCACGATATAGGCGGCCAATTGACCGGTCCCGAACGTGAAATAAATTGTTCTCAATTGAACTCACCTCTCAATAAGTCCATTGTGCTGTGTGGCATGTGGCACCGTCTTGTTGTTGAAACCACATGTCATGCAAGTCAAGCTCTTACATTTTGGGTAAAAAAAAAAGTTGGATATCATCTCACGGTAGCGCTCACCATTCACAGTTACGTTACGATTCGCATCATCTTTGAAAGAAGTATACGGTCCAATGATGCCACCGCAGCCCATAAACCGCACCAAACTGTGACTTTTTCTGGATGCATTTCTGGTAGCTCTTGCAATGCTTCTGGCTGATATTCACTCCAAAATCGACAATTCTGCTTATTTACGTTCTGCCCATTGAGTCAAAAATGAGCTTTGTCGCTGAACACAATTTCGTCACGATGAACTTTCTTAACAGAGCACGCATTTTGATAATGAAATTCAATAATGCGTTGCAAGCGTTGTTCGTTTGTAAGACGATTCATGGTTAAATTATATAGTTAAAACTTTAATAGTATGTATGTATATAGAGAAAAATCCAACAAAATCCAAGAATTATAAGGAAAATTTCTTTAATTTTTGATAAAAATCGTTTCGTTTTATGTATAAACTTTTCATTACAACTCCCAATTTTAATATGGCATATATATATTTCAAAAGATCATGAAAATATTACGATATATTTAAAAGAGACTTCCTTTAAACGAATTTTCCAAGAAAATTCGCACATTTAAAACAAAATTTCAAAATCGAATGCGGAAAATTGTTAAATATCGAAGCCGTTTTTAAGGACCGTTTTCGAAAGATCGTGAAAAATTAAATATAAATAAAATAATATTTATATATAAACTTCCTTTAAAACTGAATTTTCCGAGAAAATTTACGTTAAAAAAAAATCTCTAAATCAATATTGCAATGGAATCAATAGAAATCGAAGTGGAATCAATAGAAAAGGGTATTTTTATGGTGGGTGGGTGCGGGTAAAAACGGATGGAAAAATATAATATTTAAAATTGGGGGGAATAAATCAAAATAAGATTATAAATCATTTGCTCATGAAAATTTCCACTATATGGAAAACCCCCAATACAATTAAAAAAAAAAATATAAAAAATAATCATTTGCGATTTCCATTTGTTGTTGTTTTTCAAATTTATACCATTTTCTTTATTTGAATATTTGCTTTTATTTATTTTTTTATTATTTTTTTTTTTATTTTTAAATTAAATTTAGTTTTTTTTTTTTTTAATTTTATTAATTTTCTTATTATATTTACTTATTTTATTTATGATGCGGTTTTATAATAAACTTTTATTTTTATATATAGTTTTGGGTGATGTTATATAATATATGACTTTTTTCTTGTTAATTTGTTAATTGTTGTTCAATAAGTTGTTTCATAATTTTGTTTTTTAAATGTATTTGTGTTGGTGTGAGTGTGTGTGTTGGTGTGTGTGTGTAATTGCTGTGTATTTTTTTTTTTGAAAATTAATTAATTTATTTCATTAAAATATATTATATATAAAATTTTATATTATATATATACGGCGAGGCGAAAATTTTAATTAGTTTTCTCTTTTCTAAATTATTTTTAAGTCGCAATCGACAGCGTTTTATTTTGATTTTGATTGTTTTGAATAAATAATATATATGTCAATAATAACCTATATATTGAAAAGAATTTTATGTGATTGAAAAAAAAAAAACAATTAAATTTTTATGTATTTTAGTGTCATAAAATTAATTTAATTATATATATAGTATATATCATTAGAAATTTCGTTTGAAATATTTGAGATTTTTTTATATTAAAATTAAATGCTGGCGGTTGAATGGGTGTCTTGTGTGTCTGTTTGTGTTTGAGTGTGTGATGTGGTTTACAATTTTATTAAAAATTTATTATATATTTGATTTTTTCCATTTATATATTTAATTTTATTTATTTATTTATTTATTTATATATATATATATATTAATAATACATATTATATTTATTTTTATATTCATATTTTATAATTAAAAAAAAAAAAAAACAAAAATCACATTTAAAGCATTTTTTTTTAAATTTATATAATATATATTTATTTATTTATATTTATATATAATAAAAATTATTTTATTTTAATATAATTTTAATTTTATTTTTATAATAAATATAGTATATAATTAATAATATATAGTAAAAAAAAAAAAAAAACAAATTTATATTATTGGGAAAAAGAATCACGCAAGAAATAAATAAAAATAAATTAATTATTTATTTATTTATTTATTGGGAAAATTTAAAGTGGAAAAATCATTTTTTTTTTTCTTATATTATATTTTCCACAATTGATTTTTTATTTAATATATTCGCATATATCAATTATTTATTTTGTCATTGAAAATTTTTGTTTGGTTCCTTTTTTATGTAGAACATTTGTAGAATGGATTTATTATTTAAAAAAAAAAAAATTTAATCCTTTTTGGGGGAGGCTCACGCGGTTAAGTGATGAATTTATTTAATTATGTGGAAATAAGGGAGATTTAATTATGATTGATGATTTAATTTGAATTTTATAAGTATTAATGGTATTTTTTTGGTTGGCTTTTTATAGCAAAAATAATATATTTTTGAGAAAATAAAAATTCTTTAAAATCGCATTCATCAGATTTACTTTATGTTTTAATAATTATTAATTAATTATATTTTATTATTTTATTTCTGAAAATTATATGATTTTGTGTTTCGGTGTTTGTTTTGATTCTGTGTGTGTGTGTGGTGTGTGGTTTGTGGTTTGTGTGGGGGTGTTTTATTTGTTCATTGTGTATACATTTATTTTTTTCAAATATATTTAATTTTTTTAATTATATAATTCACTTTTTGACTCAAAAGTATACATTTATATGTATATATATAATAAATTTATCTGTAAATATTTTTATTATTTGATGGTTTTTTTTTTTTTAATTTAAAATTTTATGCTTTTATTACTTTTATTATATAATTATAATTCGATACACCAACAAAAAAAAAAAGGAATTTTATTAATTTATTTGTTTGTTTTTTTTTGGTTAAATTTAAATTTTCAAAAATGACAGAAAAAAGTAATAGTACACATACACATAAGAGTAAACTTTTTTAAATATATATATATATATTTAATTATATAAATTTAAATATATATATATATATATATATATATATTTATAGAGTTGTATTCAATTAATTATTATATTTTATTTTTGTTTATCATATATATATATATATTATAATTATAATTTCTCATCTAGGTACACACATATATATATATAAATATATTTATATAATTTAATTTTTTGGAAAAAAAAAAAATGGGTTTATTTTATTTTTCAATTATAAATTGTTAATTTTTTTTTTTTTTTTAGTTAAATATATAGAATATTTGTTGTTAATATATATAATAATAATAAATTGTATTATTTTGTTTTGTTTTAAAAAATAAGTTTATATTTTAATTTTTTTAAAAGAAATAAAAAAAATTGTTGTTGAAAAATAAATTGATTCATTTTATTTTTATTTTTTATTTTTTTTTGTATTTATTTAATAATATATTTGTTTTGTTTTGGTTTTTTTTGTTAATGTATATATTTATTATTTGACGAAAAAAAATTGTATTTTATTGTGTGTAAAAATGTTTTTTTTTTTTTTTTGTTTATTTTTTATTTAAAAAAATTGATTTATTCTTCTTAAATGTTTATATTATATAGTTTTTTTTTGTTTTGTTTTGTTAAAGATATATAAATAAATCCATAGTTTTTTTGCCTCTATATATATATATATAAATATATTATACGATTAGGATAATGATGAAAAAATTGTAGAAAAAAAAACAAAACAAACAAAAAAATTAATAAAATAAGATAAATGAAAATTAAATAAATATATATATATAAGGGGATTATATAATCAGTGCGTTATTACATATATAAATAAATTGTTATATTAATTAAGGGATGGTTTTTTTATATATATATAGATTCTATATTATATTTTTATACGGATTAGATATTATATATATAGATATAGAAAAATCGGATTGATGATCGCTAGTATAGTAGTAGATTTAAAATTTTTTTTTTTTTGTATTCGATTATTAATTTAATTTTAATTTTCCTTCCTATATAGTTTATTCTCGTCTATTATAATATTTAAATTTTTATATATATATATATATGGTTCGGTTCGGATATCGGCGATGCGATGTGGAAAAAAAAGAAAAAGGAATATAATAAAATAGGATAATTATAATTTTTTTTTGTTTGTTTTGCATTTAATCGCTCGCAATCAAATTCGTTGGATTCTATTTCATATATATATATTCATATTCAATTCATCATAAAACAAAAAATTAAATAACAAAAATACAATTCTCATTTAAATAAAATAGAAAAATACCCAAAATTCAATCAAAATAATTAGCTTATTATAGATAGTTTTTATCAATCTCAATTATCAGTTTTTAACTTTGAGCATCGCAATATGCAATATATATCTCTAACCCAAAAGGACATATGTGTGTAGAAAACATTTTTTATTCAAATCAAAATTAAACTCTTATTATAATGACTGCGTGATATATATATATGTTTTAGTGTATGGAAGGACATCAACACCATCTGCGTAATAACTATCGGTAGAAATTGAAATTTATTTCTACTGATGGTTTTTATTGAAGGTCCTTTCCATTCCACAAATCAAAAATCACATTACAATTGATGATTTTCCATTTCCATTTCCATAAATGTGTATAAGCAAAACATCCATATAATAAAATCCATTACATCATCCATCAGTCAATTTCCTAATTTAATTTGTTACTCCCCCCGTAAAACTTCATTCATTCTTCTTTTCTTATTAAAAATCCATCCATATATTAAATCCCCACCCATCGCGTATACAATAATCAATTGTAATCTTTTTCATTCTCATTCTTTTTCAGGAATAACGCATCTAAGGAATAACGGATTCAACGTTTTTTACATAAGAATTTTTATATACTTACTTGCATATGTATCAAAAAAATTATTATAGCTATTTTTCCACGGTATTACTGGACTCATCCAAAAGAGACCTGATATCATATAAAGAAAAATCCCCAAAATGTTTTCACTTTTCTCAACTAATTATCAGTATCTTAGACCTTAGACGTAGAATGTAAAAAATTAAAATGTTAATAGGATATTTCTGCGAGAACAAACGAACTCCACAATATATTTACTGTATTTATTTATACGTTTTTTTACTTCATATATATTTTATAATTTGAATTAGTTTTAAGATGGAAGGATTAAGAAGAGTGTGATGATTGTTTATTTGTTGATTGGATCGTAGTTTTTGAATCAGTATGTGTGAAATGTATTTTTCGTTTTGTTTATTTGGCAAAAATTTACTTTATATATCAAAAACTAAAACCCTTTAGAATTTTCCGGCTAAAAAATAAATTAAAAACAAAAAAAAAACAGGAACAATTTAAAATTATAGCTCTTTAAAAATTAGAAAAATGTTTGAATAAGTTTCCTTTTTGATTTTTTTTTTGGTACAAAAATTCAATCTATTATTTAATTATTTAAGAAATTGTTAACTAAATTTATATTCATTTAAGATAATTTATTATATAAGACAAAGCTCAAACAGTATTTTTTTCATATATCCGCATTATTGTAGTAAAATAACTAAACATTTCTTCTTAATATATATATATATATTATTGACTATAAATAATCTTACTACCGCACTTATATATCCACTATATAATGAACTATTTTTCGTTTTTTTTTGTAATGGTTCTACTTTAAAAACATTGTCTGTTTATTCTGTGATGGAATTAATCGAATTCAATTTTGTAAAACTCCAAAAAAATTGATAGATAAAAGTGAGACCAAAAAAATATAGTAACACCATGAAATTTGCGACTGATTTCTAATCGGCGAATCGGCGAATCTATCTTATTATCAATGGTATGCTTGCCAGATTATTCATAAATTTAAAAACACTCACACAGTATTTTTATTATTCACAATCAATCCTTTTTTTTTTCTTTAATAACATATATAAACAAATCCGTTCCTTTAACCTCTTTGTTCTTTATACCACAAAAAAAAAGAAAAAAAAGAAACACATCTTTCATGTTCTAAACAAAACAAAATTTAAAACCCAACATGGAAAATTAAATAAAAATACGATATTAAAAAAGAAATAAATTAAGAATACTTGAAATTTTCGTACATTATCGTATTATGAATGATAATAAAAGATATTTTTTGTTATTGGTTGACCGAAGTTACTGATATTTTACCTGCCAAGGGATTGTTAATCAACTTCCAGGCTCAAAAGTGTATAGAGTTCATTCTGACAGAGTTTTTAGGGTAATACAAGATATTATAATGATTATGACGACAGTTGTCATTACAATAACAGTCCTTAAATGCATGTTCGCCAATGAATAGATATTGCGGATGTGTGTGTGTTTTTTTTTAATTTTATTTATTTATCATATTGTGTGTGATATTCCAAAATGTATTCTTAATTTTATTTTATTGAATGTGTATAAGAACCAAGAATATAAATAACCACAAAAAAAAAAATGTAATTTAAGCAATGTATCTGATGGTTGCGGAATAATTCCAGTTTACGATAATAATAATTAATTTTAGATTCTGAGAAAACTTGTTTCGCCATCGGTTTCATCATCATCAATCATATGAAACAAAATGAAATAAATGAAAAAAAAAAAATCATAGATAAATAATCATAATCATAATAATAATAATAATAATAACAAACATTCCTTCTTTTTTTTTTAAAGTATAAAGGTTTTTACTCTTTCATATCATCAGGAAGTCATCACATTCTCCTTTGCATGAATGAATGTACACATTTTTAATTATTAATATTGTTTTTCCTATCACAAACCAAAAAAGACCATTTCACCAGTTTCTTTCTTTCATCATCTTCTTTTTTACTTAATCCCGTTTACATTTTCACAACAATTCCTTTTATCTATTATTCGTTTTTCTTTATCTAGCCCGTTTTAAATTTGTTTGTTTTTCTATCTCCCACATTTCTGTTCTAGTTAAAAATTGATATCGTTTTTTTTTTTTTCACTACTCTTCTTACATTTTTTTTTTCCTTATTCTCACAATAATTCCATATTTTATAAATATTTTTTTTTTTTTTTTACAAAAATGTACACAAATATATAAGATTATTTTTTGTTTTATATATTAATTATTATTATTATTATTAATTAATTGTATTCATATATAATTTTTAATTTATAAAGAAAAAAGAAACATCAAAAAAAAAAAAAAAGAAAAAGAAAAAGTAGTGGTGCTTTTCTGTTCTTCTAGATTCTAGAGAATAATAAGAATAATATTTATTTTTTTATTTTGTTTAAAAAGGTGTGTGTGTGATAATTGAACAAAACAAAAAGTATTTTTTGTGTTTCATTTTTTAAATATAGTAAAATAATAACAATAATACATATATATAAAAAAAACAACAATATTGGACAAACCGAATGAATGAAAATATATTTTTATTTAGGGACCTTATCTTGAATGGTTGGTGTGTGTGTGTGAGGTTTCTGTATGTGAGATGATTAAAAACTTAATAGAAAAGAAAATATTAAAAAAAAAAACAAAAATATTAACAAATAAAAGATAATGAAATATTATTTTAATAAATATTAAGAAAGAAATCTATTTAGTAATAATTTTTGTGGAATATAGAATTGTTTTATTTATTTTGTTCAAATATTTATTTATTTATATATATATATATATATTAAATGTTTTGTTGTTACACGTCTCTTGGTTGTGGTACACCAAAAAAAAAACGGTCTTCTCTATATGTTTTTTTATAAGATAGAAAACATGATGTAGAATTAAAGAAAAATAATAAAAAAAAAAAAAAGAAAAATAAAAGGAAGGAATTATGTATTTTTATCGTTTTTTTTTTTTTTTTTTCTTTTTTGTAAGAGGTGATTAATTTTAATAATAATATATAATTATAATAATTAATATATATAATAATATGTTAATTATCTTAATTAAAAATTGTTGTGTTGTTACAATTAATTTAAGTTACTTCAGTAGTTGGTTTTTTTTTTTTTTTTTATTATTATTTTTTTTATTTTAAATTTAATTTTTTTTAATATATAATTATTTATTAAATTTTTATATTTTTTTTTATATTTTTAATTTAATTTAAATGTATTTCATTTTATATTTTTGTTTCTTCTTTTTTTTTTTTTGTTTGTGTTTTAAATTAATAAAATGATGTTTTGCTTTTTCTTCTTTTTTCTTTTGTTATTTTCTCTTTTTTTTTTTAAATTAAATTAGAAAACAAATAGAAGTAACAAAAAAAACAAACTGTAGCCGGAAAAACTTGACTTGGAATTTTAAACATAAAATACATATTTTTTTTTATTTTTTTTTATTAATTATTATTATTTTATTATTATTAATTGTGAAAGAAGAAGAAGAAGAAGAAGAAGAGAGGTTTTTTTTCAATTTCTAAATTTTGTTTTCTATTATTAGTGTGTGTGTAATATAATTAAACGAAAAAGAAAACAAAATACATTAAAAAAAAAAAAGAAAAAAAACGACACGATTATTTTGTATAAAAAAAATTTAGTTTTTTATATAAATTAATTAATTAATTATTATTATTATTAAATATATATATTTATAAAAAAAAAAGAAAAAAAAACAAAGACAAAAAAAAAGAATTTGTAGTAATTTATAAAAATATTTTATAAAATTACATATATATTAATATTAAAATTGAATAGTATTTTTATTTTTGTTTTTTTTTTTTAAATATTAATATATTTTCTTTTAATTATTTTGAATGTATTGGATAGTAAGTAAAAAATATTTAAAGAATAAATAGAACGGAAATAAAACCAAAAACAAGACCGCGAAGAATTTTTTATCTGATCATCATTTGATCACAGATCATGAATGATTGATTGACAATGGAATTTTTATTTTTATTTTTTTTTTTATTTTATTAATTCCTTTTAATTTGGTGTTTTGATTTGTGTGTGTGTTGTATGTGAAAATATTAATAATAATAATAATACAAAAAAAAAAAAAGAGAAAAATAATAATAATATTAAGTTTATTATTAATTAAACCGGCTACAGTTTTTGTTTTTATTTTTGGTTGTTGAATTATTACTTAATTTTTCCATTTTCTTTTTATTTTACAATTTTTTTTGTTTGCATTTTTCATTCATTTTTTTTACGCTTCCCGAAAAAAAAAACTAAACAAAAACAAACAAATATAATAAATTAAAACACACACAAAATTATAAAAGCTTTTATTTTTCAAATATTGTTGTTGATGTTGATGTTCTTTTTGTTTTTTTAATGTTTTTAATTTGTTTTGGTTGTTGTAGTTGAATTTTTTTTTTTTTTTTTATTTAATTTTATTTTATTTTATTTATTTTTAATTTAAATTTATATTTTTTTTTTTCTTTTTCTTTGTTGATGATAATTAATTAATTAAAAAATGATAATATATTATTATTATTATAATAAATGTGTAGAAGAACTCCTACTACTTCGCCTCCTCACTTCGATGTCATCATTGTTACGAATTCTATATTATTATTATTATTATAATTATATTATTATAATTATAATTATGGGAAAAGGAAAAAATATTTTAGTATTAATATAAATAGGTAAAAAAAAATATATATTCTTAAAATAATAAGGGATATTATCTCTTAATTAATTGTATCTAAGAGAATTTTATATTAATTTACTACTATTTTTTACAGGGATTTTATTTTCAACTATTGTGTAACATATTTCATGGGAAAAAAATTGTTTTAAACTCTAATAGATTTTAATAGATTAGGATTCTGAATTCTAAATTCTGATAAAAATCATTATATAATGAAAGATCTTTTGATCGAAATTATAGAAGAAAAAAACAATTAAATAACTGTTCTGTAGAGTGTAGATTTATTGAATTAAAATAAAAGAACATTTCCTTTAATGAACCACATAATCGAATATGTATTTAAAAGTATTTCCGAACTCACAAAAACAAAACAAAAAAAAACAAAGAGGTAAAAATAATAATGAAGATGATCTTACCTTCATAATTAACTTGACCATCACCATCTATATCAGCTTCACGTATCATTTCATCAACTTCTTCATCTGTTAACTTTTCACCCAAATTTGTCATAACATGTCTTAATTCTGCGGCTGAAATAAAACCATTACCATCTTTATCAAATACCCGGAAAGCCTCCCGAATCTCTTCTTCACTATCGGTGTCTTTCATTTTACGTGCCATCATTGTTAAAAATTCTGGAAAATCAATTGTTCCATTGCCTATAAATTATTTTGATTAAATTAAATTAAAAAAAAATTAATTATCATATAATTGGAAAATAGTATGTATTATTAATGAAATATATATATTATCCATTTACCATCAGCATCTACTTCATTTATCATATCTTGTAATTCGGCTTCTGTTGGATTTTGACCTAATGATCGCATAACTGTACCCAATTCTTTAGTTGTAATGGTACCATCTCCATCTTTATCGAATAGTGAAAATGCCTCTTTGAATTCAGCAATTTGTTCTTCTGTTAATTGATCAGCCTAAAATAAAATAATCCATTCAATCAATTAATAAATTTTCCATTTAGATGTTATTTTAAAAAATATTAAAAATATTGATAAATTTTTAAATAATAATTTAATTGTTCTTGTACATTTTCAAGGGAGATATAATTAGAATAAAAAATTTCTATTCGAAAATCTTAGGGTATGGCACGTGAAATGCGATATAAAAAAAAATAAAAAACAACCCCCCCATTAAGTAAATCAAATTATTTATATATTTTTAATGTTTTTCTGTCTCTTGTAAATCAAGACATTGTAAATCAAGACATTGTAAATCTCAAACAATTATTTCTACTATAAATTTTTTAAAAAACCATTTCTATATACCAATATATTGCAATATTATATATATATTTTTGTAATATAAATCAAGGATCTTAATTTAAATATACAGTAAAAATCAATAAAAAAAAACCCATAAATACAATTCATGGTAAGGTCATGTGAAATGAAAAATAAATAATAATAAAATATTACCACAAAAATAAAGCCAAAACAATATATATATATATTAATAGGATTTAATTTTTTCTGTTTTTTTTGTTTTACATAAATTTATTTATATATGCATGCACGCCAGGGTATGTATAAAAAAAAAAGAAGATAATTTAATCAAGAAAAATAGGAATATTATATTAGATATACAAACTACTAAACTATATAACTAAAAAAAGAAAAAAACTCCATTATCTTTAATATAATCAAAAAAAATTATAAATAACTAAATAATTGTAATGGATTTCTATTCTTTTTTTTTTTAAAATACAATTTAGTTTTGGTACCATCTCTTATAATAAGTTTTTAGTAAAAATAAATATTCTTACATTTATATATATATATATAAGACTATTATTGTTCAATGCAGGGATGTTTTATGACCTTATTATTCTTAAAAAAAGATATTCATTCTTTACGAAAATGTTACTTTTAAATGCAATTCCCATATTTAAAGATATTCTGGATTTCCAATTGAACTCTATGATATTTGAAGTTTTATATATACTGTTCAATAATTTTGCACAATTTTTATGTGGTGGACAGTTTAATAAGATTTGGAATCAATAAGAATTTGAAATTGATTATATTTTCAGAAACATATTTTTGTCTGAATTGGATGAAAATACGATCATTCCAGGTGAAGTTATCAGAGTCCGAGAGGAGACCTGCGATTCTTATTCCTATTCTTAATACCTTTCTATAAATATACTAATATTTATTACTACACGTTCTTAAGATTTCAACAGAAGTTTTCACTATCACGTTATATAGATTGATACTTATTCTTTATCTTGAGAAAACCCATAGAAATTGGAATATTTTATTCAAAGATCTTGTGTATTTCTCTCAGAAACCATTTGATGTTTAAACTATCTATTGACAAAATTGAATTAAAATGCAATCCGATTTAAAATTAAACCGCCTAGTTTTTATTTTATCGAAAAATATATATAAATGGCAAAGATTGTGTCTTAAATAGAAAAAAAAAAGAAAAAAAATTAAGATTTTCACTTATATGTAAATATTTTAGTACACCACAATTGGTGGAATCTTTTCTTTTCCTTTATATCCTCATATATCCATAAATAAATAAATATTTATATAATATTATAAAATAAACAATTTATAGAGAGAGGTGGTATTAAAAAATATGAAGAAATTGCAATCCATTTAAAGGATATAGTATCCTCCATCCATCCATCCATCCATCCATCCATCCATACTTATAAATTATATAAAAATGGATTTTTCTACTTATTTTTTTTGGTTTATGATGATCATGATGATGTTATGATGTAGGATATATATATACATTTTTTGTTTATTTGTTTGTATAGTAATATTTCCATATATGGTTTTTTTTATTATTATTATTATTTTCAGATATAATCACAAAAAAAAAGAAAAAAAAAATATAGCCTCAAAGCATTTTTACATTTATCTTTATCTTAAATGAAAATACCAAAATAAAAATGAAAAGCATAAATTTGTTTTCATAATCATAATAATAATAATACATAAAAATACATAAAAATATTTGAATTATTTTGAGTTTCTATTATATATATATATTTTTGTGGGCTTAATATAAAAAATAATAAAATATCGGTGTAGGAATTACACACAAGATTTTGTTTTGTACTTGTATATATTGTTTTTTCCATCCATATTTCATTTTTTTTTTTTTTTTTGGTTTAATTTTCATCATCATTTTCGTTTGTTTTTCACATTTCAATTATTTATTATATAGATATAAATATATAAAAATATATGAATAAAAAAGCGAAGAGATTATTAGGGGTGTGTTATTATTTTTTTTGGTATTTCGTTAATTTATTTTAATATATATAATAATAATAATTTGTGATGGCAGTAATTGAAAATGAATATAATTTTCCAACACAGTCTTCGGCGTTCTCGTTATTATATATATATATATATATTTATTTATTTATATTTTCTTTTATTATATTACAAAATTTTTCCATTGATGTTTTTTGTTATTATAATCTATATGTATTTTATATTTTTCTTTTTTTGTTTCAGAGTATTGATTTTGATATGTCCTAGAAATTATTATTATTATTATTATGGATGAAAATGACGATAATGATATGTACGTTGACTCCTCACAATCATCGTCCAACTAAACTACTATACTAGGAGGTGATGTGTGGGGATAATTTCGTTTGTTTTGTATTTGTTTTTTTTTTGGTACAAACTAACGACGACGACGACGACGACGACGACAACAACGCGATATTAAACCCAACAAAATAAGGTATTTATATTTATTATTTTTTTCTTTATATTAACGGTGCCATCATCATCATCATAATCAACCCCCCCAAAACCTCCCCATATAAATATACTTGGGGAAATAAAATACTTGTATGCGGAATTTATAAGAGTTTATTTTTTATTTATTTAGCTTTTTTCGTTGTTGTTCTACTCTATATATATATATTGTTGATTTGACTGTGAAATAAAGGGTAGTTTTAGTTAGTAGAACAACAGCGATAAGGGTGGTGGTTTGATAATGATGATGAGGATGATAGCACTGATGGTGGTGGTGATGATGAAGACAAAAAAAAAATGGTACTATATATGGTATAGTTATTTAATCTGTATGATGGCGCATATATCTGCATGAAATTAATATATCATCATTTTCATTGTATTACATGTATATATATATATATATATATATATATATATATATATAAATTCTTTCTTTATATAATAAATATTCACTATATAGTATACCATATATAACGATATAACTAATAAATATAAATTGTACTCATATTATGATGCCTAAACGATGCCATAAAAACAAAAATTGAAGATTCTTATATTCTTGTTTTTATTTCATTTTCATTTTAATTTTTTTTTTTTTTCCAAACATCATACACATTCTTCTTCATTTATGCTTCTTCAAAAGCTTTAGTGTTAATATAAATTGGAAGTGATTATTTAGAATGATGTGATGATCATGATGATGAAGACATTCATATAGAATAAAGTTAAATGTATGACACATTCTATATGATATATGAATAATAATAATAAGAATAAATATATACTTTCTCATTTATTATGTTTTATACTGAATTCTAACATATCACAAAAAAAAAAACATATAAATAAATGTAAATTAGTATATACAAAAAAAAAAAAGATATTGAATTTCTTTATGAAATAGAATATTTAAATCTGCTAAAATTATCTTATGTCAATCTTCTACAACTTCTTGATATAAGAATTTTATTTTATTTTTATTTTAATATAAAATAATGTGTTAGTAACAGATAAAAAAAAAAAAAAAACCCTTGAATTTGTATGGGTGTTAATGGAAATTGTGAAATTAGAAACAATTTTCTTTCAATAGAAATGTGTTTTTCATTTTTTTTCCTGAAATATTAAATTTCAAATAAATTTTGTTAGATATCTTAAAGATAAAATCCTTAAAAATTCTAATGGGAACGTTGTCCATAATTTTTAAGATAAAATGAATGATCTGACAGACACACCCAATTTTATCATCATCACTCGATGTAGTAGTTTTTCCTAGGAAAAGTGACTGATAAAACGTCAAACAATAACTTAATCATTTAGTAATTTAATTAACATTCATATATTCTGACAAAAATTGTCTATTGTTTAGCAGCAATGCAATGAGACCAATTTCGAGACAAGACAATTTCAATTAATATTAATAAATATCCTTAAATAAATTAAATAGTCTTAAAAATCATTGTCATTGTGATGTGTGTGTCAAAGGTCATATAACCGAAAATAAAAACTCTTCCAAAAACAAATTTACAAATTTAGTAACACCACACAAATCATTGAATATATATTTTTGGATAAAATAAATAATATTGTACATAAATTTACAAAGAAAATTATAAAATATATATACGTGATATGATATGGTGATAGGATTGTAATATAAACTTATACATATATTATAATATACCATAGATACTCGTCGTCGTCGTCGTACGTGAAACGCATAAAATCATACATCGTAAATCGATATATATACATATGGAAATAGTTGTAGTGTATCTATAGAGATATATATATATTATATATAGATAGAGAATAGATATTACAGAAAACAATTCCGAATAAAAATATAATCAAATTTATTGGAATAAATATAATAAAAATAAATAAATAAAAAACCATAAATTATTCAATGTGACATGACATGGAATATATTTGTTTATATAATGATTTCTATATAAAAAGAAAGAAAAGAATGTGCGGTATCTCCCGCATATACGAAAAATAAATTCTATATTGATCAATAAAACATATTCTATAAATTGTTATTTGATCGATGATGAATATATATATATATAAATGAGAGTTTGTTTCAAAAAATTATCATGACTTTTTAACCTTTAGGAGTTTATTATAATTAACTTTCATGAATTGATTAATATAAAGTTTGTCTAATTATTGTCAAATGATTTGTCTTCGTTTGCCAAATACATCATTAATTATACAGATTTATTTCTATAATAATAAAACTTACACAATTTAAAACAAAAAAAACCACTTACCTTTTCTATTATTATTATATTAATGATTAATTTTTAGTTTTAATGACTAATCTCACATAGATGATTATATTATTATTATTATTATTACTACTATTAGTCAATTATTTGTCTTTGATTTAACAAAAACTACAAATGAGTAATAAATATATTAAATATATTTTTTTAAATGGGGGGGTTTTCCTAATTGTGATTTGTTTCTTTAGCAAAAAAACTCACATTTCTGATAGTAAAATATCATAATAAGATAAGGCAAAATGAAAGAATTATTCCAGAAATTTGATTTTATCATATAACAAAAAAAAAACCCCCCCATAATATAATTAATAGTCTTTCGTCTTTCATAGTCTTTCAAATATGATAAATATTTCTTCCTTTCCATATTTAAGTGGATTGTTTTTCATACCATTTATTCTCTTTCTATCTGGAAAATCTATCACTTTTTTTTAACAAATGTTATGCCACATTTGATCTTCAAATATGCCACAATTAACACACACATCAGGTATGACTAGACAACGCACAAAATTCTTTGATTAAATTACTTGATAAATTTGTGATTAGAATACAGTAAAAAAAAATAAAAACCAGACTAAACAAGAGTATTCTTCTTCTTCTTCAATGTATAAAATATTATATAAAATTAAATTGTATTATAGATAAAATTTTAGTTAAATGAATTTTTTTTTTTGATAAAAATTATAATTAATCCTGGTTTTTAATCCATTTTAATACTTTCTTTTCTTTATTATTTTTTAGTGTGTCTTTAAATTTTTCTTAACAAAATATTTTATTTAAAATTATATTTTGTTTTAGCCAAATTTAAAGTTATATATATATTAATTAATATATGAGTTTTTTAAAAGCACTAGTAGAATTAGAAATTTATTCAAACCAGCGACTCTAAACTCAATATACTTATACTAAAATAATTGGGTGTTTTTTTTGTTTAACATAATATTTATTTATGGATTCTACAAAGTTTTTAAGTCTGTATTTAAGTAAATGTTCGGGGATTTATATTCGCATACAATGTCCTTTTGTTATTCGTTGTAGTATTGATGGAATTTAATAGATAGTATAAAATCGATTATTTTTTTAGTAACTCATTGGAAGAAACCTTAGATTATAATAAATGATATAGGAATTTATACATAATTATTATAATTATTATAAAATATATTTCATTTTTTTTTTTCTGTTATTTTCTGATTCCCAATTGGAACATTTATTTTACCATTTGATATTCCACATATAGATAATAAATATAATTTATATACACTATATATCATCATATATTGTATATTATATATGTATAGTTATAATAAAATATAACCATATATGGTTTATGTAGCTTATATATATATATATATATAGTTATATGCATATTTATGTTTTATTTTTTTTATCGTTGAAATATTTTTATTAGAAAATCAATAGATAGAAAGAAAGAAAGAAAGAAAAAACAGTCACACACCCACACAAAATTCCTCGCTAAAATAAATCGACAATTTTGCCTTATCTGTTATTAACAGTAAAAAAAAGCATCGATTTATAATCTTATCCCATTTCTGTTGACTAATTTAATAGTTAATAACTATGAAAATTAGTTTTCTCAGCTATTAATAGTAATATTGACGATTTAACAGGAATATAATAATATACGGAAATCCATTTTCTTTGTAAGGTTTTTATAATTGTTTTATTAGTACTAAAAAAAAAAATTTTTTTTTTTAAATACATATTAATTATTTTGGTGTGCAAGGAAATGAATTTTATAAATATATATGTACATTAAAAAATATTAAATAAAATAAAATATGACATCATAAAGATAAAATTTCCAAATTTTTTTATTTTTTTTCAAATAAAATTATCACAAATTAATCAACCACAATATTATAACAACACAATATATACAAATATATACACACAATAATAATAGAATTCGAATATAATAATAATAATAATAATGGTAGTGTATTAAGTAAGCAAAAATGATTTAAGTCTCTTCGTCCCGCTTTATTAACATGGAAAAAATTTTCTGTTATTTTTAAATATATATTATTTAAATAAAAAAAAAAAAAAAAACCATATACATAAGTGGGAATTTTATCGTTATTTGTTATTTATTTATTTTTTTGTATTGTTATTTATTTTTTATGTGGTTGTATTGTTAAATTATGAATCACATTTTTTTTTTTTTTTTGAATTGGGTGATAATCATCGATAAAAAGAAAAAATAACAGCAAAAAAAAAAAAAAAAAAAAACCTATATCAAAATCAATTCAAGTTTTATTTTTTTTTTTATTTATCATTATCTTATTTACGTAAGGTTTTTTTTTTATTGTTATCACCATTCATTAATTATAAATGATTAATAAAAATAATAAAAATAATAATCAAATTGCAATAAATTAAAATTTGATATGGAAAATGTGACATTAAAAAGTAATAAATTTAAAAGGAAAATGATAACAAAAAAAAAAAATTTATTTGAATGACCAAATAAAAAAAAAAAAAATTTTCTTTTTACGACCATTACGACGACAAGACAAATTAAATTCATGGCGCAGCATAGCCGCACAGCAGATAATAAAAAAAAATAAAAAAATACACAAACACATCTTTTATTTTTTTTTATATATACTATATATATATGCATATACATATCGTAAAGGCAATATATACAATTCATCTTTTGTTTGTGTGTTGCTTGTTGTGTATAAAAAAAAAAAAAAAAATACGTATTACTACTGGAAAATGAAAATGGAAAATGAATTTCCACGTTTGGGTGTGTTTGTTTTTGTATGTATTCATATATATGATTCTGTTTTCTTCGGAAAAACGGATAATAAAACAACAGAAAATACGCATGCAATATTACTTGATGTTGATGTATATACATTTTCTATGCGATGCGGGTGTGTAGTAGTAGTATACAGTTATTTATTATTTTATTTTTTTTTTTGAAAATCGCATCATTGCGCCGATAAATAGCATTGTTGTGTGTGTAATACTGTAATGTGTATATGCAAATATATAATACAAGTTTAAGCTTATATTTTATGGCTTATTGATTTTCCTTGATAATTTTTTTTTTTTTTTATTATTTGAAAATTTAATTAATGTATTTTTCCAATTTATAATTTTTATTATCAAATTAATCAAACTTTCCTTTTTCGAATGAAATTATTTATAGTTTTATTTTAACCAAATAAGTGATGTATATAAAAAAAAAAAAAAAAAATAAAATACTGTGTGATTTATTATTATATGGACTTGTATAGAATTTAATGAAGTAATTAATCGGTCGTTTTTTTTTTTTTTTTTTGTCTGTCTGTTAATTTATATATTATTGTGTTGTCACACAAAGTTTATAGCATTAAAAGTCATTAACAAAAAATTGATTTATTTTTATAATCACAAATGTAATTAATTAATTAATACCCCATCCAAAATTACATAAAAAATGTTTTTTTTTTATAGATAAAAGAAAAAAAAGTTATAAATTTTATTTATTTTTTTTATAAAAGGGAATAAACAAAATAAAAAAAAAGTACACATAAATAATGGAAAATTTTAATGTGCGTACTTGAAGAAATATTATATATATATATATATACTATTATACTAATTATAGTCATCATAAATATTTAATTAAATATTAAACATTTTGCATACCAATTACATTAAACACCACCAACAACAACAACAACAACAACAACAATAGAAAAAAAAACAAGAAACCGTAAAAAAAAAAAAATCATATAAGTCACCTCATCAAAATCACACATTCATACGTGCACACAAAATACAAAATACAAACACACACCCATACGCATACAATACTTATAATAAGCAACGTGTTTTTTTTTCTTCTTTTTGTTTTTTAATTATTTATTATAAATTAACAATTAACATAAAAATAATAAATAAATAAATAATTATAATTATTTTAGGTATTTTAATGTGATTTTACTGAAAATTGATGAATGAGAAATTGGTTTTAAATCATAAAAAAAAAAAAAAACGAACAATAAAAAGGAAATTTTTTTTTTTTTTGTGCAAATTTATTGCTGTTTTTTTTTTTTTTTTTTTTTTGTGAAATAAAACGAAATATTTCCGCCATCAATCTACTACATCATCATCATCATCATAAAGAATATAATTATCATCATCATTCATTATTATTATTAGTATTTGGTTAGTGGTTCCAATACGATAAAAATGATAGATGATTGGGAATAGGAAATAAATGATGATGATGATGAGTCTGACTATTGACTATACGCGGCGTCGGCATTTATTTATTCATGACACGAATTTAATTTTTTTTTTTTTTGGTAATTCTTGTATTATTATTATTCATAATTTTTGGTTTTAAAAATGAAAAAAAAAATTGTTACGGTTAAGAATTACAAGAAAACAAGGGCATTCATTATTAAATAATAAAAAAATATACATAAACACATCAGGAAAAAATTGGAAAAATAATTATACCAAGAAAAAGAAAAATAAATAATTAAATAATTTATATATATGGAAAAAATTGGAAAAATGTAATACAAAATAATGTATGAAAAAAAAAAAATTACAACAAAAATAAAAACAATTGGAAAAAGACAACAAATCGGTAGTAAGAAGAAAAACGACAGAAAAGTAGCAACAGTCAAAAATGTTATACATATAAAATTTAAAATTCATATATACATGAATTCATATATATATATATATATATGAATGAATATGTATAGACATTTTTCTTTTTAAACAATATTTTATTGTTGTAGCTGAATAATTATATATATATATATACAATTTTCTGTATATTTAATAAGAATGTATTTGTGTGTGTGTGTATTTGTATTTATTGATGACAAAAGTCCCGCATTGCGGCAAAATGTAAAATCGCGTACGACGATGGCGGCGACAGGTGACGAAGAAGAAAAAAATTTTTATTGTACAAAATGTACAAAAATTTATTTAAAAAAGAAAAAAAAAAAGCAAAAAATAAAATAAAAATGCACACAATCGTTATTTTTAATCGAA
Organism: Dilophus febrilis; assembly: GCA_958336335.1. Taxonomy (NCBI): domain Eukaryota; kingdom Metazoa; phylum Arthropoda; class Insecta; order Diptera; family Bibionidae; genus Dilophus; species Dilophus febrilis. Next base: position 5,122,697 of record OY284472.1, on the reverse strand, counting down.
AAAAAAAAAAACTTTTTGCTTATGTTTCTATAATACGCTATATTATAATAATGGATATTAATAATAATAATAATAATAATGATATAGAAAAGAAAAAAAAAATTACCATTTTTCTGTTTTTATTTGTGTTTATCTAAAATAAAACGAAGTGTAATTAATTGAAAAAAGAAGCAGCAGCAATTGTAGCAGCAGCAACCAGCAATACCAGGAACAGCAGACAGAAGTAAATTTTTTTTTTTACTATGTAGTTGTTGTTGTTGTTTTTGTTCTTGTTGTTGTTGTATATTTAGGTTTTTTAGGTTTATTCACTAATTTAATTATGTTTTTGATCTTTATTGCGATTTGAATGTTATATTTTATGGTTTGTTTATCTTTTATAATGATAAAAATATTGTTTTTTTATGAATTGACACTAGTTTTTATTTGAATGGAAAAAAAAATTTCAAGACAAACTATTTTTTTTTTTTCAAATGCTGCTTTTTTTTTTTTTTTATATTTAAACACAACTTGACACGTTCGCGATAAACATGCAACTAAAAAATAAAATTCGTTAAAAAACAGCTTATGCTACACACACGTTTGCTATGGGCTACCCTATTCAAATCACCAGTATACTGTATTATAGATAGGTATAGTATAGTAACGTAACGACGATAGAACTCTATTTGGTGGATTGCTTAAATGCTTATTTATTTATAAGAAATAATAATAATAATAATAATACTGCTCTGCTGCTATAATGGAGCTTTTGTATCTGGATTTTTTTGTACCATGCATACACACACGTAATTCCAATGCTTTATTTATATATTCATATAGAATTCATTCAAATCAAACACACAAACACACAATCACACGGTAAACATTTAAACAAAATTGTACAGTTGGTTTGCGGTTTTGCATGCGACTTTTTGTAATATAGCTTTGAGAAAACTTTTTTGTGTGCGGTAGTGGTTTGTGTTATTTTGTAGAATTTCAAATTTTACGCATGTTTGCGCATTCATCATGCAAACAAAAATTTAAAATACGACACTCTAAAATAATTTTGCTCAATTTTTACTGGCATTTACTGGGGGGATTTTTGTTTTGTTTTGTTGGTTTTTGGTTGTGAAAATAAACCCAAAGAAAACCCATCTTCATATCATATTAGAAGAAGAAAAAATGGGGAAATTTTTTTTTTTTGGTATTAAAATGACGTTAACTCATTGCATTTAAATTTAACGGAAAATTTAAAATTCAATCGTGTATTTTAAGTATATGATTTAATGGAAATGTTTTTTTTAATTCAGTTAATATATATATATATAATGATTATATAATTATTTGTTTATATACCTAATATGAATGGTTTTATAATTATGTCCTTTATTTCTTTATTATTTAGGAAATGATCCTGCTGGAATATCAAATCAAAAGAATACGACGCGAATAAAGATTCTACAGGTAAATTATTAAATTCATTTAAACTATATATATATATTGATTGATATTGATATAGATTGTATAAATAATCAATTTATACAAAAAAAAACTCATTTAAATTCATAGAATATATTTATTTTTTAATATTAATGGGGAAATTTTAATGTTATATTTATATTTATACATTGTTTTGTTGTGTATAAAATAAAATAAAATAATAAGGCATAGTCACTGAGTGTGTGTGAATGATTCAGAATTCAGAATCTATGAGTTTTCGTTAAATTATAGTGTCGCTCTCTTATGCCGTCGTATTGGAGAAGTCTCTCTCTCAGCTTTTTCCAAAATAGATCGTCTATATGCGAGCTTTATCTTGCTAGGGTATGCGCTCTGGTGTGATATATAAGCATATAGCTTTTAAAAGAAAAACAGTCCAGGCTAAAAATGTTATGTATTATGCCAAATAAATACACAATTAAAAGTTGCGCATGTACATTTGTAATATTTATGCAATAAAATATTAACAATAAAAATAATAATATGGAAAAAAATGCGGATATATTATATTGAATTTACGATGAGAAATTTAATATATAGTGTTATATACATTTATGATTATTGTACTATGGGTGCGGTTCCTTGTTTTGTGCTCCTCATCTATATATATGTATGTATATATATATATATATATCAATCAATGATGGAATACATTACTAGCTCATCATATTGTTGATGTACTGACTGACGGGTGGTGATGGATGGTACCATTTTTATTTAATATACTAAGGCCAGCCATAACAAATTCATATAGTGATCCTTTTAGTTTGTATTATAATGATGTTATATTTCGATGTCTGACGTTTGTCCTACTTAACGGCATCACCACTACCGCCACCATATTCTCTACCTCTACCATATCTATTTGTGCTAATTTTATATAACATTATTGCGTTATGTTATAAATATAATAGGTTTTGTTGGTTGTTGTTGTTGTTGTTGTTGTTGTTTTTGGTAGAGCTTTAGGCGAGGGTTATTTTTGTTTTTAAAAAATATGCTTTTGCTGGAAAATATTATCGCTCTACAAATACAATAACAATATTACGGTTCTTTGCCACCACTGCCACCACTCTGTTGATTTGTGTATTATTTTATAAATTAGAATATACGGTAAAAGACGCGCGCGCGCTTTTAAATATTGGTGGTACACGCACCTGCAATGCGTCAACTCTGTGTGAAACTAAAATGTGTTCTTTTCTTCATATATATATTCATATAAATAACTGATACAATATTATTATAGAATGTATTTAGTTGTGTGATGCGATTATTTTGTTTATTACACAAATATGTACACTAAATATATGGAACTGTATATGGTTCTTGCTGGTTTTTTAATTTTTTCCTATATGTATTTACAAATAGGCTAACCATGAGCTTTAATATACAAACGCGCGCGCTACAGGACACCAGGGGCTCAATTCTTCAATCAGACGCAAAATTAAGTGTACGCAACTTTGCGTGTGCCCGAGAAGCGTATACGCAACTTTGCGTATACGATTTTGTATTCTTGATTACCACACGCATATTTTATTCACCTCAGACTCAAATATTGTGAAATCACTCATTTTTGTTGCATAAATGAAGAAAAATACAAAATATATAATAAAATTAATGAATCACTCACGAGAATGAGAAGAGTTTGTTATTATTAATACATACGCTATATAGAAAAATAAATTATAATAGTTTATTTTATGTAATATTTTCAATAATACGATATTATATTCTATTATTTTTAATATCTCTATGGTGATAATTAATTTTCTTTTAATTTCGATTTTTTAATTATAAAAAAATTGAAAATAATTTTTTTTTTTATTTTGCCTATACATTTTTTATATAAAATCACACGCAAATATCTTTGCGCTTACAAAATAGTAGACTCAGTAGATGCGTGTGAAAGCATACGCAAAAACTATACTCAATATTTCAAGAATAGCTATTCGTATACTTTCAAACTCAAAAATGGTATTTGCGTGCACGCAACTCTTGCGTGTGATTCAAGAATTGAGCCCCAGTTCATTTAAAAATATATGGAGATAACATTTATTTATATTTTGACTTTGACAACTAACGGATGAGTTAAAGTTGTTTTGGTTGGTTTCTGTTTGATATATATGATTAGAGATTATATATTATTGCCCATTGGTATTGTTTTGCAAAGTACAACGATCCCCGACCGTTGACCGTTAACGAATTCCTAGTAATAAAAAAAAAAGAAAAATGTTTCCATATTAACATATATATAGAATAAATTATGTATGTTTTACTACAAAAACGAAAAAACACAGAAAAACAAAAAGATTATAAGTTAATATCTAATTTAATTACATTATATATATACCATTTTATAATAATTTTTGTTAATATACATTTTTTTTTTAATTCTTTATTATTATTTATATTATTATTATAAAATTATAATAATATTATTACAGTATTACAATAATATATTAGTAAAATGTATATGCATAAATAATGAGTGTATTTGAAATTATTATCAATTTTATTATATCGTGTATATACAATATATTGAATGTGTGTGATGTTGAGTAAATTTCTGTATAGGGTAGTGAAAAGAAGAAAAAAACATATGATCTCATATATATATATATATAAATCTATCTAAATGTGTATATTCTGGGGTTTGGGGTAGTTCTATATAGTTTTATATATATGTGAATTGATACAAAAAAAAAATAATAATATATAAACATATATATATATATATAGACTTATATACAGACTTATTTTTTTTTTTTTGTTTTTTAAAAAATTAAAGTACCAAAACAACGCCATAATGTCGACGACGACGACAACAATATGACAGTGGTTTTGTATTTTAATTTTCTATTTATTTTCTTTTTATAAAACATATATATATATATATATACCAGATCATCATATTCCATATCATATTATCATCATCATAATGCAGTGTCGTGATATATATTATAAAAAAAAAAAAAAAACCTTTTATATATATATATATATATATTATAATTTAATTATTAATTTGTTGTTTTATTTATATCTTATTTAAAAACATATATACATTCATTTATGTGTTGCTATTATATCAGATACTTATAAGAAATATGTTGTTGTATATATATATATTAACAATTTATATATAAAACGGAAAATATTTGTTTTATAAACACTTAACAAAATGACAAAGTATGTACACATATATATATATATATATATTTGATTATAAAAATATTTTATATATATATAGAGAGAGAGATATGATAGCTATGACCGCGTAATGTGGCCCATAATATATATAGTACCGCATCCGCACCCTACAAAGTCGATTGATTATACAGCACTTATTAATCCTATGGAAATATTTCAAACAAGTTGGGATATATTGATGAGGCTCAAAGTGAAAGTATATCAATATTTTCTTTATTTAATTTTTCAGAAATATTGATTTTTCTTGAAATTTTGCCGTAATAAACATTTATTTTTATCCGCAAGTAACTTTTATGCAGCTTAAAGACCCCTTAAAGTTCACCATATATACAAAGTTAATCGCTGCGACTTATAAATTTGACTTTATTGTCCGGGAAATTTAAAGAAAATTCAACTTTTCATTTTATCCGTCGTCAATTTATCCAAATGACAATTGTATATATAGATAACATAATATTTATCGCAGAACCAAATTAAAGGTAAAATTCATTAAAATATAAAAATAGTAGTAGCTGTTTGTTAATCTAATTTGAATGACTTGAGAAATTATAACATAATGAATGTTTTACAATGATAGAAATATTTTTAACATCCTGTTAATTCGGTAGGGTTTGACATTAGATCCTTGCATGGGGGAACGAATTTTTGCTGGAAATCGACCCAAAATCGTGGTATTCGGCTTTGCAGAGAACGGTACTGGTACACTTCATATATGGTATATATATAATATAATCAAATCGCAATGTAGATGCATTTTATTTTGTTAACAAAATCAAAAGAAAATCAACAATTCGTAATAATATATATATATATATATAAAGAAAATCTCAAGAAATGTCTTTATTTTGGTTTTTAATTTATTTTCTTATATATATATAAGCAGCAATCTTAACATTTCTATATATAGATTTATTATAGATAATTGCAAAACGGTGAAAAAATGTATGTTTATAAAAGACTTTTGATCCACTTTTTCTGTTTTTTTCTTTTTTAAATAAACCACATATACCAAAATATATATATAATTTTAATATCAAAATAATAATGTACATATTCAAATTAATGCCCGTATAAAACACAATTATAGGCAAAAGGGTGTAAAACTGGGCGATCAATACAAAATTTTTAAAAAACAATCCCAATACAAAACGTTTTCAATATATTTCTTCTTAAAGTTATCCAGCAATTATCATTGTCTTCCAAATTTCCCTATATATAGTGAATGGAATTATATATATAAAAATTCTTAAAGTATTTCACCTTCATTTAATCAACCAAATATATACTATTTATATAATGTACGCCAATACTTAAAGTAGTAATTATATATACATGATGTTCATTTAATACCTCTTCAGGCATATCTTTCCATATATGATATCTATAAATATAAATACATATACGCATAAACATATATAGATTAAATACATATATTTTTATCATCATTTTATCGTATATTTTGTGTTTTTAAATGTTATCTCAATATAATACTTGTATACGATAATAATATATGAATTCATATAAGAAGCATATCATATATATACACAAAACCAATATAACAAAAAGATAATATTATATATAGTATATGATATATAGATCGCAATTATATATATTATTATTATTATTATTACCCATTCACATTTAACTTATAAGTATATCTTTTATAACAATTTGCAAATATAAGTATATATATACCATATACTCGATTGTGTATGTGATACAACGAATATAAACAATTAATTTATATATTTATATATAGATATGTTATCTTTCAAAAAGTTTTATCAAAACTCTCGTATATAGAATATAAAATTAGTTAAAAATAAAATTTCTTAAATAAATGATTTACAATTTGTACAATTAAAAGTACAATATATATATAAATATATAAATAAACATATAATAATTTGAAGAGCAAATTAAATGATGATTGCGTATATATATGATATATACTATAGGTATGGTATGCGTATATTCATGGTCTTTATCAATGATATATGCGATTTTTATCAACGGTCAATGGGGGAATGGGGGAATGGTATATCAAGCAAATCTCGGACATCATCATCACATCACATCGTCATTACGCATTTGAGGACGTTTCTTACATCCCAAACGCAGAATTATTTCCTTGAGGAAAATCATATAGAATTTTATTTTAGGAAATTATACAGCGAAATTTTCCTTGAAGAAAATTGTATATAGAGAATTTCCTTAAGCAAATTAAACGCAATTTCCTATATAAGAAAATTCTAAATTGAATTTCCTTAAGCAAATAATTTATATAGAAAATATCCTTAAAGAAAATTATACAGAGAATTTCCTCGAAGAAAATTATATATATAGAAATTATCCCGAAACCAATTGGAGTAGAGAATTTCCTTGAAGAATATTATACAGAGAATTTCCTTGAAGAAAAATTAAACACAAAATATATGCTTAAGCAAATTATGCAATGGATTTCGATGAGGAAAATCATATAGAAAATTTTTTCCAGGAAAATTATACAAAGAATTTCCTTGTATAGAAAATATCTTTATGCAAATTGGTATGTAGAGAATTTCATTAAGCAAATTATATTTACAGAGAATTTCGTTGAAGAAAATAAAGCACAATTTCATTTATAAAATTATACCGAAAATTTTCCTTCAATAAAATTAAAATATATTATTAAGAATTACGCAGAATTTACTATATACACAACATAAAATTCCCTATTGAACCATATTGAATTTATGATATACAAAATTTCGACAATTTTGGCCCATTAACGTTCGCTAATCCCTATACAGAATGCAATTAATCATATATTTTATTTTATATGAATATTTATTTATTTATAGTATTTATTTTATATTATTTTTTTTTTGGTTAAATTATGGTGGTTTTATTTTTATTTATTTTAATTTTTTGTGATAAGATTTGCATCCGTTGAAATGGATTATATATAAAAATAAATTTTTATTTTTTAACGTATATACATATATGGTATATGAGCTCGCGGTAAATTATAATTTTTGTATATAAAATTTTCATATAAATTGCGCGAATGTTCAACATCATTTTGATATAATATTCCTCAATCCATAGCTGATGTATAGATTATATTTACATATATATAGACGAGAATATTAAGTTAATGTTTAATGTATAAATTTTCTTATATTATATATTTTATGACATTATTATAATATCAAATTGGATTTCGCAAATGATTACGCATATGAGGTATTATCGGAGATTGCGGGAGTTCCATTATTTTTTCGAAAATTTAATTAAGTCATTTCAATTTTAATATTGTTATTCAATAGATATGTATATAGATGATCCGTTTGTTTGCAATATTCTGCGACAATATATACCATAGTTTGACGATTTCTAATAAAAAATTGTATTTATATAAATGAAACACATATATATATATATAGAGTTATATTTAACTTGGTATTGAGATATTGATAATAATCGTTCAGTGTTCTATATATTTATATAGATTTATCTATTAAATAAATTCAGGGTATATATATTCAATATTTTGTATTATACTATAAAAATAATAATAATATTTGTTTATACTTTATCTGCGCGTATCTATATATATATATATATATAAAATATAAATAATTAGTATATATATAGAGCTATTATTAGAGTTATCAAATATATATGAATATATTATCAGTATATATAATACGAAAACGAATATATTACAATACGTATACACCTTCATAAATATATATGTATATATAGTAAAGTAGTTCGCGCATTCTATTACCAATTACAAAAAAAATATATTTATATTTATTTATACATATATCTACCTATACACAATAAGAAAAAAAAAAATTTACCGCATTGCAGATTAATTGATGATTGCTTGCGCATTTCGTATATATATAATAATAATAATAATCATATATATTTATATACTTTATAATATGGGTTATGATTGGCATGTGATGGCATGACATGAAGATTTGGAATCATCTCTATATATATAAATATTTACCATATATGCATATTCATATATATATATATATAGATATAAATGTGTCAAGTGCATATATTGACACATTTATTATGTTTATATATATAATATATTGCAAAAGATTCACTATATATATATATATATAAATATGCGGGAATTGTTTTTTTATTTTTGCTTTATATATTCAAGGTCCGCAGGCTAAATCTCAATTCCGATGTATATATATATATATATATTTGAGCATATATATAAGAAACTATTTATACTATATTGATCTAAATTCTTTGATTAAATATACGCATAGTATTCGCATATCGTGAATATCGCATATCCAAATGAAATGAATATAGTTTCTTTTCTATATAATATATATTTATGTAACACCCCAATCGGAAAAAAAAACCAATAAAAATTTGTATATGCACACGAATCCACAAATAGATTTTTTTTTTTTTTTTGGAAACTCTCTATATAAAATATAAAATTCTAAAAACATGGATGGGTCATATATCATGTATAATTTATTATATTTGTGATTATCAAATTTTATATATATAAATATTTTGTGGTCAATTTTAGGTATACATACACATATATATATAATATATAGGTATATACCTGTTGACGTTGTATATAATAATAATAATAAATTAAATTATAACCATATATGTATGTATATAGATAATTTATATGCGGGGGTTATCAATGATTGGAATGAATTGAATTGAATGAATTGATATATAAATATAGATATAGATATAGTGAAACAAACAAATTAATTTAAATATATATATTTATTATAATCATGTACGGTTTTAGAGTATGTGACTTATTATAATTTATATATATAGATGTGGATAGGTTTTATATATAATAATGGAAAATATAGTGTATTGGTTTTGTATATAGTGTATTGACGAATTCCATACTATTTCCATTCTGTTCCCAATCGGACTGTGTTTTTGGAATAATTTGTGTAAAAAGTGAAAATGTTTTTGCCATATTACCATATATATAGGATATTCCGAAAAAGGTACATGCTTAAAACCATTTGATGATGGTTTACAATATCGCAAATTGTTCTTTGAAACAATGAAACTGAAAGAAACTGAACTGGGAAATGGAAAATCGGCAATATATCTCTGGTGAACCAAATGGGGTGATTTTCAAGTTTTCTTCTTAAATTTTTCAATTATCCAAAGACAAAAAAAAGAAAAATTAAGAAAAACCATTGGTTGTAATGAAAAACAATTTAGCTTTTAACTAACAAGTTGATTTTCCGGAAAATTTAGTTTTATATATTATCTTATATTCAAATTTATATTTGAGGAGTTATTCTTTTGTGATAGTAATTTAATACCACCCCCTTATTTTATTGCTTTTCTTTCTTCCCTGATGGTCATATACGCGTACACTTGCATTCTATTCTATATATATATATAATATATATTGCCCTAATAAAGCAGCGTTTTTTTTTTGATATAATGCGGTATAGTTACTCGCTATATGTATTATATATATATATATAATATAAACAATCACGTATACACGTAACTTTATATATAGATAACAAAGTCATCAAACTCTATATATATAAAAATCAATTTTTTCAAGTTTTCCAATATTTTTCAATTATAAATGATCAATACATTTATTATATATATATGCGTATATGATTTTTTCGACGAAAAATAACAAAGAAAAACTTGAATACTTATATATATATATATATATATATATACATTATAAAATTTAATTCATTAGTCCATATAAATATATAATCGCTGATCGAATCTAAAAACCGATGTATGGAAAATAATCTTGGTATATTGGAATTATTATTAAACACAAAATCGACTTAAGATATTTTCGCTTAGAAAATGATTTTAGAGAATTTCCCAAAACAAATTACAACGAATTTTCTTTAGGTGCCGAGTTTCTCTAAGCAATTCAATCTTCTTAATTCAATCCGAAATTCTTTTTGGAAAATATAGAGTACAATACAATTAAGTATATACGTTTATAGAAAATTATATATTGAGAATTTGTTTGTTTATCTTTTTGTGAAATTTTATTATGTGAATTTCTCATAATTTTTTCTTGCAAATATGCACAAGTAGTTATCAAAATTGATTGGATATTTGATAGGAACAATCATAAAATATTAAAGTATTAAATTAATTAAGCGATATGATTCACAATTTATGATATTTTTTTTTTTTGGTATATTCACGCATCAATAAATTGAATTCAATTATATATAGGAATTGAATAGATAATGATTATTTTATATATTAAAAAAATAAATTATAAGATATTGTATACTGTAATTTTTTGATAAAGTTCTTATCAAAAATATAATAAATATGAATGTCGTATAATATATATATACATCTTTTGCGTTACTCAACTATATTATGTATATATATATTTAGATAATTAAAACATTAATTTTTAATATTTGTTTATATATTGATTATATCGCGTATATATAGGATATTATCCAAATTAAAACAATTCCATTGTCCAATATAAATATTACGCAAAGGTCTTTTTTTTTTTTGGAATACACGCGGTTTGATTGCGAAACACCTATTTATAAATATATATATATGCCTTTGTATATTTGGAGGTGAAGGTTCGTCAAGAACATTCGACACATTTTACGATTCAATAAATTATACAGAAAATTTCCTTGAAGAAAATTATGCAGAGAATTTCTTTCAGCAAAATATACAGATTACTTTTTGGAAAATAGTGCAAAGTATCATTTTGAAAGTTATACAGAAATTCCTTCAGAAAATTATAGGCAGAATTTTCGTAAGAAAGGATTTCCTAGAAGAAAATTATACAGAGTATTGCCCTTAGAAAATTATATATACAAAATTTCCTTTATAGTAAATCATATAAATAGTTACATTTGATTCAGTTGGTGATACTTTTAGGGTGCGATATACTGAGACACACGGTATTTGTATATGTACATATATAAATGGTGTGTGTATAATAAATATATAAAATATGTCGCATGAATGAAAATTAACTATATATATATATAAATACCCTAATAGCATTTATCGCATTTTATATCTATATATATTCATATATATGCGGCGATATATAAGATTATGTCATTCTTTTTGCAAATTGTCATATATATATATATACCATATAGCATATAGATATAGTATTTAGAAAGATATATATTTTAAATGACACATGTTTTTGTATTTATGTGTATATAATTGGATACCTGGGAAAAAATATTTAGAAATATATATATGCATTAACATTAATATTGCGGTATATAAACAAAAAAACCCGTCTATATGCATTATACTTAGGCGGACTTGGGAAATTATTGATCAGATTTCAAAGAGGAACTTAGATATTCTGAACGGTGGACATGTCTATATAATTTGCTGATTTATAAAAACAAAATTTGGTTGTGCACCGCATTAAATTATCAGTAAAATCAATTTTTCTATTAATTTTCGGTTTTCTTCGTAAGATTCTTAAAATTTCATTGCGCCCGATTATTGGGGTTCAAAAGATATATACCCTGCAAGTTTTCATTCATCGAAGAGTGAATAATCACGAAAATTTGTTGGTGAATCGTACCACCCGCAATGGTACAACCATTTTAAATAATAAAATCTAAAATGAGACAAATTTTACGAACACTATTTGGGGAAAATCGAGTTCTTTTGAACCAACTGTGTACGATTTTCAAATTATTCGATACAAATTTTGTTTGAAAATTCAATTTTCTTTTAGGCATGCACCTTTCGAAATATCCTATCCTTTTTGGTAAAGGCAAATTTCCAATCCCGTCACTGATATGTTAGTATAAAGGTGTGTTTTATGTTATGTAAAAACAAATACAAGATATACCGATTATTATAACATAATTGTTTTACCTTTATAAAACTATATCACAATCAAGTCTGTATATAGACATAATTTTTATAGGCGTTTCATTTGAATTATGTATTTTTATTCTTCAATCACATATACTATATTTAAATGAAGAATAATATAAAATTCAATAATATTTCTAAAGAAATCAGACAAATTTTCTCATCATACCGTACAAATCAAATCCTATTTTTGATATGCATTTATTTTATTCATAATAATTATTTCTTTCACGTTGAAAATAAGTACATAGTTAAAAAAAACACCTATAATATATTTTCCTTAGGATTTTCTTTAGATTTTCCATTTCCATTAATTTTTTTGCAAATAATTTAATTAAAAAAATAAAATGTGAATAAAATATCGTCGGGATATGAAACAAGTTCCTCCTGAAAATCATTCTATAGTTGAAACTTACATATATAGGATAAAAACGAAAAAAATATATTAAGAAATTTTTCTTCATATATTTTTTTTTGTTTTTTATCATATATGTAAGTTTCAATGATAGAAATTTACAGTTATTTTACGATGTAGAGCGGGTACCCCCACTGGGATACCCGGGAATATATATACACTAACCACAACTGGCAGAAACGCCAGCGCGGTCCGTATATATATAAACCTACGGGGGACATCATTGCTGGAAAATATGGTATATGTCTCATCATCGACTGTACACAAATTCAAACAACCATGTCCCCCTTAATTAAAAGCAAATCTCATATGTAATTTTACATATGAGATTTTTTTAATTGAAAATCGGCGGCTTCGCTACCAACTCGGCCATACTTTCATCTTAACAAATTTACAATTTATTTTTGAACACATATAATTTAATTTAAATATAACGTGAAAATTAAATGTTATGGATAAATGAAAATTAATTAAATATTTTATCATAAAATTATTTAAAATTACATGCACTTTTTTATAAAAAAAAAAAAAATTAAATTACTATAATGTATGAATCGTTCGTCGGGATATGAACCAACATCTTCCAGACATTTTAGATGTATAATGTATAATGTGTAATGCAATTTTGCGATGGTTGAACGAAAGTTAATTTCATATTAAAATTATTTATATGTTAATTATTAATTATATGGAAATTTTCAATTTTATCAATGAATCGATAGACCGATTGGTATAATTACTTTTATATCAACTCACTCATATAAAATCCATTCAACGAAATCTGCGGTTATAAAATATTGTTGTAATTAACTTGATTTCTTTATATATTCGTATCATCATATCGAAACACCAACACAGTATTGCATATGATTTGGTGATGATGATATCGAACCACATATGATAAAATATATAGAGGTGTATTACACAATAGCTAAAGTATATCAAATATATTGCACATACGATAAGAATTTTATATATATTCATTCCTATACACAAAATTACTAATACATTACTATTATTATTATTTTTATAAAAATTTATAAACTTGCCCAACAGTAAATTTTACAGTTCATTTTATTTTTGTACAAAATCAAATCATTTTTAATATATTTTCAGTCTATTTATTCTTTTTTGTTTTAATTATTATTTTTTATTCGATAAATGCTGTTTTTATAATAAAAAAAAATAAAGAATTGTGCGTATATTGTTAAAAAATGAAGCTGGGATAATCAATTTAAGAATTATCGTAAAAAATTATCGTCATTCATTATGTATGGATGGAGTTGCGATGTGGTTTTATTCAAAGCAAAGAAAATACAAACATCTCCTCCTCTAAACATTTTTTGATGAATTATTTTCAACTTCTCAATTCCTGCTTTAGTTGTTGATGATATTATTTCTTATCGATCATCTTTAGACTCTATGAACTTCATCACAAGCATATAGGTATATAAAATCCAAAGATTATATTCTATGTATAGTTTATAAGCGATATTATGTATATAGCTATTTTTTTGAATGAAATACATTTTTCCGTATATTACCATCAAAAACTTTAAATTGGCGGTTACATACGTTTTCGTGAAATTAATTATATAAATAATGATATTGTTATAAATTATGCAAAACTCTATGTATAGTATATAAAAATATATAAAATTCTGTATAATAATAAAAATTCTTTATTTAATAATTTAATAATTTTTAATTGAATTTTAATCTTGGCTTTTTTTGTATTTTGTTTCTAAATTTTAGGTTATTGTTATTATAATTTTGTATATACAAAATTGAATTTGAAGACTAACTATAAAATACAATATATATATCAATGATTAAAAGAATATATCATGTAAATGCAATGAATCGTTATGGAATTGAAAATTTAATATAAATCTTTTGAATGATTGGTGTTGGTGATAAAATGGGAAACTATTTTAAATGAATAATGTAATAACGTTCAAGAATTGCCAACAAAAGTATTAATATGCTATCTCAAGAAGAATTTATATAATTAAAACAATTATCCCGAAAATAACAAAGTACAAAATAATACTACAATATCAACATTATATTTTGAAAGAAAATTTGAAATTGGAAATCAAACATCACTGTAATGATTTTCTATATTAACAGCATCGCAATTAGTAATCACCAATTCATTCACTCACAGGTAATAAAAAATATTATATCTATTTCTATATTTTTTATTAAATTTTTATCTTATGAATCTTGGCTATATAATAAAATTTTGGGAATCTGCCAATGCAGTTGAAATTATAATTAGTAAAACATATTATGATCTACAAAATCATAAATCTTGAACTACAAATCATAAAATTAAGTAAAAATATTATTGTTATATGATAAAATAATTATTGCTATATATGCCACGAAAATTATCAACATTTTAGATTTAATATAATTAAGAAATAAGTTAAGATTTAGATTAATATTATTATAATTTACAATCCGGTTGTTTCCCTTCGCATTACATAGTTTAACATTTTATACAACGAGTATCATATACATAATGAACGATTATTTTAAAGTCAATCTCCTTTTTTTGTTTTATCCATTACATTAATATTCTACTAAATACTAAATACGATTTTCATTCCATATTCTTTTCAATTATACAGAATTAATATATTATAAATAAACCATAATAATATTTAATGAAAATGTAATTCAATATAGTTATAGAACTGGGTCGAGTTATAGAGTTTTGCAGGTTTCCCTAACGTATGTATTATAATTTTTATTGTATTATTTTGTTTGCAATTGAATTAGATTAGTCCATTAATTACTCCATCTATATAATATATAGATTATATTTATATGCACTGAAATTAAATCCTTCAAATATTTTCATTAAATGACATAAATTGAATTTGGTGTCAATGCCTATAAAGAACTAATGGAATCGAATTAATTTGGCCACTTGTTATTCAAAAATACATTCTCCAACAACGAAATATGCAAATATATTTAAGAATTAACCGAAATATATATTAAATATCAACGAAACGAAAACGAAAGCAAATAGATTTGTATAAATGTAGTTAATTTTGTAATTATGATTGTTAGAACAATTTTAAAACTAAATTATTTTAATTCTTCATGACATATTTATTGGTATGCATTTTTAACTATATAAATGATCCTAAACAATTTAATCTTAATTCAGCAAGATAGAATTCGATAGAATTTATTGATATTTTTGAATATTTATAGCTTTATATTATTTTTAGACTTGATATTAATATTATATTCTTTCGTCGGTCGCAGTATTACATTAATCAAACCCCACCAATTTTAATAAATATAGTTATATTATTTATGGTTTTTTTTTAAAGAAATCGAATGCACGTTTCCAAAAATCGTTTAGATATTAAAAAGCACATAAGAAGATAATATATAATCCGAATATATCTGTCTGAAAAAATTGTTCAATAAAGAATATGTAAATGAAAATCGTGTTAATGTTAATCAACAATTTATTTAAAATGTAATTTCTGTCTAATGATAAGCATTATGGTTTTGGGAAGGGAATTTGTTTAGGAAAAATGGGGATGATTTATTTAAATTAAATCATACACATTCAATCTGTTCATCATACAAACAATCAACAATTATATAATTTATCTGGTTTATTAAGCTGTTGTATTTGTGTTAAAGTTGTTTTTTTTTTTTAATTTGTATTTATACCACTTATACTTTCATCATTTTTATGCAAACATCAAACACCTACACACTATAATTGTTTTTTTTTTTTAAATTCATTATATATTGCATTTGGTGATGATCATCCCATTAAATGATATATAAAAACACATTCAACAATCAATAATATATATAAATAATTTAATATAATTATTTATTCCAACGGGATCACATATCGGGTTATCGCCTTTTAAGCATTTGTATTTGATATGTGCGTTTCATGGTCATGGTCGCGTTATTGAATTCCATAAATTTTGTTGTTTAATTTTAATTGTGTGTGTTAAAAATTTAGTTAATTATTATGTTTTATCTATTATACTAATTTGATATTAAACATAAAAAATATTCATAAATTTATGCGATCATTTATGAACAAAGTTCTATATTATATTGTTCTAATGATTTTCTTTATTGAAAGTGTCCACCCGCACCACAAAACAGGTATAAAATATCATAATAATTATCAACTAAATTGGATTTATAATTGGGCAATAGAAACCCAAGCTGTTCATATAATAAAATGTTTCCATATAAAATTAAATTCAAATGGTTTTTTTTTATAAAACATATTTAAGGAAATTCCAACAATAAACATGAAATAAATAATGATGAATAAATAAAAGAAAATTTAATATATACCAAATCATCTATATCATATAGATCATATATACCATACATTATAGATTTTTAATTTTATCATTGCATGCAGCAATTACTTTTTCCCAAATTTCATTCATGCCTCCTGACCAAACCAGGGCAGATACCCAAATGGGTATACCATCAATCAAAAGGCCTTTAAATTGTCTATCGTCAGCGGGGTATGCCGATAAAAATTCTAGTGGAAAATTAAAAGTTATTGGGGTTTGAAAATGGAAAAAATCGGATTTTCAATGGTAGATGCTGGTGTTCCAATGGTATATCAACAATCATTCATATATAATTTATCTGGTTTTTTATTTTGTATTGATACCTCTCACTCTACACACAATCTTCCTAACTTACACAATACACAATCACCAATTCAATATAATTTTATCACATTTCATTATATATTGCATATGGTGATGATGATGATATCGAACAATATATTATAATCAATCACACAATCATATATTTTATTTCTATTATTATATATATAGTATTATATTTTTCGATCGACCGAAAAACGGGATATCGCTTTTTTCAACACCGACTATAATAAATCGTCGTCAATTTACTATATATTATATTCTTCTATTCCATTTAGTTGTGTAATTGAAATATTTATTTATTTTTTTTTATATATATTATTTATTATAATATTTAATGTGAAAAAAATATTGTTGGCTTAATGAAATTAAAAAAAAAACATATAAAGAAAATTAACTTATGAAAAACAAAAAAAACATTAAGTAATTTATGTTAAAAGTGAATTAGTTAATTGAAATTGTTTCCATGTGACTTATTTGCTTTTTTAAGTTGCAATTTGAGTGTTTTGAGTTGCAATTTTTTTTTTCATTTCATTTCATTAATTTATAATTAAAATGTTATAATAATTTGTGTTTTTTAATTGTGATTTTCAGAATAGTTTGTTTTTCATCAAATTGCACGCGTTCAACTTTATACATTTCACATAAAGTGGAAAAGCTGAAAATCGGAAAATTGCAGAATGTTTGCTGTTATCGCAATTGGGTCTTCTTCAAAAGTCCAAACAGGTAAATACATAATTTTGTTGTAACACAAATAAATATAAAATGAATAATTTTTATTTCAATTATTATAATTGATAAATTTTTTCTCGTGGGTTTTCTTTCAGGTTAGTGTGATTTTGTCTGCCAGCTTTACGAATTTTATAAATTCCAACAATTCGGTGAGTCGAAATTTATTATCATTAACATATATTTCATTGAAAAAGAAATTACTCAAAAAGCAAAACATAATTCATTTGAAAATTTAAAGGATTAAAATTATATATAATGTATAACAAGTGAAATTTTCCGATTTGACGGTAATTTATGGTAAAGCGAATTTTGATTTTTATAAATTTACAATTTTTGTAACAAATATCTATAATTTGATAATTCAATTTAAAGTGATCAGTAGATTTATTATTAAGAAATCATCATCTTTATATAAAGTTTAACTTATTTTATTGTTAAATTATGAAATTTTCTATAATCATTCAATGATTATTATTTAATTGGAAATTATTGAATTTATTTAATAATGATTTTAAAATCCCGTCGCGATATTTTTATTATTATTTTTCACATTAAATAATAATTAAAAATGAATTTTGTTTGATTTTTTTTTAATTTCTTTTTGAAATATAATCTTTTACGGTTCACGATAGATCACATTAAAAATCCGATTGCTTTTTGTAATTAATATAACTTATTCCTAACTAATATAAAAACATAAATGTTATGGGTGATGGTAAATTACATATAGAAATAACTAATGGCTAATAATTTATTTCCTTTGTTTTTGCATAAATATCTATCGTGAACTCAAACTAATATTATTACTAACCCCTTTTTATATGAAAATATATATTTTTTTATAATTATAATGTGTCCTATTTTCCCATTATACCCAAAAAAGTAATTGCAAGTGGTCTGTTCTTTTTAATGAACTGATTATTTGGCAATATACTTTATCCTATGTTAATAAATGAACAATTAATTGGGTCTTGCCACTCAGCTTTCAATGTCTGAGTATGGCGCCGATTATCATTTTGTATATCTTACTCCAATCCGGGGAATACTTAGGTCAAGCCCTCTAGTCCTTCAGCGGACCGACTACGCGCTAAGTATTCTTTCCCATCCAATAGCTCTGGTCTGTTTGAGTACCCCCATTGCCCTTAAATAAAAATATCATCGTTTTTGTATGTCTGTTTTGGGGCTTGTTAGGGTAGTTATATATAAATATATAGGGTAGTTATATTAAAAATTTTGATTTATAAGCGCGTTCTTAATAGTTTAGTGATATTTTATATTTTTTTATTTTAATAATATATGAGTAGTGTATATTTTAACTAACACAATAACCATACTTAATATTTATTTTACTTTTGTTTTTATAAAGAATCAAATTGATGTAATTATCTCATTAAAATTCTCATAAAGTTTCCAAGTGAATCAATTTTATTATATATTTAAAAAAAATCATAACAAATTACTTAGAGTCTTGTTGTATCACGACATTTTTCATTTTTAAATAAAAATAAATCTTGTTTTTTATGTGAAAATTTTCCACATTTTCAATTCATTGTAATTCCCGAACCACGTAACCATTCTTTATGATTATACCATCAAAAGAAAGGTATTTCCATGCATTTTAAGAATAAAATAAAATTAGATAGAATTTAAAATCAAATCATATTTATGAATGTAATTATTTCAAAAAAATTGTCAATACTCAATCACTTTCCAAGTGGACCAATACATTTTATTGCATATTTAAAAAGATCATAAAAAATTACTAAAGGTCTTCTTATATCACTTTAGTCGCTTTCATATGACTTTTCCGAGATTTTCCACTTTTAAATAAAAATAAATCATATTTTTTATGTGAAAATTTTCCACATTTTCAATTCATTGTAATTCCCGAACCACGTAACCATACTTTATGATTAGACCATCAAAAGAAAGGTATTTCCATGCATTTTAAGAATAAAATAAAATTAGATAGAATTTAAAATCAAACCATATTTATAAATGTAATTATTTCAAAAAAATTTTCAATACTCAATCACTTTCCAAGTGGACCAATACATTTTATTGCATATTTAAAAAGATCATAAAAAATTACTAAAGGTCTTCTTATATCACTTTAGTCGCTTTCATATGACTTTTCCGAGATTTTCCATTTTTAAATAAAAATAAATCATATTTTTTATGTGAAAATTTTCCACATTTTCAATTCATTGTAATTCCCGAACCACGTAACCATTCTTTATGATTAGACCATCAAAAGAAAGGTATTTCCATGCATTTTAAGAATAAAATAAAATTAGATAGAATTTAAAATCAAATCATATTTATGAATGTAATTATTTCAAAAAAATTGTCAATACTCAATCACTTTCCAAGTGGACCAATACATTTTATTGCATATTTAAAAAGATCTTAAAAAATTACTAAAGGTCTTCTTATATCACTTTAGTCGCTTTCATATGACTTTTCCGAGATTTTCCACTTTTAAATAAAAATAAATCATATTTTTTATGTAAAAATTTTCCACATTTTCAATTCATTGTAATTCCCGAACCACGGAACCATACTTTATGATTAGACCATCAAAAGAAAGGTATTTCCATGCATTTTAAGAATAAAATAAAATTAGATAGAATTTAAAATCAAATCATATTTATGAATGTAATTATTTCAAAAAAATTGTCAATACTCAATCACTTTCCAAGTGGACCAATACATTTTATTGCATATTTAAAAAGATCATAAAAAATTACTAAAGGTCTTCTTATATCACTTTAGTCGCTTTCATATGACTTTTCCGAGATTTTCCACTTTTAAATAAAAATAAATCATATTTTTTATGTGAAAATTTTCCACATTTGCAATTCATTGTAATTCCCGAACCACGTAACCATACTTTATGATTAACCATCAAAAGAAAGGTATTTCCATGCATTTTAAGAATAAAATAAAATTAGATAGAATTTAAAATTAAATCATATTTATGAATGTAATTATTTCAAAAAAATTGTCAATACTCAATCACTTTCCAAGTGGACCAATACATTTTATTGCATATTTAAAAAGATCATAAAAAATTACTAAAGGTCTTCTTATATCACTTTAGTCGCTTTCATATGACTTTTCCGAGATTTTCCACTTTTAAATAAAAATAAATCATATTTTTTATGTGAAAATTTTCCACATTTTCAATTCATTGTAATTCCCGAACCACGTAACCATACTTTATGATTAGACCATCAAAAGAAAGGTATTTCCATGCATTTTAAGAATAAAATAAAATTAGATAGAATTTAAAATCAAATCATATTTATGAATGTAATTATTTCAAAAAAATTGTCAATACTCAATCACTTTCCAAGTGGACCAATACATTTTATTGCATATTTAAAAAGATCATAAAAAATTACTAAAGGTCTTCTTATATCACTTTAGTCGCTTTCATATGACTTTTCCGAGATTTTCCACTTTTAAATAAAAATAAATCACATTTTTTATGTGAAAATTTTCCACATTTTCAATTCATTGTAATTCCCGAACCACGTAACCATTCTTTATGATTAGACCATCAAAAGAAAGGTATTTCCATGCATTTTAAGAATAAAATAAAATTAGATAGAATTTAAAATCAAATCATATTTATGAATGTAATTATTTCAAAAAAATTGTCAATACTCAATCACTTTCCAAGTGGACCAATACATTTTATTGCATATTTAAAAAGATCATAAAAAATTACTAAAGGTCTTCTTATATCACTTTAGTCGCTTTCATATGACTTTTACGAGATTTTCCACTTTTAAATAAAAATAAATCATATTTTTTATGTGAAAATTTTCCACATTTTCAATTCATTGTAATTCCCGAACCACGTAACCATACTTTATGATTAGACCATCAAAAGAAAGGTATTTCCATGCATTTTAAGAATAAAATAAAATTAGATAGAATTTAAAATTAAATCATATTTATGAATGTAATTATTTCATAAAAATTGTCAATACTCAATCACTTTCCAAGTGGACCAATACATTTTATTGCATATTTAAAAAGATCATAAAAAATTACTAAAGGTCTTCTTATATCACTTTAGTCGCTTTCATATGACTTTTCCGAGATTTTGCCACTTTTAAATAAAAATAAATCATATTTTTTATGTGAAAATTTTCCACATTTTCAATTCATTGTAATTCCCGAACCACGTAACCATACTTTATGATTAGACCATCAAAAGAAAGGTATTTCCATGCATTTTAAGAATAAAATAAAATTAGATAGAATTTAAAATCAAATCATATTTATGAATGTAATTATTTCAAAAAAATTGTCAATACTCAATCACTTTCCAAGTGGACCAATACATTTTATTGCATATTTAAAAAGATCATAAAAAATTACTAAAGGTCTTCTTATATCACTTTAGTCGCTTTCATATGACTTTTACGAGATTTTCCACTTTTAAATAAAAATAAATCATATTTTTTATGTGAAAATTTTCCACATTTTCAATTCATTGTAATTCCCGAACCACGTAACCATACTTTATGATTAGACCATCAAAAGAAAGGTATTTCCATGCATTTTAAGAATAAAATAAAATTAGATAGAATTTAAAATTAAATCATATTTATGAATGTAATTATTTCATAAAAATTGTCAATACTCAATCACTTTCCAAGTGGACCAATACATTTTATTGCATATTTAAAAAGATCATAAAAAATTACTAAAGGTCTTCTTATATCACTTTAGTCGCTTTCATATGACTTTTCCGAGATTTTGCCACTTTTAAATAAAAATAAATCATATTTTTTATGTGAAAATTTTCCACATTTTCAATTCATTGTAATTCCCGAACCACGTAACCATACTTTATGATTAGACCATCAAAAGAAAGGTATTTCCATGCATTTTAAGAATAAAATAAAATTAGATAGAATTTAAAATCAAATCATATTTATGAATGTAATTATTTCAAAAAAATTGTCAATACTCAATCACTTTCCAAGTGGACCAATACATTTTATTGCATATTTAAAAAGATCATAAAAAATTACTAAAGGTCTTCTTATATCACTTTAGTCGCTTTCATATGACTTTTCCGAGATTTTCCACTTTTAAATAAAAATAAATCATATTTTTTATGTGAAAATTTTCCACATTTTCAATTCATTGTAATTCCCGAACCACGTAACCATACTTTATGATTAGACCATCAAAAGAAAGGTATTTCCATGCATTTTAAGAATAAAATAAAATTAGATAGAATTTAAAATCAAATCATATTTATGAATGTAATTATTTCAAAAAAATTGTCAATACTCAATCACTTTCCAAGTGGACCAATACATTTTATTGCATATTTAAAAAGATCATAAAAAATTACTAAAGGTCTTCTTATATCACTTTAGTCGCTTTCATATGACTTTTCCGAGATTTTCCACTTTTAAATAAAAATAAATCATATTTTTTATGTGAAAATTTTCCACATTTTCAATTCATTGTAATTCCCGAACCACGTAACCATTCTTTATGATTAGACCATCAAAAGAAAGGTATTTCCATGCATTTTAAGAATAAAATAAAATTAGATAGAATTTAAAATCAAATCATATTTATGAATGTAATTATTTCAAAAAAATTGTCAATACTCAATCACTTTCCAAGTGGACCAATACATTTTATTGCATATTTAAAAAGATCATAAAAAATTACTAAAGGTCTTCTTATATCACTTTAGTCGCTTTCATATGACTTTTCCGAGATTTTCCACTTTTAAATAAAAATAAATCATATTTTTTATGTGAAAATTTTCCACATTTTCAATTCATTGTAATTCCCGAACCACGTAACCATACTTTATGATTAGACCATCAAAAGAAAGGTATTTCCATGCATTTTAAGAATAAAATAAAATTAGATAGAATTTAAAATCAAATCATATTTATGAATGTAATTATTTCAAAAAAATTGTCAATACTCAATCACTTTCCAAGTGGACCAATACATTTTATTGCATATTTAAAAAGATCATAAAAAATTACTAAAGGTCTTCTTATATCACTTTAGTCGCTTTCATATAACTTTTCCGAGATTTTCCACTTTTAAATAAAAATAAATCATATTTTTTATGTGAAAATTTTCCACATTTTCAATTCATTGTAATTCCCGAACCACGTAACCATTCTTTATGATTAGACCATCAAAAGAAAGGTATTTCCATGCATTTTAAGAATAAAATAAAATTAGATAGAATTTAAAATCAAATCATATTTATGAATGTAATTATTTCAAAAAAATTGTCAATACTCAATCACTTTCCAAGTGGACCAATACATTTTATTGCATATTTAAAAAGATCATAAAAAATTACTAAAGGTCTTTTTATATCACTTTAGTCGCTTTCATATGACTTTTACGAGATTTTCCACTTTTAAATAAAAATAAATCATATTTTTTATGTGAAAATTTTCCACATTTTCAATTCATTGTAATTCCCGAACCACGTAACCATACTTTATGATTAGACCATCAAAAGAAAGGTATTTCCATGCATTTTAAGAATAAAATAAAATTAGATAGAATTTAAAATTAAATCATATTTATGAATGTAATTATTTCATAAAAATTGTCAATACTCAATCACTTTCCAAGTGGACCAATACATTTTATTGCATATTTAAAAAGATCATAAAAAATTACTAAAGGTCTTCTTATATCACTTTAGTCGCTTTCATATGACTTTTCCGAGATTTTGCCACTTTTAAATAAAAATAAATCATATTTTTTATGTGAAAATTTTCCACATTTTCAATTCATTGTAATTCCCGAACCACGTAACCATACTTTATGATTAGACCATCAAAAGAAAGGTATTTCCATGCATTTTAAGAATAAAATAAAATTAGATAGAATTTAAAATCAAATCATATTTATGAATGTAATTATTTCAAAAAAATTGTCAATACTCAATCACTTTCCAAGTGGACCAATACATTTTATTGCATATTTAAAAAGATCATAAAAAATTACTAAAGGTCTTCTTATATCACTTTAGTCGCTTTCATATGACTTTTCCGAGATTTTCCACTTTTAAATAAAAATAAATCATATTTTTTATGTGAAAATTTTCCACATTTTCAATTCATTGTAATTCCCGAACCACGTAACCATACTTTATGATTAGACCATCAAAAGAAAGGTATTTCCATGCATTTTAAGAATAAAATAAAATTAGATAGAATTTAAAATCAAATCATATTTATGAATGTAATTATTTCAAAAAAATTGTCAATACTCAATCACTTTCCAAGTGGACCAATACATTTTATTGCATATTTAAAAAGATCATAAAAAATTACTAAAGGTCTTCTTATATCACTTTAGTCGCTTTCATATGACTTTTCCGAGATTTTCCACTTTTAAATAAAAATAAATCATATTTTTTATGTGAAAATTTTCCACATTTTCAATTCATTGTAATTCCCGAACCACGTAACCATACTTTATGATTAGACCATCAAAAGAAAGGTATTTCCATGCATTTTAAGAATAAAATAAAATTAGATAGAATTTAAAATCAAACCATATTTATAAATGTAATTATTTCAAAAAAATTGTCAATACTCAATCACTTTCCAAGTGGACCAATACATTTTATTGCATATTTAAAAAGATCATAAAAAATTACTAAAGGTCTTCTTATATCACTTTAGTCGCTTTCATATGACTTTTACGAGATTTTCCACTTTTAAATAAAAATAAATCATATTTTTTATGTGAAAATTTTCCACATTTTCAATTCATTGTAATTCCCGAACCACGTAACCATACTTTATGATTAGACCATCAAAAGAAAGGTATTTCCATGCATTTTAAGAATAAAATAAAATTAGATAGAATTTAAAATTAAATCATATTTATGAATGTAATTATTTCATAAAAATTGTCAATACTCAATCACTTTCCAAGTGGACCAATACATTTTATTGCATATTTAAAAAGATCATAAAAAATTACTAAAGGTCTTCTTATATCACTTTAGTCGCTTTCATATGACTTTTCCGAGATTTTGCCACTTTTAAATAAAAATAAATCATATTTTTTATGTGAAAATTTTCCACATTTTCAATTCATTGTAATTCCCGAACCACGTAACCATACTTTATGATTAGACCATCAAAAGAAAGGTATTTCCATGCATTTTAAGAATAAAATAAAATTAGATAGAATTTAAAATCAAACCATATTTATAAATGTAATTATTTCAAAAAAATTGTCAATACTCAATCACTTTCGAAGTGAACCAATACATTTTATTGGATATTTAAAAAGATCATAAAAAATTACTAAAGGTCTTCTTATATCACTTTAGTCGCTTTCATATGACTTTTCCGAGATTTTCCACTTTTAAATAAAAATAAATCATATTTTTTATGTGAAAATTTTCCACATTTTCAATTCATTGTAATTCCCGAACCACGTAACCATTCTTTATGATTAGACCATCAAAAGAAAGGTATTTCCATGCATTTTAAGAATAAAATAAAATTAGATAGAATTTAAAATCAAATCATATTTATGAATGTAATTATTTCAAAAAAATTGTCAATACTCAATCACTTTCCAAGTGGACCAATACATTTTATTGCATATTTGAAAAGATCATAAAAAATTACTAAAGGTCTTCTTATATCACTTTAGTCGCTTTCATATGACTTTTCCGAGATTTTCCACTTTTAAATAAAAATAAATCATATTTTTTATGTGAAAATTTTCCACATTTTCAATTCATTGTAATTCCCGAACCACGTAACCATACTTTATGATTAGACCATCAAAAGAAAGGTATTTCCATGCATTTTAAGAATAAAATAAAATTAGATAGAATTTAAAATTAAATCATATTTATGAATGTAATTATTTCATAAAAATTGTCAATACTCAATCACTTTCCAAGTGGACCAATACATTTTATTGCATATTTAAAAAGATCATAAAAAATTACTAAAGGTCTTCTTATATCACTTTAGTCGCTTTCATATGACTTTTCCGAGATTTTCCACTTTTAAATAAAAATAAATCATATTTTTTATGTGAAAATTTTCCACATTTTCAATTCATTGTAATTCCCGAACCACGTAACCATACTTTATGATTAGACCATCAAAAGAAAGGTATTTCCATGCATTTTAAGAATAAAATAAAATTAGATAGAATTTAAAATCAAATCATATTTATGAATGTAATTATTTCAAAAAAATTGTCAATACTCAATGACTTTCCAAGTGGACCAATACATTTTATTGCATATTTAAAAAGATCATAAAAAATTACTAAAGGTCTTCTTATATCACTTTAGTCGCTTTCATATGACTTTTCCGAGATTGTCCACTTTTAAATAAAAATAAATCATATTTTTTATGTGAAAATTTTCCGCATTTTCAATTCATTGTAATTCCCGAACCACGTAACCATTCTTTATGATTAGACCATCAAAAGAAAGGTATTTCCATGCATTTTAAGAATAAAATAAAATTAGATAGAATTTAAAATCAAATCATATTTATGAATGTAATTATTTCAAAAAAATTGTCAATACTCAATCACTTTCCAAGTGGACCAATACATTTTATTGCATATTTAAAAAGATCATAAAAAATTACTAAAGGTCTTCTTATATCACTTTAGTCGCTTTCATATGACTTTTCCGAGATTTTCCACTTTTAAATAAAAATAAATCATATTTTTTATGTGAAAATTTTCCACATTTTCAATTCATTGTAATTCCCGAACCACGTAACCATTCTTTATGATTAGACCATCAAAAGAAAGGTATTTCCATGCATTTTAACAATAAAATAAAATTAGATAGAATTTAAAATCAAATCATATTTATGAATGTAATTATTTCAAAAAAATTGTCAATACTCAATCACTTTCCAAGTGGACCAATACATTTTATTGCATATTTAAAAAGATCATAAAAAATTACTAAAGGTCTTCTTATATCACTTTAGTCGCTTTCATATGACTTTTCCGAGATTTTCCACTTTTAAATAAAAATAAATCATATTTTTTATGTGAAAATTTTCCACATTTTCAATTCATTGTAATTCCCGAACCACGTAACCATACTTTATGATTAGACCATCAAAAGAAAGGTATTTCCATGCATTTTAAGAATAAAATAAAATTAGATAGAATTTAAAATCAAATCATATTTATGAATGTAATTATTTCAAAAAAATTTTCAATACTCAATCACTTTCCAAGTGGACCAATACATTTTATTGCATATTTAAAAAGATCATAAAAAATTACTAAAGGTCTTCTTATATCACTTTAGTCGCTTTCATATGACTTTTCCGAGATTTTCCACTTTTAAATAAAAATAAATCATATTTTTTATGTGAAAATTTTCCACATTTTCAATTCATTGTAATTCCCGAACCACGTAACCATACTTTATGATTAGACCATCAAAAGAAAGGTATTTCCATGCATTTTAAGAATAAAATAAAATTAGATAGAATTTAAAATCAAATCATATTTATAAATGTAATTATTTCAAAAAAATTTTCAATACTCAATCACTTTCCAAGTGGACCAATACATTTTATTGCATATTTAAAAAGATCATAAAAAATTACTAAAGGTCTTCTTATATCACTTTAGTCGCTTTCATATGACTTTTCCGAGATTTTCCACTTTTAAATAAATATAAATCATATTTTTTATGTGAAAATTTTCCACATTTTCAATTCATTGTAATTCCCGAACCACGTAACCATTCTTTATGATTAGACCATCAAAAGAAAGGTATTTCCATGCATTTTAAGAATAAAATAAAATTAGATAGAATTTAAAATCAAATCATATTTATGAATGTAATTATTTCAAAAAAATTGTCAATACTCAATCACTTTCCAAGTGGACCAATACATTTTATTGCATATTTAAAAAGATCATAAAAAATTACTAAAGGTCTTCTTATATCACTTTAGTCGCTTTCATATGACTTTTCCGAGATTTTCCACTTTTAAATAAAAATAAATCATATTTTTTATGTGAAAATTTTCCACATTTTCAATTCATTGTAATTCCCGAACCACGTAACCATACTTTATGATTAGACCATCAAAAGAAAGGTATTTCCATGCATTTTAAGAATAAAATAAAATTAGATAGAATTTAAAATCAAATCATATTTATGAATGTAATTATTTCAAAAAAATTTTCAATACTCAATCACTTTCCAAGTGGACCAATACATTTTATTGCATATTTAAAAAGATCATAAAAAATTACTAAAGGTCTTCTTATATCACTTTAGTCGCTTTCATATGACTTTTCCGAGATTTTCCACTTTTAAATAAAAATAAATCTTATTTTTTATGTGAAAATTTTCCACATTTTCAATTCATTGTAATTCCCGAACCACGTAACCATTCTTTATGATTAGACCATCAAAAGAAAGGTATTTCCATGCATTTTAAGAATAAAATAAAATTAGATAGAATTTAAAATCAAATCATATTTATGAATGTAATTATTTCAAAAAAATTGTCAATACTCAATCACTTTCCAAGTGGACCAATACATTTTATTGCATATTTAAAAAGATCATAAAAAATTACTAAAGGTCTTCTTATATCACTTTAGTCGCTTTCATATGACTTTTCCGAGATTTTCCACTTTTAAATAAAAATAAATCATATTTTTTATGCGAAAATTTTCCACATTTTCAATTCATTGTAATTCCCGAACCACGTAACCGTACGTTATGATTAGACCATCAAAAGAAAGGTATTTCCATGCATTTTAAGAATAAAATCAAATTAGATAGAATTTAAAATTAAATCATATTTATGAATGTAATTATTTCATAAAAATTGTCAATACTCAATCACTTTCCAAGTGGACCAATACATTTTATTGCATATTTAAAAAGATCATAAAAAATTACTAAAGGTCTTCTTATATCACTTTAGTCGCTTTCATATGACTTTTCCGAGATTTTCCACTTTTAAATAAAAATAAATCATATTTTTTATGTGAAAATTTTCCACATTTTCAATTCATTGTAATTCCCGAACCACGTAACCATTCTTTATGATTAGACCATCAAAAGAAAGGTATTTCCATGCATTTTAAGAATAAAATAAAATTAGATAGAATTTAAAATCAAATCATATTTATGAATGTAATTATTTCAAAAAAATTGTCAATACTCAATCACTTTCCAAGTGGACCAATACATTTTATTGCATATTTAAAAAGATCATAAAAAATTACTAAAGGTCTTCTTATATCACTTTAGTCGCTTTCATATGACTTTTCCGAGATTTTCCACTTTTAAATAAAAATAAATCATATTTTTTATGTGAAAATTTTCCACATTTTCAATTCATTGTAATTCCCGAACCACGTAACCATACTTTATGATTAGACCATCAAAAGAAAGGTATTTCCATGCATTTTAAGAATAAAATAAAATTAGATAGAATTTAAAATCAAATCATATTTATGAATGTAATTATTTCAAAAAAATTTTCAATACTCAATCACTTTCCAAGTGGACCAATACATTTTATTGCATATTTAAAAAGATCATAAAAAATTACTAAAGGTCTTCTTATATCACTTTAGTCGCTTTCATATGACTTTTCCGAGATTTTCCACTTTTAAATAAAAATAAATCATATTTTTTATGTGAAAATTTTCCACATTTTCAATTCATTGTAATTCCCGAACCACGTAACCATACTTTATGATTAGACCATCAAAAGAAAGGTATTTCCATGCATTTTAAGAATAAAATAAAATTAGATAGAATTTAAAATCAAATCATATTTATGAATGTAATTATTTCAAAAAAATTTTCAATACTCAATCACCTTCCAAGTGGACCAATACATTTTATTGCATATTTAAAAAGATCATAAAAAATTACTAAAGGTCTTCTTATATCACTTTAGTCGCTTTCATATGACTTTTCCGAGATTTTCCACTTTTAAATAAAAATAAATCATATTTTTTATGTGAAAATTTTCCACATTTTCAATTCATTGTAATTCCCGAACCACGTAACCATTCTTTATGATTAGACCATCAAAAGAAAGGTATTTCCATGCATTTTAAGAATAAAATAAAATTAGATAGAATTTAAAATCAAATCATATTTATGAATGTAATTATTTCAAAAAAATTGTCAATACTCAATCACTTTCCAAGTGGACCAATACATTTTATTGCATATTTAAAAAGATCATAAAAAATTACTAAAGGTCTTCTTATATCACTTTAGTCGCTTTCATATGACTTTTCCGAGATTTTCCACTTTTAAATAAAAATAAATCATATTTTTTATGTGAAAATTTTCCACATTTTCAATTCATTGTAATTCCCGAACCACGTAACCATACTTTATGATTAGACCATCAAAAGAAAGGTATTTCCATGCATTTTAAGAATAAAATAAAATTAGATAGAATTTAAAATCAAATCATATTTAGAAATGTAATTATTTCAAAAAAATTGTCAATACTCAATCACTTTCCAAGTGGACCAATACATTTTATTGCATATTTAAAAAGATCATAAAAAATTACTAAAGGTCTTCTTATATCACTTTAGTCGCTTTCATATGACTTTTCCGAGATCTTCCACTTTTAAATAAAAATAAATCATATTTTTTATGTGAAAATTTTCCACATTTTCAATTCATTGTAATTCCCGAACCACGTAACCGTACGTTATGATTAGACCATCAAAAGAAAGGTATTTCCATGCATTTTAAGAATAAAATAAAATTAGATAGAATTTAAAATCAAATCATATTTATGAATGTAATTATTTCATAAAAATTGTCAATACTCAATCACTTTCCAAGTGGACCAATACATTTTATTGCATATTTAAAAAGATCATAAAAAATTACTAAAGGTCTTCTTATATCACTTTAGTCGCTTTCATATGACTTTTCCGAGATTTTCCACTTTTAAATAAAAATAAATCATATTTTTTATGTGAAAATTTTCCACATTTTCAATTCATTGTAATTCCCGAACCACGTAACCATTCTTTATGATTAGACCATCAAAAGAAAGGTATTTCCATGCATTTTAAGAATAAAATAAAATTAGATAGAATTTAAAATCAAATCATATTTATGAATGTAATTATTTCAAAAAAATTGTCAATACTCAATCACTTTCCAAGTGGACCAATACATTTTATTGCATATTTAAAAAGATCATAAAAAATTACTAAAGGTCTTCTTATATCACTTTAGTCGCTTTCATATGACTTTTCCGAGATTTTCCACTTTTAAATAAAAATAAATCATATTTTTTATGTGAAAATTTTCCACATTTTCAATTCATTGTAATTCCCGAACCACGTAACCATACTTTATGATTAGACCATCAAAAGAAAGGTATTTCCATGCATTTTAAGAATAAAATAAAATTAGATAGAATTTAAAATCAAATCATATTTATGAATGTAATTATTTCAAAAAAATTTTCAATACTCAATGACTTTCCAAGTGGACCAATACATTTTATTGCATATTTAAAAAGATCATAAAAAATTACTAAAGGTCTTCTTATATCACTTTAGTCGCTTTCATATGACTTTTCCGAGATTTTCCACTTTTAAATAAAAATAAATCATATTTTTTATGTGAAAATTTTCCACATTTTCAATTCATTGTAATTCCCGAACCACGTAACCATTCTTTATGATTAGACCATCAAAAGAAAGGTATTTCCATGCATTTTAAGAATAAAATAAAATTAGATAGAATTTAAAATCAAATCATATTTATGAATGTAATTATTTCAAAAAAATTGTCAATACTCAATCACTTTCCAAGTGGACCA
This sequence comes from Dilophus febrilis, assembly GCA_958336335.1. Lineage (NCBI taxonomy): Eukaryota > Metazoa > Arthropoda > Insecta > Diptera > Bibionidae > Dilophus > Dilophus febrilis. The sequence goes on along the minus strand of OY284472.1, from coordinate 5,089,386 downwards.
ATACATTTTATTGCATATTTAAAAAGATCATAAAAAATTACTAAAGGTCTTCTTATATCACTTTAGTCGCTTTCATATGACTTTTCCGAGATTTTCCACTTTTAAATAAAAATAAATCATATTTTTTATGTGAAAATTTTCCACATTTTCAATTCATTGTAATTCCCGAACCACGTAACCATTCTTTATGATTAGACCATCAAAAGATAGGTATTTCCATGCATTTTAACAATAAAATAAAATTAGATAGAATTTAAAATCAAATCATATTTATGAATGTAATTATTTCAAAAAAATTGTCAATACTCAATCACTTTCCAAGTGGACCAATACATTTTATTGCATATTTAAAAAGATCATAAAAAATTACTAAAGGTCTTCTTATATCACTTTAGTCGCTTTCATATGACTTTTCCGAGATTTTCCACTTTTAAATAAAAATAAATCATATTTTTTATGTGAAAATTTTCCACATTTTCAATTCATTGTAATTCCCGAACCACGTAACCATACTTTATGATTAGACCATCAAAAGAAAGGTATTTCCATGCATTTTAAGAATAAAATAAAATTAGATAGAATTTAAAATCAAACCATATTTATAAATGTAATTATTTCAAAAAAATTGTCAATACTCAATCACTTTCCAAGTGGACCAATACATTTTATTGCATATTTAAAAAGATCATAAAAAATTACTAAAGGTCTTCTTATATCACTTTAGTCGCTTTCATATGACTTTTACGAGATTTTCCACTTTTAAATAAAAATAAATCATATTTTTTATGTGAAAATTTTCCACATTTTCAATTCATTGTAATTCCCGAACCACGTAACCATACTTTATGATTAGACCATCAAAAGAAAGGTATTTCCATGCATTTTAAGAATAAAATAAAATTAGATAGAATTTAAAATTAAATCATATTTATGAATGTAATTATTTCATAAAAATTGTCAATACTCAATCACTTTCCAAGTGGACCAATACATTTTATTGCATATTTAAAAAGATCATAAAAAATTACTAAAGGTCTTCTTATATCACTTTAGTCGCTTTCATATGACTTTTCCGAGATTTTGCCACTTTTAAATAAAAATAAATCATATTTTTTATGTGAAAATTTTCCACATTTTCAATTCATTGTAATTCCCGAACCACGTAACCATACTTTATGATTAGACCATCAAAAGAAAGGTATTTCCATGCATTTTAAGAATAAAATAAAATTAGATAGAATTTAAAATCAAACCATATTTATAAATGTAATTATTTCAAAAAAATTGTCAATACTCAATCACTTTCGAAGTGAACCAATACATTTTATTGCATATTTAAAAAGATCATAAAAAATTACTAAAGGTCTTCTTATATCACTTTAGTCGCTTTCATATGACTTTTCCGAGATTTTCCACTTTTAAATAAAAATAAATCATATTTTTTATGTGAAAATTTTCCGCATTTTCAATTCATTGTAATTCCCGAACCACGTAACCATTCTTTATGATTAGACCATCAAAAGAAAGGTATTTCCATGCATTTTAAGAATAAAATAAAATTAGATAGAATTTAAAATTAAATCATATTTATGAATGTAATTATTTCATAAAAATTGTCAATACTCAATCACTTTCCAAGTGGACCAATACATTTTATTGCATATTTAAAAAGATCATAAAAAATTACTAAAGGTCTTCTTATATCACTTTAGTCGCTTTCATATGACTTTTCCGAGATTTTCCACTTTTAAATAAAAATAAATCATATTTTTTATGTGAAAATTTTCCACATTTTCAATTCATTGTAATTCCCGAACCACGTAACCATACTTTATGATTAGACCATCAAAAGAAAGGTATTTCCATGCATTTTAAGAATAAAATAAAATTAGATAGAATTTAAAATCAAATCATATTTATGAATGTAATTATTTCAAAAAAATTGTCAATACTCAATGACTTTCCAAGTGGACCAATACATTTCATTGCATATTTAAAAAGATCATAAAAAATTACTAAAGGTCTTCTTATATCACTTTAGTCGCTTTCATATGACTTTTCCGAGATTGTCCACTTTTAAATAAAAATAAATCATATTTTTTATGTGAAAATTTTCCGCATTTTCAATTCATTGTAATTCCCGAACCACGTAACCATTCTTTATGATTAGACCATCAAAAGAAAGGTATTTCCATGCATTTTAAGAATAAAATAAAATTAGATAGAATTTAAAATCAAATCATATTTATGAATGTAATTATTTCAAAAAAATTGTCAATACTCAATCACTTTCCAAGTGGACCAATACATTTTATTGCATATTTAAAAAGATCATAAAAAATTACTAAAGGTCTTCTTATATCACTTTAGTCGCTTTCATATGACTTTTCCGAGATTTTCCACTTTTAAATAAAAATAAATCATATTTTTTATGTGAAAATTTTCCACATTTTCAATTCATTGTAATTCCCGAACCACGTAACCATTCTTTATGATTAGACCATCAAAAGATAGGTATTTCCATGCATTTTAACAATAAAATAAAATTAGATAGAATTTAAAATCAAATCATATTTATGAATGTAATTATTTCAAAAAAATTGTCAATACTCAATCACTTTCCAAGTGGACCAATACATTTTATTGCATATTTAAAAAGATCATAAAAAATTACTAAAGGTCTTCTTATATCACTTTAGTCGCTTTCATATGACTTTTCCGAGATTTTCCACTTTTAAATAAAAATAAATCATATTTTTTATGTGAAAATTTTCCACATTTTCAATTCATTGTAATTCCCGAACCACGTAACCATACTTTATGATTAGACCATCAAAAGAAAGGTATTTCCATGCATTTTAAGAATAAAATAAAATTAGATAGAATTTAAAATCAAATCATATTTATGAATGTAATTATTTCAAAAAAATTTTCAATACTCAATCACTTTCCAAGTGGACCAATACATTTTATTGCATATTTAAAAAGATCATAAAAAATTACTAAAGGTCTTCTTATATCACTTTAGTCGCTTTCATATGACTTTTCCGAGATTTTCCACTTTTAAATAAAAATAAATCATATTTTTTATGTGAAAATTTTCCACATTTTCAATTCATTGTAATTCCCGAACCACGTAACCATACTTTATGATTAGACCATCAAAAGAAAGGTATTTCCATGCATTTTAAGAATAAAATAAAATTAGATAGAATTTAAAATCAAATCATATTTATGAATGTAATTATTTCAAAAAAATTGTCAATACTCAATCACTTTCCAAGTGGACCAATACATTTTATTGCATATTTAAAAAGATCATAAAAAATTACTAAAGGTCTTCTTATATCACTTTAGTCGCTTTCATATGACTTTTCCGAGATTTTCCACTTTTAAATAAAAATAAATCATATTTTTTATGTGAAAATTTTCCACATTTTCAATTCATTGTAATTCCCGAACCACGTAACCATACTTTATGATTAGACCATCAAAAGAAAGGTATTTCCATGCATTTTAAGAATAAAATAAAATTAGATAGAATTTAAAATCAAACCATATTTATAAATGTAATTATTTCAAAAAAATTTTCAATACTCAATCACTTTCCAAGTGGACCAATACATTTTATTGCATATTTAAAAAGATCATAAAAAATTACTAAAGGTCTTCTTATATCACTTTAGTCGCTTTCATATGACTTTTCCGAGATTTTCCACTTTTAAATAAATATAAATCATATTTTTTATGTGAAAATTTTCCACATTTTCAATTCATTGTAATTCCCGAACCACGTAACCATTCTTTATGATTAGACCATCAAAAGAAAGGTATTTCCATGCATTTTAAGAATAAAATAAAATTAGATAGAATTTAAAATCAAATCATATTTATGAATGTAATTATTTCAAAAAAATTGTCAATACTCAATGACTTTCCAAGTGGACCAATACATTTCATTGCATATTTAAAAAGATCATAAAAAATTACTAAAGGTCTTCTTATATCACTTTAGTCGCTTTCATATGACTTTTCCGAGATTTTGCCACTTTTAAATAAAAATAAATCATATTTTTTATGTGAAAATTTTCCACATTTTCAATTCATTGTAATTCCCGAACCACGTAACCATACTTTATGATTAGACCATCAAAAGAAAGGTATTTCCATGCATTTTAAGAATAAAATAAAATTAGATAGAATTTAAAATCAAACCATATTTATAAATGTAATTATTTCAAAAAAATTGTCAATACTCAATCACTTTCGAAGTGAACCAATACATTTTATTGCATATTTAAAAAGATCATAAAAAATTACTAAAGGTCTTCTTATATCACTTTAGTCGCTTTCATATGACTTTTCCGAGATTTTCCACTTTTAAATAAAAATAAATCATATTTTTTATGTGAAAATTTTCCGCATTTTCAATTCATTGTAATTCCCGAACCACGTAACCATTCTTTATGATTAGACCATCAAAAGAAAGGTATTTCCATGCATTTTAAGAATAAAATAAAATTAGATAGAATTTAAAATTAAATCATATTTATGAATGTAATTATTTCATAAAAATTGTCAATACTCAATCACTTTCCAAGTGGACCAATACATTTTATTGCATATTTAAAAAGATCATAAAAAATTACTAAAGGTCTTCTTATATCACTTTAGTCGCTTTCATATGACTTTTCCGAGATTTTCCACTTTTAAATAAAAATAAATCATATTTTTTATGTGAAAATTTTCCACATTTTCAATTCATTGTAATTCCCGAACCACGTAACCATACTTTATGATTAGACCATCAAAAGAAAGGTATTTCCATGCATTTTAAGAATAAAATAAAATTAGATAGAATTTAAAATCAAATCATATTTATGAATGTAATTATTTCAAAAAAATTGTCAATACTCAATGACTTTCCAAGTGGACCAATACATTTCATTGCATATTTAAAAAGATCATAAAAAATTACTAAAGGTCTTCTTATATCACTTTAGTCGCTTTCATATGACTTTTCCGAGATTGTCCACTTTTAAATAAAAATAAATCATATTTTTTATGTGAAAATTTTCCGCATTTTCAATTCATTGTAATTCCCGAACCACGTAACCATTCTTTATGATTAGACCATCAAAAGAAAGGTATTTCCATGCATTTTAAGAATAAAATAAAATTAGATAGAATTTAAAATCAAATCATATTTATGAATGTAATTATTTCAAAAAAATTGTCAATACTCAATCACTTTCCAAGTGGACCAATACATTTTATTGCATATTTAAAAAGATCATAAAAAATTACTAAAGGTCTTCTTATATCACTTTAGTCGCTTTCATATGACTTTTCCGAGATTGTCCACTTTTAAATAAAAATAAATCATATTTTTTATGTGAAAATTTTCCACATTTTCAATTCATTGTAATTCCCGAACCACGTAACCATTCTTTATGATTAGACCATCAAAAGATAGGTATTTCCATGCATTTTAACAATAAAATAAAATTAGATAGAATTTAAAATCAAATCATATTTATGAATGTAATTATTTCAAAAAAATTGTCAATACTCAATCACTTTCCAAGTGGACCAATACATTTTATTGCATATTTAAAAAGATCATAAAAAATTACTAAAGGTCTTCTTATATCACTTTAGTCGCTTTCATATGACTTTTCCGAGATTTTCCACTTTTAAATAAAAATAAATCATATTTTTTATGTGAAAATTTTCCACATTTTCAATTCATTGTAATTCCCGAACCACGTAACCATACTTTATGATTAGACCATCAAAAGAAAGGTATTTCCATGCATTTTAAGAATAAAATAAAATTAGATAGAATTTAAAATCAAATCATATTTATGAATGTAATTATTTCAAAAAAATTTTCAATACTCAATCACTTTCCAAGTGGACCAATACATTTTATTGCATATTTAAAAAGATCATAAAAAATTACTAAAGGTCTTCTTATATCACTTTAGTCGCTTTCATATGACTTTTCCGAGATTTTCCACTTTTAAATAAAAATAAATCATATTTTTTATGTGAAAATTTTCCACATTTTCAATTCATTGTAATTCCCGAACCACGTAACCATACTTTATGATTAGACCATCAAAAGAAAGGTATTTCCATGCATTTTAAGAATAAAATAAAATTAGATAGAATTTAAAATCAAATCATATTTATGAATGTAATTATTTCAAAAAAATTGTCAATACTCAATCACTTTCCAAGTGGACCAATACATTTTATTGCATATTTAAAAAGATCATAAAAAATTACTAAAGGTCTTCTTATATCACTTTAGTCGCTTTCATATGACTTTTCCGAGATTTTCCACTTTTAAATAAAAATAAATCATATTTTTTATGTGAAAATTTTCCACATTTTCAATTCATTGTAATTCCCGAACCACGTAACCATACTTTATGATTAGACCATCAAAAGAAAGGTATTTCCATGCATTTTAAGAATAAAATAAAATTAGATAGAATTTAAAATCAAACCATATTTATAAATGTAATTATTTCAAAAAAATTTTCAATACTCAATCACTTTCCAAGTGGACCAATACATTTTATTGCATATTTAAAAAGATCATAAAAAATTACTAAAGGTCTTCTTATATCACTTTAGTCGCTTTCATATGACTTTTCCGAGATTTTCCACTTTTAAATAAATATAAATCATATTTTTTATGTGAAAATTTTCCACATTTTCAATTCATTGTAATTCCCGAACCACGTAACCATTCTTTATGATTAGACCATCAAAAGAAAGGTATTTCCATGCATTTTAAGAATAAAATAAAATTAGATAGAATTTAAAATCAAATCATATTTATGAATGTAATTATTTCAAAAAAATTGTCAATACTCAATCACTTTCCAAGTGGACCAATACATTTTATTGCATATTTAAAAAGATCATAAAAAATTACTAAAGGTCTTTTTATATCACTTTAGTCGCTTTCATATGACTTTTCCGAGATTTTCCACTTTTAAATAAAAATAAATCATATTTTTTATGTGAAAATTTTCCACATTTTCAATTCATTGTAATTCCCGAGCCACGTAACCATACTTTATGATTAGACCATCAAAAGAAAGGTATTTCCATGCATTTTAAGAATAAAATAAAATTAGATAGAATTTAAAATCAAATCATATTTATGAATGTAATTATTTCAAAAAAATTTTCAATACTCAATCACTTTCCAAGTGGACCAATACATTTTATTGCATATTTAAAAAGATCATAAAAAATTACTAAAGGTCTTCTTATATCACTTTAGTCGCTTTCATATGACTTTTCCGAGATTGTCCACTTTTAAATAAAAATAAATCATATTTTTTATGTGAAAATTTTCCACATTTTCAATTCATTGTAATTCCCGAACCACGTAACCATTCTTTATGATTAGACCATCAAAAGAAAGGTATTTCCATGCATTTTAAGAATAAAATAAAATTAGATAGAATTTAAAATCAAATCATATTTATGAATGTAATTATTTCAAAAAAATTGTCAATACTCAATCACTTTCCAAGTGGACCAATACATTTTATTGCATATTTAAAAAGATCATAAAAAATTACTAAAGGTCTTCTTATATCACTTTAGTCGCTTTCATATGACTTTTCCGAGATTTTCCACTTTTAAATAAAAATAAATCATATTTTTTATGTGAAAATTTTCCACATTTTCAATTCATTGTAATTCCCGAACCACGTAACCGTACGTTATGATTAGACCATCAAAAGAAAGGTATTTCCATGCATTTTAAGAATAAAATCAAATTAGATAGAATTTAAAATTAAATCATATTTATGAATGTAATTATTTCATAAAAATTGTCAATACTCAATCACTTTCCAAGTGGACCAATACATTTTATTGCATATTTAAAAAGATCATAAAAAATTACTAAAGGTCTTCTTATATCACTTTAGTCGCTTTCATATGACTTTTCCGAGATTTTCCACTTTTAAATAAAAATAAATCATATTTTTTATGTGAAAATTTTCCACATTTTCAATTCATTGTAATTCCCGAACCACGTAACCATTCTTTATGATTAGACCATCAAAAGAAAGGTATTTCCATGCATTTTAAGAATAAAATAAAATTAGATAGAATTTAAAATCAAATCATATTTATGAATGTAATTATTTCAAAAAAATTGTCAATACTCAATCACTTTCCAAGTGGACCAATACATTTTATTGCATATTTAAAAAGATCATAAAAAATTACTAAAGGTCTTCTTATATCACTTTAGTCGCTTTCATATGACTTTTCCGAGATTTTCCACTTTTAAATAAAAATAAATCATATTTTTTATGTGAAAATTTTCCACATTTTCAATTCATTGTAATTCCCGAACCACGTAACCATACTTTATGATTAGACCATCAAAAGAAAGGTATTTCCATGCATTTTAAGAATAAAATAAAATTAGATAGAATTTAAAATCAAATCATATTTATGAATGTAATTATTTCAAAAAAATTGTCAATACTCAATGACTTTCCAAGTGGACCAATACATTTTATTGCATATTTAAAAAGATCATAAAAAATTACTAAAGGTCTTCTTATATCACTTTAGTCGCTTTCATATGACTTTTCCGAGATTTTCCACTTTTAAATAAAAATAAATCATATTTTTTATGTGAAAATTTTCCACATTTTCAATTCATTGTAATTCCCGAACCACGTAACCATTCTTTATGATTAGACCATCAAAAGAAAGGTATTTCCATGCATTTTAAGAATAAAATAAAATTAGATAGAATTTAAAATCAAATCATATTTATGAATGTAATTATTTCAAAAAAATTGTCAATACTCAATCACTTTCCAAGTGGACCAATACATTTTATTGCATATTTAAAAAGATCATAAAAAATTACTAAAGGTCTTCTTATATCACTTTAGTCGCTTTCATATGACTTTTCCGAGATTTTCCACTTTTAAATAAAAATAAATCATATTTTTTATGTGAAAATTTTCCACATTTTCAATTCATTGTAATTCCCGAACCACGTAACCATTCTTTATGATTAGACCATCAAAAGATAGGTATTTCCATGCATTTTAACAATAAAATAAAATTAGATAGAATTTAAAATCAAATCATATTTATGAATGTAATTATTTCAAAAAAATTGTCAATACTCAATCACTTTCCAAGTGGACCAATACATTTTATTGCATATTTAAAAAGATCATAAAAAATTACTAAAGGTCTTCTTATATCACTTTAGTCGCTTTCATATGACTTTTCCGAGATTTTCCACTTTTAAATAAAAATAAATCATATTTTTTATGTGAAAATTTTCCACATTTTCAATTCATTGTAATTCCCGAACCACGTAACCATACTTTATGATTAGACCATCAAAAGAAAGGTATTTCCATGCATTTTAAGAATAAAATAAAATTAGATAGAATTTAAAATCAAATCATATTTATGAATGTAATTATTTCAAAAAAATTTTCAATACTCAATCACTTTCCAAGTGGACCAATACATTTTATTGCATATTTAAAAAGATCATAAAAAATTACTAAAGGTCTTCTTATATCACTTTAGTCGCTTTCATATGACTTTTCCGAGATTTTCCACTTTTAAATAAAAATAAATCATATTTTTTATGTGAAAATTTTCCACATTTTCAATTCATTGTAATTCCCGAACCACGTAACCATACTTTATGATTAGACCATCAAAAGAAAGGTATTTCCATGTATTTTAAGAATAAAATAAAATTAGATAGAATTTAAAATCAAATCATATTTATGAATGTAATTATTTCAAAAAAATTTTCAATACTCAATCACTTTCCAAGTGGACCAATACATTTTATTGCATATTTAAAAAGATCATAAAAAATTACTAAAGGTCTTCTTATATCACTTTAGTCGCTTTCATATGACTTTTCCGAGATTTTCCACTTTTAAATAAAAATAAATCATATTTTTTATGTGAAAATTTTCCACATTTTCAATTCATTGTAATTCCCGAACCACGTAACCATTCTTTATGATTAGACCATCAAAAGAAAGGTATTTCCATGCATTTTAAGAATAAAATAAAATTAGATAGAATTTAAAATCAAATCATATTTATGAATGTAATTATTTCAAAAAAATTGTCAATACTCAATCACTTTCCAAGTGGACCAATACATTTTATTGCATATTTAAAAAGATCATAAAAAATTACTAAAGGTCTTCTTATATCACTTTAGTCGCTTTCATATGACTTTTCCGAGATTTTCCACTTTTAAATAAAAATAAATCATATTTTTTATGTGAAAATTTTCCACATTTTCAATTCATTGTAATTCCCGAACCACGTAACCATACTTTATGATTAGACCATCAAAAGAAAGGTATTTCCATGCATTTTAAGAATAAAATAAAATTAGATAGAATTTAAAATCAAATCATATTTAGAAATGTAATTATTTCAAAAAAATTGTCAATACTCAATCACTTTCCAAGTGGACCAATACATTTTATTGCATATTTAAAAAGATCATAAAAAATTACTAAAGGTCTTCTTATATCACTTTAGTCGCTTTCATATGACTTTTCCGAGATTTTCCACTTTTAAATAAAAATAAATCATATTTTTTATGTGAAAATTTTCCACATTTTCAATTCATTGTAATTCCCGAACCACGTAACCATACTTTATGATTAGACCATCAAAAGAAAGGTATTTCCATGCATTTTAAGAATAAAATAAAATTAGATAGAATTTAAAATCAAATCATATTTATGAATGTAATTATTTCAAAAAAATTTTCAATACTCAATCACTTTCCAAGTGGACCAATACATTTTATTGCATATTTAAAAAGATCATAAAAAATTACTAAAGGTCTTCTTATATCACTTTAGTCGCTTTCATATGACTTTTCCGAGATTTTCCACTTTTAAATAAAAATAAATCATATTTTTTATGTGAAAATTTTCCACATTTTCAATTCATTGTAATTCCCGAACCACGTAACCATACTTTATGATTAGACCATCAAAAGAAAGGTATTTCCATGCATTTTAAGAATAAAATAAAATTAGATAGAATTTAAAATCAAATCATATTTATGAATGTAATTATTTCAAAAAAATTTTCAATACTCAATCACTTTCCAAGTGGACCAATACATTTTATTGCATATTTAAAAAGATCATAAAAAATTACTAAAGGTCTTCTTATATCACTTTAGTCGCTTTCATATGACTTTTCCGAGATTTTCCACTTTTAAATAAAAATAAATCTTATTTTTTATGTGAAAATTTTCCACATTTTCAATTCATTGTAATTCCCGAACCACGTAACCATTCTTTATGATTAGACCATCAAAAGAAAGGTATTTCCATGCATTTTAAGAATAAAATAAAATTAGATAGAATTTAAAATCAAATCATATTTATGAATGTAATTATTTCAAAAAAATTGTCAATACTCAATCACTTTCCAAGTGGACCAATACATTTTATTGCATATTTAAAAAGATCATAAAAAATTACTAAAGGTCTTCTTATATCACTTTAGTCGCTTTCATATGACTTTTCCGAGATTTTCCACTTTTAAATAAAAATAAATCATATTTTTTATGTGAAAATTTTCCACATTTTCAATTCATTGTAATTCCCGAACCACGTAACCGTACGTTATGATTAGACCATCAAAAGAAAGGTATTTCCATGCATTTTAAGAATAAAATCAAATTAGATAGAATTTAAAATTAAATCATATTTATGAATGTAATTATTTCATAAAAATTGTCAATACTCAATCACTTTCCAAGTGGACCAATACATTTTATTGCATATTTAAAAAGATCATAAAAAATTACTAAAGGTCTTCTTATATCACTTTAGTCGCTTTCATATGACTTTTCCGAGATTTTCCACTTTTAAATAAAAATAAATCATATTTTTTATGTGAAAATTTTCCACATTTTCAATTCATTGTAATTCCCGAACCACGTAACCATACTTTATGATTAGACCATCAAAAGAAAGGTATTTCCATGCATTTTAAGAATAAAATAAAATTAGATAGAATTTAAAATCAAATCATATTTATGAATGTAATTATTTCAAAAAAATTTTCAATACTCAATCACTTTCCAAGTGGACCAATACATTTTATTGCATATTTAAAAAGATCATAAAAAATTACTAAAGGTCTTCTTATATCACTTTAGTCGCTTTCATATGACTTTTCCGAGATTTTCCACTTTTAAATAAAAATAAATCATATTTTTTATGTGAAAATTTTCCACATTTTCAATTCATTGTAATTCCCGAACCACGTAACCATACTTTATGATTAGACCATCAAAAGAAAGGTATTTCCATGCATTTTAAGAATAAAATAAAATTAGATAGAATTTAAAATCAAATCATATTTATGAATGTAATTATTTCAAAAAAATTTTCAATACTCAATCACTTTCCAAGTGGACCAATACATTTTATTGCATATTTAAAAAGATCATAAAAAATTACTAAAGGTCTTCTTATATCACTTTAGTCGCTTTCATATGACTTTTCCGAGATTTTCCACTTTTAAATAAAAATAAATCATATTTTTTATGTGAAAATTTTCCACATTTTCAATTCATTGTAATTCCCGAACCACGTAACCATTCTTTATGATTAGACCATCAAAAGAAAGGTATTTCCATGCATTTTAAGAATAAAATAAAATTAGATAGAATTTAAAATCAAATCATATTTATGAATGTAATTATTTCAAAAAAATTGTCAATACTCAATCACTTTCCAAGTGGACCAATACATTTTATTGCATATTTAAAAAGATCATAAAAAATTACTAAAGGTCTTCTTATATCACTTTAGTCGCTTTCATATGACTTTTCCGAGATTTTCCACTTTTAAATAAAAATAAATCATATTTTTTATGTGAAAATTTTCCACATTTTCAATTCATTGTAATTCCCGAACCACGTAACCATACTTTATGATTAGACCATCAAAAGAAAGGTATTTCCATGCATTTTAAGAATAAAATAAAATTAGATAGAATTTAAAATCAAATCATATTTAGAAATGTAATTATTTCAAAAAAATTGTCAATACTCAATCACTTTCCAAGTGGACCAATACATTTTATTGCATATTTAAAAAGATCATAAAAAATTACTAAAGGTCTTCTTATATCACTTTAGTCGCTTTCATATGACTTTTCCGAGATTTTCCACTTTTAAATAAAAATAAATCATATTTTTTATGTGAAAATTTTCCACATTTTCAATTCATTGTAATTCCCGAACCACGTAACCGTACGTTATGATTAGACCATCAAAAGAAAGGTATTTCCATGCATTTTAAGAATAAAATAAAATTAGATAGAATTTAAAATCAAATCATATTTAGAAATGTAATTATTTCAAAAAAATTGTCAATACTCAATCACTTTCCAAGTGGACCAATACATTTTATTGCATATTTAAAAAGATCATAAAAAATTACTAAAGGTCTTCTTATATCACTTTAGTCGCTTTCATATGACTTTTCCGAGATTTTCCACTTTTAAATAAAAATAAATCATATTTTTTATGTGAAAATTTTCCACATTTTCAATTCATTGTAATTCCCGAACCACGTAACCGTACGTTATGATTAGACCATCAAAAGAAAGGTATTTCCATGCATTTTAAGAATAAAATAAAATTAGATAGAATTTAAAATCAAATCATATTTATGAATGTAATTATTTCAAAAAAATTGTCAATACTCAATCACTTTCCAAGTGGACCAATACATTTTATTGCATATTTAAAAAGATCATAAAAAATTACTAAAGGTCTTCTTATATCACTTTAGTCGCTTTCATATGACTTTTCCGAGATTTTCCACTTTTAAATAAAAATAAATCATATTTTTTATGTGAAAATTTTCCACATTTTCAATTCATTGTAATTCCCGAACCACGTAACCATACTTTATGATTAGACCATCAAAAGAAAGGTATTTCCATGCATTTTAAGAATAAAATAAAATTAGATAGAATTTAAAATCAAATCATATTTATGAATGTAATTATTTCAAAAAAATTTTCAATACTCAATGACTTTCCAAGTGGACCAATACATTTTATTGCATATTTAAAAAGATCATAAAAAATTACTAAAGGTCTTCTTATATCACTTTAGTCGCTTTCATATGACTTTTCCGAGATTTTCCACTTTTAAATAAAAATAAATCATATTTTTTATGTGAAAATTTTCCACATTTTCAATTCATTGTAATTCCCGAACCACGTAACCATTCTTTATGATTAGACCATCAAAAGAAAGGTATTTCCATGCATTTTAAGAATAAAATAAAATTAGATAGAATTTAAAATCAAATCATATTTATGAATGTAATTATTTCAAAAAAATTGTCAATACTCAATCACTTTCCAAGTGGACCAATACATTTTATTGCATATTTAAAAAGATCATAAAAAATTACTAAAGGTCTTCTTATATCACTTTAGTCGCTTTCATATGACTTTTCCGAGATTTTCCACTTTTAAATAAAAATAAATCATATTTTTTATGTGAAAATTTTCCACATTTTCAATTCATTGTAATTCCCGAACCACGTAACCATTCTTTATGATTAGACCATCAAAAGATAGGTATTTCCATGCATTTTAACAATAAAATAAAATTAGATAGAATTTAAAATCAAATCATATTTATGAATGTAATTATTTCAAAAAAATTGTCAATACTCAATCACTTTCCAAGTGGACCAATACATTTTATTGCATATTTAAAAAGATCATAAAAAATTACTAAAGGTCTTCTTATATCACTTTAGTCGCTTTCATATGACTTTTCCGAGATTTTCCACTTTTAAATAAAAATAAATCATATTTTTTATGTGAAAATTTTCCACATTTTCAATTCATTGTAATTCCCGAACCACGTAACCATACTTTATGATTAGACCATCAAAAGAAAGGTATTTCCATGCATTTTAAGAATAAAATAAAATTAGATAGAATTTAAAATCAAACCATATTTATAAATGTAATTATTTCAAAAAAATTGTCAATACTCAATCACTTTCCAAGTGGACCAATACATTTTATTGCATATTTAAAAAGATCATAAAAAATTACTAAAGGTCTTCTTATATCACTTTAGTCGCTTTCATATGACTTTTACGAGATTTTCCACTTTTAAATAAAAATAAATCATATTTTTTATGTGAAAATTTTCCACATTTTCAATTCATTGTAATTCCCGAACCACGTAACCATACTTTATGATTAGACCATCAAAAGAAAGGTATTTCCATGCATTTTAAGAATAAAATAAAATTAGATAGAATTTAAAATTAAATCATATTTATGAATGTAATTATTTCATAAAAATTGTCAATACTCAATCACTTTCCAAGTGGACCAATACATTTTATTGCATATTTAAAAAGATCATAAAAAATTACTAAAGGTCTTCTTATATCACTTTAGTCGCTTTCATATGACTTTTCCGAGATTTTGCCACTTTTAAATAAAAATAAATCATATTTTTTATGTGAAAATTTTCCACATTTTCAATTCATTGTAATTCCCGAACCACGTAACCATACTTTATGATTAGACCATCAAAAGAAAGGTATTTCCATGCATTTTAAGAATAAAATAAAATTAGATAGAATTTAAAATCAAACCATATTTATAAATGTAATTATTTCAAAAAAATTGTCAATACTCAATCACTTTCGAAGTGAACCAATACATTTTATTGCATATTTAAAAAGATCATAAAAAATTACTAAAGGTCTTCTTATATCACTTTAGTCGCTTTCATATGACTTTTCCGAGATTTTCCACTTTTAAATAAAAATAAATCATATTTTTTATGTGAAAATTTTCCGCATTTTCAATTCATTGTAATTCCCGAACCACGTAACCATTCTTTATGATTAGACCATCAAAAGAAAGGTATTTCCATGCATTTTAAGAATAAAATAAAATTAGATAGAATTTAAAATTAAATCATATTTATGAATGTAATTATTTCATAAAAATTGTCAATACTCAATCACTTTCCAAGTGGACCAATACATTTTATTGCATATTTAAAAAGATCATAAAAAATTACTAAAGGTCTTCTTATATCACTTTAGTCGCTTTCATATGACTTTTCCGAGATTTTCCACTTTTAAATAAAAATAAATCATATTTTTTATGTGAAAATTTTCCACATTTTCAATTCATTGTAATTCCCGAACCACGTAACCATACTTTATGATTAGACCATCAAAAGAAAGGTATTTCCATGCATTTTAAGAATAAAATAAAATTAGATAGAATTTAAAATCAAATCATATTTATGAATGTAATTATTTCAAAAAAATTGTCAATACTCAATGACTTTCCAAGTGGACCAATACATTTCATTGCATATTTAAAAAGATCATAAAAAATTACTAAAGGTCTTCTTATATCACTTTAGTCGCTTTCATATGACTTTTCCGAGATTGTCCACTTTTAAATAAAAATAAATCATATTTTTTATGTGAAAATTTTCCGCATTTTCAATTCATTGTAATTCCCGAACCACGTAACCATTCTTTATGATTAGACCATCAAAAGAAAGGTATTTCCATGCATTTTAAGAATAAAATAAAATTAGATAGAATTTAAAATCAAATCATATTTATGAATGTAATTATTTCAAAAAAATTGTCAATACTCAATCACTTTCCAAGTGGACCAATACATTTTATTGCATATTTAAAAAGATCATAAAAAATTACTAAAGGTCTTCTTATATCACTTTAGTCGCTTTCATATGACTTTTCCGAGATTTTCCACTTTTAAATAAAAATAAATCATATTTTTTATGTGAAAATTTTCCACATTTTCAATTCATTGTAATTCCCGAACCACGTAACCATACTTTATGATTAGACCATCAAAAGAAAGGTATTTCCATGCATTTTAAGAATAAAATAAAATTAGATAGAATTTAAAATCAAATCATATTTATGAATGTAATTATTTCAAAAAAATTTTCAATACTCAATCACTTTCCAAGTGGACCAATACATTTTATTGCATATTTAAAAAGATCATAAAAAATTACTAAAGGTCTTCTTATATCACTTTAGTCGCTTTCATATGACTTTTCCGAGATTTTCCACTTTTAAATAAAAATAAATCATATTTTTTATGTGAAAATTTTCCACATTTTCAATTCATTGTAATTCCCGAACCACGTAACCATACTTTATGATTAGACCATCAAAAGAAAGGTATTTCCATGCATTTTAAGAATAAAATAAAATTAGATAGAATTTAAAATCAAATCATATTTATGAATGTAATTATTTCAAAAAAATTGTCAATACTCAATCACTTTCCAAGTGGACCAATACATTTTATTGCATATTTAAAAAGATCATAAAAAATTACTAAAGGTCTTCTTATATCACTTTAGTCGCTTTCATATGACTTTTCCGAGATTTTCCACTTTTAAATAAAAATAAATCATATTTTTTATGTGAAAATTTTCCACATTTTCAATTCATTGTAATTCCCGAACCACGTAACCATACTTTATGATTAGACCATCAAAAGAAAGGTATTTCCATGCATTTTAAGAATAAAATAAAATTAGATAGAATTTAAAATCAAACCATATTTATAAATGTAATTATTTCAAAAAAATTTTCAATACTCAATCACTTTCCAAGTGGACCAATACATTTTATTGCATATTTAAAAAGATCATAAAAAATTACTAAAGGTCTTCTTATATCACTTTAGTCGCTTTCATATGACTTTTCCGAGATTTTCCACTTTTAAATAAATATAAATCATATTTTTTATGTGAAAATTTTCCACATTTTCAATTCATTGTAATTCCCGAACCACGTAACCATTCTTTATGATTAGACCATCAAAAGAAAGGTATTTCCATGCATTTTAAGAATAAAATAAAATTAGATAGAATTTAAAATCAAATCATATTTATGAATGTAATTATTTCAAAAAAATTGTCAATACTCAATGACTTTCCAAGTGGACCAATACATTTCATTGCATATTTAAAAAGATCATAAAAAATTACTAAAGGTCTTCTTATATCACTTTAGTCGCTTTCATATGACTTTTCCGAGATTTTGCCACTTTTAAATAAAAATAAATCATATTTTTTATGTGAAAATTTTCCACATTTTCAATTCATTGTAATTCCCGAACCACGTAACCATACTTTATGATTAGACCATCAAAAGAAAGGTATTTCCATGCATTTTAAGAATAAAATAAAATTAGATAGAATTTAAAATCAAACCATATTTATAAATGTAATTATTTCAAAAAAATTGTCAATACTCAATCACTTTCGAAGTGAACCAATACATTTTATTGCATATTTAAAAAGATCATAAAAAATTACTAAAGGTCTTCTTATATCACTTTAGTCGCTTTCATATGACTTTTCCGAGATTTTCCACTTTTAAATAAAAATAAATCATATTTTTTATGTGAAAATTTTCCGCATTTTCAATTCATTGTAATTCCCGAACCACGTAACCATTCTTTATGATTAGACCATCAAAAGAAAGGTATTTCCATGCATTTTAAGAATAAAATAAAATTAGATAGAATTTAAAATTAAATCATATTTATGAATGTAATTATTTCATAAAAATTGTCAATACTCAATCACTTTCCAAGTGGACCAATACATTTTATTGCATATTTAAAAAGATCATAAAAAATTACTAAAGGTCTTCTTATATCACTTTAGTCGCTTTCATATGACTTTTCCGAGATTTTCCACTTTTAAATAAAAATAAATCATATTTTTTATGTGAAAATTTTCCACATTTTCAATTCATTGTAATTCCCGAACCACGTAACCATACTTTATGATTAGACCATCAAAAGAAAGGTATTTCCATGCATTTTAAGAATAAAATAAAATTAGATAGAATTTAAAATCAAATCATATTTATGAATGTAATTATTTCAAAAAAATTGTCAATACTCAATGACTTTCCAAGTGGACCAATACATTTCATTGCATATTTAAAAAGATCATAAAAAATTACTAAAGGTCTTCTTATATCACTTTAGTCGCTTTCATATGACTTTTCCGAGATTGTCCACTTTTAAATAAAAATAAATCATATTTTTTATGTGAAAATTTTCCGCATTTTCAATTCATTGTAATTCCCGAACCACGTAACCATTCTTTATGATTAGACCATCAAAAGAAAGGTATTTCCATGCATTTTAAGAATAAAATAAAATTAGATAGAATTTAAAATCAAATCATATTTATGAATGTAATTATTTCAAAAAAATTGTCAATACTCAATCACTTTCCAAGTGGACCAATACATTTTATTGCATATTTAAAAAGATCATAAAAAATTACTAAAGGTCTTCTTATATCACTTTAGTCGCTTTCATATGACTTTTCCGAGATTGTCCACTTTTAAATAAAAATAAATCATATTTTTTATGTGAAAATTTTCCACATTTTCAATTCATTGTAATTCCCGAACCACGTAACCATTCTTTATGATTAGACCATCAAAAGATAGGTATTTCCATGCATTTTAACAATAAAATAAAATTAGATAGAATTTAAAATCAAATCATATTTATGAATGTAATTATTTCAAAAAAATTGTCAATACTCAATCACTTTCCAAGTGGACCAATACATTTTATTGCATATTTAAAAAGATCATAAAAAATTACTAAAGGTCTTCTTATATCACTTTAGTCGCTTTCATATGACTTTTCCGAGATTTTCCACTTTTAAATAAAAATAAATCATATTTTTTATGTGAAAATTTTCCACATTTTCAATTCATTGTAATTCCCGAACCACGTAACCATACTTTATGATTAGACCATCAAAAGAAAGGTATTTCCATGCATTTTAAGAATAAAATAAAATTAGATAGAATTTAAAATCAAATCATATTTATGAATGTAATTATTTCAAAAAAATTGTCAATACTCAATCACTTTCCAAGTGGACCAATACATTTTATTGCATATTTAAAAAGATCATAAAAAATTACTAAAGGTCTTCTTATATCACTTTAGTCGCTTTCATATGACTTTTCCGAGATTTTCCACTTTTAAATAAAAATAAATCATATTTTTTATGTGAAAATTTTCCACATTTTCAATTCATTGTAATTCCCGAGCCACGTAACCATACTTTATGATTAGACCATCAAAAGAAAGGTATTTCCATGCATTTTAAGAATAAAATAAAATTAGATAGAATTTAAAATCAAATCATATTTATGAATGTAATTATTTCAAAAAAATTTTCAATACTCAATCACTTTCCAAGTGGACCAATACATTTTATTGCATATTTAAAAAGATCATAAAAAATTACTAAAGGTCTTCTTATATCACTTTAGTCGCTTTCATATGACTTTTCCGAGATTGTCCACTTTTAAATAAAAATAAATCATATTTTTTATGTGAAAATTTTCCACATTTTCAATTCATTGTAATTCCCGAACCACGTAACCATTCTTTATGATTAGACCATCAAAAGAAAGGTATTTCCATGCATTTTAAGAATAAAATAAAATTAGATAGAATTTAAAATCAAATCATATTTATGAATGTAATTATTTCAAAAAAATTGTCAATACTCAATCACTTTCCAAGTGGACCAATACATTTTATTGCATATTTAAAAAGATCATAAAAAATTACTAAAGGTCTTCTTATATCACTTTAGTCGCTTTCATATGACTTTTCCGAGATTTTCCACTTTTAAATAAAAATAAATCATATTTTTTATGTGAAAATTTTCCACATTTTCAATTCATTGTAATTCCCGAACCACGTAACCGTACGTTATGATTAGACCATCAAAAGAAAGGTATTTCCATGCATTTTAAGAATAAAATCAAATTAGATAGAATTTAAAATTAAATCATATTTATGAATGTAATTATTTCATAAAAATTGTCAATACTCAATCACTTTCCAAGTGGACCAATACATTTTATTGCATATTTAAAAAGATCATAAAAAATTACTAAAGGTCTTCTTATATCACTTTAGTCGCTTTCATATGACTTTTCCGAGATTTTCCACTTTTAAATAAAAATAAATCATATTTTTTATGTGAAAATTTTCCACATTTTCAATTCATTGTAATTCCCGAACCACGTAACCATTCTTTATGATTAGACCATCAAAAGAAAGGTATTTCCATGCATTTTAAGAATAAAATAAAATTAGATAGAATTTAAAATCAAATCATATTTATGAATGTAATTATTTCAAAAAAATTGTCAATACTCAATCACTTTCCAAGTGGACCAATACATTTTATTGCATATTTAAAAAGATCATAAAAAATTACTAAAGGTCTTCTTATATCACTTTAGTCGCTTTCATATGACTTTTCCGAGATTTTCCACTTTTAAATAAAAATAAATCATATTTTTTATGTGAAAATTTTCCACATTTTCAATTCATTGTAATTCCCGAACCACGTAACCATACTTTATGATTAGACCATCAAAAGAAAGGTATTTCCATGCATTTTAAGAATAAAATAAAATTAGATAGAATTTAAAATCAAATCATATTTATGAATGTAATTATTTCAAAAAAATTGTCAATACTCAATGACTTTCCAAGTGGACCAATACATTTTATTGCATATTTAAAAAGATCATAAAAAATTACTAAAGGTCTTCTTATATCACTTTAGTCGCTTTCATATGACTTTTCCGAGATTTTCCACTTTTAAATAAAAATAAATCATATTTTTTATGTGAAAATTTTCCACATTTTCAATTCATTGTAATTCCCGAACCACGTAACCATTCTTTATGATTAGACCATCAAAAGAAAGGTATTTCCATGCATTTTAAGAATAAAATAAAATTAGATAGAATTTAAAATCAAATCATATTTATGAATGTAATTATTTCAAAAAAATTGTCAATACTCAATCACTTTCCAAGTGGACCAATACATTTTATTGCATATTTAAAAAGATCATAAAAAATTACTAAAGGTCTTCTTATATCACTTTAGTCGCTTTCATATGACTTTTCCGAGATTTTCCACTTTTAAATAAAAATAAATCATATTTTTTATGTGAAAATTTTCCACATTTTCAATTCATTGTAATTCCCGAACCACGTAACCATTCTTTATGATTAGACCATCAAAAGATAGGTATTTCCATGCATTTTAACAATAAAATAAAATTAGATAGAATTTAAAATCAAATCATATTTATGAATGTAATTATTTCAAAAAAATTGTCAATACTCAATCACTTTCCAAGTGGACCAATACATTTTATTGCATATTTAAAAAGATCATAAAAAATTACTAAAGGTCTTCTTATATCACTTTAGTCGCTTTCATATGACTTTTCCGAGATTTTCCACTTTTAAATAAAAATAAATCATATTTTTTATGTGAAAATTTTCCACATTTTCAATTCATTGTAATTCCCGAACCACGTAACCATACTTTATGATTAGACCATCAAAAGAAAGGTATTTCCATGCATTTTAAGAATAAAATAAAATTAGATAGAATTTAAAATCAAATCATATTTATGAATGTAATTATTTCAAAAAAATTTTCAATACTCAATCACTTTCCAAGTGGACCAATACATTTTATTGCATATTTAAAAAGATCATAAAAAATTACTAAAGGTCTTCTTATATCACTTTAGTCGCTTTCATATGACTTTTCCGAGATTTTCCACTTTTAAATAAAAATAAATCATATTTTTTATGTGAAAATTTTCCACATTTTCAATTCATTGTAATTCCCGAACCACGTAACCATACTTTATGATTAGACCATCAAAAGAAAGGTATTTCCATGCATTTTAAGAATAAAATAAAATTAGATAGAATTTAAAATCAAATCATATTTATGAATGTAATTATTTCAAAAAAATTTTCAATACTCAATCACTTTCCAAGTGGACCAATACATTTTATTGCATATTTAAAAAGATCATAAAAAATTACTAAAGGTCTTCTTATATCACTTTAGTCGCTTTCATATGACTTTTCCGAGATTTTCCACTTTTAAATAAAAATAAATCATATTTTTTATGTGAAAATTTTCCACATTTTCAATTCATTGTAATTCCCGAACCACGTAATGATTAGACCATCAAAAGAAAGGTATTTCCATGCATTTTAAGAATAAAATAAAATTAGATAGAATTTAAAATCAAATCATATTTATGAATGTAATTATTTCAAAAAAATTGTCAATACTCAATCACTTTCCAAGTGGACCAATACATTTTATTGCATATTTAAAAAGATCATAAAAAATTACTAAAGGTCTTCTTATATCACTTTAGTCGCTTTCATATGACTTTTCCGAGATTTTCCACTTTTAAATAAAAATAAATCATATTTTTTATGTGAAAATTTTCCACATTTTCAATTCATTGTAATTCCCGAACCACGTAACCATACTTTATGATTAGACCATCAAAAGAAAGGTATTTCCATGCATTTTAAGAATAAAATAAAATTAGATAGAATTTAAAATCAAATCATATTTAGAAATGTAATTATTTCAAAAAAATTGTCAATACTCAATCACTTTCCAAGTGGACCAATACATTTTATTGCATATTTAAAAAGATCATAAAAAATTACTAAAGGTCTTCTTATATCACTTTAGTCGCTTTCATATGACTTTTCCGAGATTTTCCACTTTTAAATAAAAATAAATCATATTTTTTATGTGAAAATTTTCCACATTTTCAATTCATTGTAATTCCCGAACCACGTAACCATACTTTATGATTAGACCATCAAAAGAAAGGTATTTCCATGCATTTTAAGAATAAAATAAAATTAGATAGAATTTAAAATCAAATCATATTTATGAATGTAATTATTTCAAAAAAATTTTCAATACTCAATCACTTTCCAAGTGGACCAATACATTTTATTGCATATTTAAAAAGATCATAAAAAATTACTAAAGGTCTTCTTATATCACTTTAGTCGCTTTCATATGACTTTTCCGAGATTTTCCACTTTTAAATAAAAATAAATCATATTTTTTATGTGAAAATTTTCCACATTTTCAATTCATTGTAATTCCCGAACCACGTAACCATTCTTTATGATTAGACCATCAAAAGAAAGGTATTTCCATGCATTTTAAGAATAAAATAAAATTAGATAGAATTTAAAATCAAATCATATTTATGAATGTAATTATTTCAAAAAAATTGTCAATACTCAATCACTTTCCAAGTGGACCAATACATTTTATTGCATATTTAAAAAGATCATAAAAAATTACTAAAGGTCTTCTTATATCACTTTAGTCGCTTTCATATGACTTTTCCGAGATTTTCCACTTTTAAATAAAAATAAATCATATTTTTTATGTGAAAATTTTCCACATTTTCAATTCATTGTAATTCCCGAACCACGTAACCGTACGTTATGATTAGACCATCAAAAGAAAGGTATTTCCATGCATTTTAAGAATAAAATCAAATTAGATAGAATTTAAAATTAAATCATATTTATGAATGTAATTATTTCATAAAAATTGTCAATACTCAATCACTTTCCAAGTGGACCAATACATTTTATTGCATATTTAAAAAGATCATAAAAAATTACTAAAGGTCTTCTTATATCACTTTAGTCGCTTTCATATGACTTTTCCGAGATTTTCCACTTTTAAATAAAAATAAATCATATTTTTTATGTGAAAATTTTCCACATTTTCAATTCATTGTAATTCCCGAACCACGTAACCATTCTTTATGATTAGACCATCAAAAGAAAGGTATTTCCATGCATTTTAAGAATAAAATAAAATTAGATAGAATTTAAAATCAAATCATATTTATGAATGTAATTATTTCAAAAAAATTGTCAATACTCAATCACTTTCCAAGTGGACCAATACATTTTATTGCATATTTAAAAAGATCATAAAAAATTACTAAAGGTCTTCTTATATCACTTTAGTCGCTTTCATATGACTTTTCCGAGATTTTCCACTTTTAAATAAAAATAAATCATATTTTTTATGTGAAAATTTTCCACATTTTCAATTCATTGTAATTCCCGAACCACGTAACCATACTTTATGATTAGACCATCAAAAGAAAGGTATTTCCATGCATTTTAAGAATAAAATAAAATTAGATAGAATTTAAAATCAAATCATATTTATGAATGTAATTATTTCAAAAAAATTTTCAATACTCAATGACTTTCCAAGTGGACCAATACATTTTATTGCATATTTAAAAAGATCATAAAAAATTACTAAAGGTCTTCTTATATCACTTTAGTCGCTTTCATATGACTTTTCCGAGATTTTCCACTTTTAAATAAAAATAAATCATATTTTTTATGTGAAAATTTTCCACATTTTCAATTCATTGTAATTCCCGAACCACGTAACCATTCTTTATGATTAGACCATCAAAAGAAAGGTATTTCCATGCATTTTAAGAATAAAATGAAATTAGATAGAATTTAAAATCAAATCATATTTATGAATGTAATTATTTCAAAAAAATTGTCAATACTCAATCACTTTCCAAGTGGACCAATACATTTTATTGCATATTTAAAAAGATCATAAAAAATTACTAAAGGTCTTCTTATATCACTTTAGTCGCTTTCATATGACTTTTCCGAGATTTTCCACTTTTAAATAAAAATAAATCATATTTTTTATGTGAAAATTTTCCACATTTTCAATTCATTGTAATTCCCGAACCACGTAACCATTCTTTATGATTAGACCATCAAAAGATAGGTATTTCCATGCATTTTAACAATAAAATAAAATTAGATAGAATTTAAAATCAAATCATATTTATGAATGTAATTATTTCAAAAAAATTGTCAATACTCAATCACTTTCCAAGTGGACCAATACATTTTATTGCATATTTAAAAAGATCATAAAAAATTACTAAAGGTCTTCTTATATCACTTTAGTCGCTTTCATATGACTTTTCCGAGATTTTCCACTTTTAAATAAAAATAAATCATATTTTTTATGTGAAAATTTTCCACATTTTCAATTCATTGTAATTCCCGAACCACGTAACCATACTTTATGATTAGACCATCAAAAGAAAGGTATTTCCATGCATTTTAAGAATAAAATAAAATTAGATAGAATTTAAAATCAAATCATATTTATGAATGTAATTATTTCAAAAAAATTTTCAATACTCAATCACTTTCCAAGTGGACCAATACATTTTATTGCATATTTAAAAAGATCATAAAAAATTACTAAAGGTCTTCTTATATCACTTTAGTCGCTTTCATATGACTTTTCCGAGATTTTCCACTTTTAAATAAAAATAAATCATATTTTTTATGTGAAAATTTTCCACATTTTCAATTCATTGTAATTCCCGAACCACGTAACCATTCTTTATGATTAGACCATCAAAAGAAAGGTATTTCCATGCATTTTAAGAATAAAATAAAATTAGATAGAATTTAAAATCAAATCATATTTATGAATGTAATTATTTCAAAAAAATTGTCAATACTCAATCACTTTCCAAGTGGACCAATACATTTTATTGCATATTTAAAAAGATCATAAAAAATTACTAAAGGTCTTCTTATATCACTTTAGTCGCTTTCATATGACTTTTCCGAGATTTTCCACTTTTAAATAAAAATAAATCATATTTTTTATGTGAAAATTTTCCACATTTTCAATTCATTGTAATTCCCGAACCACGTAACCATACTTTATGATTAGACCATCAAAAGAAAGGTATTTCCATGCATTTTAAGAATAAAATAAAATTAGATAGAATTTAAAATCAAATCATATTTAGAAATGTAATTATTTCAAAAAAATTGTCAATACTCAATCACTTTCCAAGTGGACCAATACATTTTATTGCATATTTAAAAAGATCATAAAAAATTACTAAAGGTCTTCTTATATCACTTTAGTCGCTTTCATATGACTTTTCCGAGATTTTCCACTTTTAAATAAAAATAAATCATATTTTTTATGTGAAAATTTTCCACATTTTCAATTCATTGTAATTCCCGAACCACGTAACCGTACGTTATGATTAGACCATCAAAAGAAAGGTATTTCCATGCATTTTAAGAATAAAATAAAATTAGATAGAATTTAAAATCAAATCATATTTATGAATGTAATTATTTCAAGGTTTTTATAAGTAGTGAAATGTAAGTTGTATTATTGCAGAATAATACTAATTTTAAGACTTAATTTACAACAGCAATATTATATATAACGTTCTTAGTTTCGTATTTCAGTTGTGAGGTTAATAATCATTTTTGTAAAATAATATTTATTTTATTATGTTATTTATTAATTAATGGTTTTTTTTCAATATATACAACTTTGAATCACATATGTTTTTAAAATTGAAATATTCACAGAAAACTTTAATATTTAAAATTAAATTATAACACTAAAAGAAAGTTATAATACGTAATAATAATAATAATAATACATACAATAATTACAATTAAATAATATATTTATATATATATATTAATATAGTCTTATTTGTTTTTATTATTTGTTTAGTGTGGTATTGCCATTTTTTATTTTATTTAAATTTACATCCAACTAAAAATGTTCTAACGAATGCATAATTTTTTTTTATTTTGATATAGTTTATTGTCGTTCATTTCGTTTCCTATAATTTAAATTACGGTAATCATAAAATTCATTATAGATAGAAAATATATAATTATTAATTTTAAATAAATATTAAATTTAATATACGTATAATATTATTAATATATAGATATTATTAAGAAAACATACATTCATTCGTTCTCTCACATTATACAGACAAAAATTCACACTTCATATTATTTTATTTTATTCAATCGAAATTTTCAAATGATATTTTTTATGATATCAATTAAAAATCATCTGAACGGCCTTTTTTATGTGTTTGCCGTCTTGGATTATACGTATATAAACCATATTCATTTTGATTATGATGTTGTTGATTGTGATTTTGATGATGTGAATGATGATTTGAACCACCTTGATGGTGATGATGATGGTTATTATTATTTTTATGAACATAACCATTATTATTGTGATGATGTGAATCCATAAAATCATCTGATGGATATTGTTCATAATTATGTTTTAATTGTGGTGCATATTGAGCATCATATTGTGGATGTTGTACATGTGAATTATATTGTTCTAGATTATGTTGGGATCTCCAACTATCATAAATATTGGATCGGCTGCTGTGCAATGAACTTTGTAATCTCTATAAAACAAATTTATAATAAGTTTTGTCTTTTGTTTTCTTTTTTAATTTTCATTCGTTTTATAAGTTAAAATTACCTTTGATTTTACATTTGGTTTTTCATCAATATCATCCCAATTATCATTTGGATTGTAATTGTCCTCCTCGTGATCATAATTTTCAAAACCACCCATGTGATTTTTATTTAATTCATTTAACATTTCAGCTGTCAATGTAATTGGTGTTTTTTTCTTTGATTTTTTCTGACGATTTAATAGTACACAAACACCAAATACAATGACAAATAGTAATGAGGCAAAACCAATGACCATTACAGCAATAGCCCATTGAGGTATCAATGATTGTTCTTCTAAATTATCAAAATTTGAATTGATTTGTTTTGGAATCACTATATAAAGAAAATCGAAAATCATTTTATTAATTAACCAGAATCAAAGGGAAATTAAAGTGTACTGCTATAGTCAAATACATACCAATAAAATCTGTTGAAATTGGATCTAATACAAATTTTCCCAATAAAAATGTTTCTTTTATTTGTTGTTCCATTTTTGCGTTTGTATTATTTTTATCATTACCATTTTCTTCATCAATTTCATCAACATTATCAGTATCGCCATCATCATCATCATCATGATCATCAGGTAATGGCGTAACATTAATTGTTGATGCTGTTAATGCCTGATGAAACATTTGTTTTATCTCTTGTGTATTTACCGATTCGGATAGATTTATTAATTCAACAAAATAATCAACTAAAACACTACCCGGACTGTTAAATTATAAATTAGAAAAAATTTTAATCAAAATCAATTACAAATGTTTGTTAAGAAGAGATTTTTAATTCAATATAATATTTTTTAAAAAAACAACTTACCTAAAACTATCGATACGTATTTTTTTATACCATTTACTTAAATTATTTCCTTTGCTATAGACTTCGTTGAGCTATTTTATTAGACATATAAAAAAAATAAATAAATATTAATATTTATTTAAAATATTGTTAATAATATAACTCAAAGCAATTTGTTATATTTCGTTACCTGTGCTTCAACATCTTTTGCCAATTGTTTCCATTCATCGGTATTATGATCTAATAGTTCCGGTTTCCATTTAACACCATCGATAATTTTAATTGTACCCGCTAAATCACATTCATTCATGCATACACCGGGTACGGTTGGTTTAACCGTAGTCGTTGTTGTCGTTGTAGTCGTCGTCGTTGTCGTTGTCGTAGAACTTGTCGATGTGGCCGTTGCTTTCACCTGACCCAATAATTCGGCAATATCCAAATGTTCAACATTTTGTTGTTCTAAAAGTTTTTCAATTGAAAATGGAGTCGTTGATTGTGTTGGCCAACCAGTAAATTCCGTTGTTGCTCTAAATATACATAAATAATAATAAATAAATCAATGATTTGAACAGTATCCTATTATAATTAACTATAGATAAATACCTTGTCGGTGGTCCTTTACGTATATGAATTGGTGATTCACCAGGTCCTTGAATATGTTTAATTCTTGGTGCTGCTGGACGTCCAAATGGTTTTACAATACCTTTTGGAAAAACAACTTTTACATTTCCTCCTCCATCCTTATCATTCTCATTGTTGTCTGGCAGTGGAGCCGATGAAGGTTTTTCCGTTAACTTTTCATTATCATCGGATTTCGCTTGATATCCCGGTGGTAATAATTGTGATACATCTTTAAATTTAATTTTACTAAAAACATCATCTGGTTTATCTTTTGTATCATTTTCAATTTTTTCATCTGCGTTGACTGAAGATGATGGTGGTGGTGGTTTATAACCAGGTGGTAAAAATTTACTAATATCATCTGTTACAATAGGAATGGTATCTAATTTTTTGCTATTCGAATCTTCAACAGATTTTGGTGGTTTATAACCAGATGGTAAAAATTTACTAATATCGTCTTTTACAATTGGAATAACCATTTTTCTTTTCGAATCGTTCGATGATTGTTTATAACCCGGTGGTAAAAATTTACTTATATCATCTTGAATAATTGGTATACCCGATGGTAATTTTGTTTTTAATATAATTTCGGTGTCTTTCACCGGTTGTGATGGTGATGGTTTATAACCAGATGGTAAAAATTTACTAATATCATCTTGTATAATTGGTATATTTAATTTTTTCAAGGAATCATCATCATCGTCGTCACCAGTTTTTTTTGTTTGTCGTGGGTTATAACCGGGCGGAAGGAATTTACTTAAATCATCGTTTACAATTGGTATTGCTAATTTTTTAAAATCAGAATCTTCATCATCATCCTCAGTATTCTTATTAGTAGTAGAAGTAATCGTTTTCGGTGGTTTATAACCAGGTGGTAAAAATTTACTAATATCATCTTTTACAATTGGTATATCAGATGGAATAATTTTTTTCAATTCAGATAATTCATCTTTTTCCTTATTTTCTGTTTCCTCTTCTGTATCTTCTTTATTATTGGCTTTCGGTGGTTTAAAACCAGGTGGTAAAAATTTACTAACATCATCACGTATTACTGGTATAATACTTTTCTTTTTTGTATAATTACTTGGTTCTCTTGGTTTATAACCGGGTGGTAAAAATTTCGATACATCATCAATTATTACTTCTGCACCATTTTGATTGGTAATAACATTATTATTGTTTTTAAATGAACGACCAATTGCGGTATCACGGCTAGGTTTTTCCGAATCGTTCGATTGTGGAGGTATTGCCGTTGTTGTTCTTATACGGCGTGTTGTCGGACTGGCCGTTGTTAGTTTTCTATTACGATAACCAGGATATTTATCCTTAAAACCTACGGATGGTGGTGTTGAAATTGATTCATCAATTGATTTTTTTGTTGTCGTTGATACGGATGTGGATGCATCTGCGGGGGGAGCCACAATTGTTTTTGGTATAAATTTACGTATAATAACTGGTGGCGGTGATGGTGATTCAAGTGGTGGCGGTGTTGTTAATAATTCTCTTGTATTTATTGGTTTATGTAACGGAGGGACTTGACCGGTTAGCCCACCACTACTTAATTCTGATTGTACACGATCTAATTTATCAATTATACCTTCCGTTGATGCCTGATTTATTATTTCCGATGTGGTTGTCGATGAATGATTCTTTTTATTATTATTAATGTTTTCATTTGGGGTTGTTATTGTTGTGGTTTCAACCGTTGGCAATTTATCGTCGGTAATTCCAAGTGGTGGCGGTTTTTGTTGTCGTGGTACATTTGTTGTATGTTCCATTATTATCATTTCGGTGGTTATCGCTAAATCATCATCATTATCATTTGTATTATTATTATTATTATTTATGTATAATAATGAGTCGTTGTTAGCACTTAATTCTTCATTAGATGATTTTACAATTGTATCTAAATCGGCTAATGTTTGTTTTTTCTCATCTTGTTCAACTTGTGGAAATGGTAAAAATCGTGCACCTGATACACTACGACTTGTTTGTACCGATGCCACAACAACCCAACTTTCAGTTGTTCCATTATTATTATACATACCATCATTTAATTCAGTTGTGCTACTTATTATAGCATTTAATGGATTCTCTATCAATAGTGGTTGTTTGGTAAATTCTTGATCATTCGGTATGGACGTTGACCCATTTATAACACTTTTTGTTGTTACAACTGATGTAACAGCTTGACCTAATATTTTGTCATCTTCCAAATCGGTATTATTAGTATCTGTACCTGTATCTTGCGATGAATTGATTTCAATATCATCAATACTTGGTTTTAATAGATTTTCCAATGTAGTGGTTGTAACATCATCTACATTCAATTCAGTTATATCTGGTAAATTTGTTTTATAATCGTTATTAATCAAAACATCATCATCATCATATTCTAAATATTCATATTCACCAGTGCTATCAATTGGCGATGAATTTAATGTAGTTGAATCGGGTTTTTCATTTTCAATTGTTACCAATTCATTATTCAATCGTTTTTCAGTTTTATCTTCAAATGAATTATTAATTTTTGTATGACTTTCTGTATTGAGTTCTTCTGGTTCTTGATAATTTTCATCATCATCTTCATCGTCTTCGTCATCATCATCATCTTCTTCATTTCCATCTGTACCCGTTTCTGTGTCATCGGCACCATCTGGCAAATAGAAATCTGATAATAATATAACGGTATGATCTTCATGTGTACCACCAGCACTTTCATTTGTAACATTTTTATCTGTTCTATTATTATTATTATCATTTATTATATTAACATTTTCCATTGAATTAATATTATCTTTATTCAAAAATGTATGTGATTCATTTTGTATGGAATCATTTTCAAATTTTATATCATTTTTTTGTGGTGTTTGAGATGATGCTAATACTGTTGTTGATCGTATTCCAGAAGATGTTGGTGTTGATAAATCAAAATATTCTTCAG
This sequence comes from Dilophus febrilis, assembly GCA_958336335.1. Lineage (NCBI taxonomy): Eukaryota > Metazoa > Arthropoda > Insecta > Diptera > Bibionidae > Dilophus > Dilophus febrilis. The sequence continues at coordinate 5,056,608 of OY284472.1, read as the reverse complement.
CACCAACAATTTCTTCTTCACCACTTTTTGCACTACCATTATGAGTAATATTTATTTTTAATTTTGAATTACTATTATTATTTACAAGATAATTATTATTTGGTAATATTTCCGATGGGGATTGGCTACCCGACCCAATAATATCATCAACGTCAAATAATGGTTCACGTGGTAATAATAATATTGGATTATTTACAATACGATGATTTATTGTTTCATTTGATTTTTGATTGGGATTGTATGGACGATTTGATAAACGATTTCTGGATACTAATGTTCTAAAACGACCTCGTCTTACCATTTTTGGTGGTTCATCAATAGCCGGTAGTGATGGTTCTGTTGTTGTCGTCGTCGTCGTGGTGGTGGTCGTTGGTGAAGTCTTTCGTGATTTAGGGATTGGTGTTGTTGTTGTTATTGATTTTGTTAATGGAGTTACTTTTAAATAATTATTATTATTATTATTATTGACCGCCGCGTTCAATGGTTGAAAACGATTTCGATTTCTTGGTATTGCTGATTCATGACTAGTAGAATATTCATTTGATTTATTTTTTATCGGTGAATTTCTTATATAATATTTATGATTATTATTATTATTGTTATTATTATTATTTTGCACATTTGGTACAAATCCAATTGGCTTATTATTAACATTTTCATTACTATTACTATTATTAATATTATTTCTTGAATTAACTTTATTAATTAATTCATCATTTTGATTATTATTATTTATATTATTATTACTGGTATTTTTAAATGGACGTGCTCGATTCTGTAAAAATGGTGGTCTATTATTTGCCAATACTGTTTCCGTTGGTATTCTTGGAATAGTTGCTGACGGTGATTGTAGAGACTGTAAAAAGAATAAAATAAAAGTCATTTTAATTCATGCATTAGGGTTATATACTTTAAATTTAAATTATATTCTAAATGTGTGTCTAGAATAAAATCAAATCAATCTGTTTTATAGTGAACAGAAGATACCTTGTAAAAGTTATACTTATAATAATGCATTTTTTTTTGCATGAAACAGCAATTTATATATGAAGGTAAATTATTTTTACCTTCATATATATATACTTATGAATTCGAAAGTTCGATTAAAATGATTAAAAATATATTTATAAATTAACTTTTATCCTTTTATAGAGCGAAAAAATCGGTAAATTTTACATCAATAAAGATATATTTGTTGTGATTGTTTATTTCACAAAAGAATGAAACCGCAAATGTGGGAAAAAATTACATTCTCGAAAATGTTTTATCTGACCTTATAACTCTTCCACCTTAACCCTTATAGCAAAACAAAAGGGATATCTTGGAAAATGTATATTAAAATTTGAATTTAATGTCGTATAATGTCGATAGGATAATGTCGTATAATGTTTGTATATGAATAAAGCATAAAAATGAATAAAAAAAGATCAAGAAAAAAGTTGATGTATTATATACCTAGTAAAGTATTCGCGTTGCCATTTTCCTTTTAGTAAATTAAATCACATATACATATAAATTTGTTTTTATATAAAAAACAATATTAATATTTCCATAAATATCAAATTAACCTGTTCTGTTATTAATTTGTAAATGTTACCTTTTAAAAATCATGTTAATTTTTTTTGTATTTATTTATTTATATGAATACACTGAACGATTATAAAAATATAATGATATATCTGAGAGATGCTGCTATAGTTATATATATAAAATATTTATTTGTTTTAATCGTTAATAAAAATAATTTAGCAATTCAAAATGTATAAATTCAAAACAAAAACCAAATATATACACATTTTTAATATCATAAAACTTAACCAAAACGCGATTTACTTAATTCCTTAATATTATATATTTACATGAAAGGTGTGTGTGTATATGTGTTATTTTGTTGCCAATGTTTCATGTTTGTATTTAAATTTAAGATATTGATGAACATATATAATTATATTTATTTCAAAATCTTGCGATGGGGGATATGCAATCAAATATAAATAAATTCAATGTTAATTTAATTATAACAAAATGTATATATATATATTGATATGATAGATAGATATAGATAATGTGAAAGTGATTTTTTTAATGTCATCGAACATCGTCTGATGGATCATTGATGTGTATAGTATTTTATTTTTATTTAATTTTTATTTATTGATATTTTGTTGATTTGTGAATATATAAATTAATAAATTGTATTTTAATAATTTAATTAACCAATGATTTTTGTCAAATGAATATACATTTTTAATTTTTAAAGAAAACATTAGTTTGCAATTCAAGTTTTTCAATTCAAATTCAATCAAATTCAATATTTCATAAAAAGAAAAATGTTTTCTCGAAGAATTTAATGAATATAAACTCCAAGAAAAAAGAGTACAAATACGAATACCTTTATAGACAACGCAGCAATGCAGAATGATTCATAATTTTTGATAATATATTTATTAAATTTATTAATTTACTATACTTTATGCGAGTATGACTATCGGCTGCTATTATATATAGCAAGTTCTTGACCTATACGATATTCAATAGAAAGACACACAATAACAAAATAACAAAATTTATATATATAGAATATATATTGAAATATGAAATGGTTTTCAATGTAATCTTGTATTTTTCTAACAAGTTTTTAAAATATATTATTTCAAAATGTTTACATGTGTGAATGTGTTAAGTATAGCTATATATTATTTATCATATATTAAATAATTAAGTGACATCATTTTATATATATACTATGCAGATTATGCCAAAATTTGTTTCTTTGCAAATTCGGCAAAATACACAGGAACATAAATGTTCTATAGCTTATTTATCTATAGATCTATAGATTATTAGACATTTTATTCGTCTAAAATCATAATCTATGTGCGGGTAATATATAGGGAAGGGTCCGTCTGTTTTTAGGTATATTTATATATAGTCTTGCACTTGTGATTCATATACTATATATTGAATTTCTTAATGCAATCATCAATTAAAATTTTATATTAAACATTAAAATAATTTTTGAATTTCGGCCGATTACGTTATTATATCCCCATTTAGAAATAAACATATAAATTTAAAAATTACTGGTGAAACCAAATAATAAATTTCTGGTTATAGTTATTTGGTAATATAATATAAATATGAATCGTATTTATTTGTAACTTAAGACGATAAGTTATTTATCAAATTTCCTTCATTGATGATAAATAAATTACATTACAAAAAAAAAACCTATCACATGCATGGTTATATAAATAAATTAACATTTTCATATATGTTAATCAATAGAGGAAACATATTATAATTATTTTTTTCTTATATAAATATATAGTTTGCCATATATATACCATAGTTAAAGGTAGCTATTTATATAATATATATAGATTGTAATTAATATAGTATATATTAAAGAAAAAAAATTTATAATTAAATTGTAAAATAGCAAATACAGCGTAAAGCGAAGGTCACGGGGGTTTCAAAATATCATTTAGAAAATTTATAATTATTATTATTATAATATGAATGAGTAAAACGTCAGCTAAGCATACCGAAAAGAAAAAAAATTAAATAAAGAACATTGAAATCGTATTATAGAGTATACATATATAAGACGATTGATTATAATAAATATAAGAAACTCCACAAATAAATATATAGTATTATATGTGATTAATTGTGATTGAAAACGTAGGTGTGGTTGATGGCGTATTTGCGAGGCAATATAATTATATAGAAAATTGTACCTAGTTTTTATACTTAAATACAGTAGATAGTTTTTTTAGTTGTTGATATATTATATTATATATTAAAAATTATTCTATTATAAAATAACTTTAAAAGTATAAATTAATATATATTCATATCGACTTTCAATATATATATAATTAAAAAGTGTATAGTAGCATTACACATCATAATAATTACCCACTATCGGTATTCACAATTTGTGAATCTTTTTTTTTCCTTCGTAGATATTCAATCTGTATTATTTGCAAGCGGCATAAAAAAACCGAATAGATTAAATAAAATTAGTATCAAAGATTTATTATAAGGTAGCGATTAGTTTCAAAATTTATAACTTATTCATAAACATCATAATCAAAATCATAATAATTTTATAGATATACACTCAATGAACTTTTATATAATGAATCATATTGTGAAAAAGAAAACTAAATATAGAGGTAATTAAAAACAAAACTTTTATGAACAAATTAAAAAATGATTTGTTTAACAAACAAATAAATAAACAAAGTTCTCGTCGTAACCGTAACATGAGTTATGAATAAATATACCATATGAGTGAATGTGTAATATTTTTACCTGGAGGGCGTAGTTGATCTTGTCCAATTTATTACCTTTCTACATCTATACTAACTATAACTATTATATTAAATTTTTAATTTTATATTTATTTAAATTTCATTATATCGTGAGTTTTTTTTTTTTTTTGTATATGAAATGTAATCTTTTCTTTGTTTTATTTTCATTTTTATTTCTATATATATTCTGCGCTATTATATATATAGAAAAATTAATCCACATATATACACCGCGATGTAATTGATATATATATATATATATATATTTTATGGTGTTTTTGCAATTTCTTATATAGTTACAATAGGAGACAATCACACATAAAATTAAAAGTGCTAAGGCGTTTTGTTTTTTTTATTTACAACTATATTATATATATTGTAATAACGCAAGAATCGATCGTATATAAAATCGCATAATTATATATAAATAAAATCTTATATAACTTCATATAAAAAGTTAATATTATTTCTATATACGCGTATTTAAATAAAAATTAAAAGGGAAATTATATCATTATAAATACATTTCATTTTAAATATTGATCGTAAATTTGCAATATATAATAATTCGCATATATATAATTAAATAATAATTGTGTAATTGTTATTATTATTATTATTTTGTATAGGTTGCGAATTTTAAATAAAGTATAATTCAATTATGAAAATTGATCAAAAATTTTGTTAATAAATAATTAAATAAATTAAAAATTATCTACCAACCTGTTCATTATTATTATTATTATTATTATTGATATTATTATTATTAAATCGTCCTGCTGTAAACAATGTATTTTGATTCGATGATTGTTGATGTTGAGTTAAAAAATTTCGATTTTGTTGAAGATCTGGTCGATTTATTGAAGGTATTGATATTGATGGCCTTGCAAAATGAAAACCATTATTAATAATTGGTTGTTGTAGTTGCGATGGTGATTGTGATTGTGATTGTTGTTGATGTACAGACGTTGTTGAAAATGGTCTTGGTGATATTTCAAAATAATCTGATGGTTGACGAGATGTCTGTAAAATAGATATATATATATATATTTAGTAATATATTGTAATAATAATAATAATAATAAATTTAATTAATTAATTGCCGTTTTATTATATTTATATATGAAATGTATTAAAAAAAATAAATAACATTTACAAAATCATATGATGATTAATTAAAAATTTGGTATATATTACAAAATATGTACAGCTATTTACATTTTTGAATTAAAAATGAAAAGAGTAGGAAGACTTAAATAACAATTTTTTTTTATATTATAATTAATCAAATAATATAATATCTATAACTATATTTATTTGAATGAAGTGCAATATCCGTTTTTATTGTATTCATAATAATAATAATAATAAGCTCTCTATTATATTCTTATAAGTATCTATATAAAAGATTTTGTTAAGGTTTATAGTAATTTATAATTTATTCATAACGTTGTGTATTTTATCCCAAAAATAAATATATCTAATTATATTTTCGCAATATATCCAGAAAAAAAATAAATATCAATTTTAACAGTTTTTATATGTAAAATAGTCCGTTTAATATATTCCATATTTAATATATCTATACTTAAACTTTATAGAACTGTTTTGCTGAGAATTAGGTCAAAGAAAAAACACATATAATTTTTATATAATAAATTAATAACAAAAAAAAACCTCTGTTACATAAAAATCCAACGAAAACACAATTTGAATTTTAAATATTCTTATTAACTGTACCCAAATCATCAAGAACCATTATTAATTTAATACGTGCGAAGAAGAACATAATAATAATAACAATAATATAATATTATTTATTTTGATTCTATATAACCATATATATATTTTTATTTTTAATATAAACCAAATATGATATAAAAATTTATAATATTTAAAAGTTTAAAACAAAACCAAAATAAAATAAATTTTACGTGCGATTACTAAAAATAAACCATAAAAGACTGATAATGAATATTAATAATATAATTCTTTCTTTTTTTTTTTTTAATCCAACAAATTATATACTTAATTTACCGCTTACAAAACTTTACTAATATACGTTTTGTTAAAAAAAAAACAATTCATTAATAAGAATTTCAATTTGTATATCTATCTATCTAAGTATATATACATAAATCAACACTTTTTTCTTTCTTTTGTTGATTATAATATAATCAAAATTTAATTTTGCGATAGACAAACAAATAACACAAACAAAACTGTATATATAATCTATATATAGATATGCAGTAAAATCTGTTAAGTTGACCACCTTTATAACTTCTGCCATCTGCGTAAGTTGACCGATTTTGGTTTGTCCCGTCAACAGTATGGTCAACTATAACACAGGTTTTACTGTATTATTTAATGTTATTATATATTTATAAACAATGAAATTATAAATGTGCTGTTGTTAATATCTTTTCTTTTTTATCTATTTTTGCAAAAATTTTTTTTATTTTATGATCAATTCAATTATTAAAATTCATATCTCGTTGCGGTTGTATAATATATATAGTATATAAATATAAATTTAAAATATTTTGCATATGTAGATTTGATATGAATTTGGTTTAATTTTATCGGAAAAATAACCGCAAATTTCCAAACGAGCTTTCGTAATTCAAAAAAAATTGGAAAAATCGATTTTCCGGATAGTATGGTATGGTATTAGTAAGATGTTTACCAAGATTTTTTTTCCCATAAATTGCCTAATTTGACATGTGCTTTTCAGAATATAATCTCGTTGAAAGAAAATATTGTAATTTGAAGAAAAATATCTTTACATTCAAATGGAATATGTCTGAGGAAATTTTATTGAATATTTACAAAAGTTTCAATTTAATTAAACTGCGAGATGAGCATATCATGTGTGTGTGTTTAATCTGAAAATATTTATAGATTTATAGCAGAAAACAAAGGTGTACTTTTAAGTATTTTCAAATATATTCATGTTATATCAATATATACTTTAAAGTGTGCATGAATTTTCCAATATATTTTCCAATTTACATATATAATATTAATTTAATATAGTATATATAAAAAATCAATACGATGGATTACAATCCAAAGTATTACTATATAATTATAATGTTTTTATGTTTTACACAGTATCATAACTATATTCGATTTTTTTTCTTTTTATTTCTTTTATGCATATTTTTAAATATAGTGAAATTTTTTTATTCAGTTTGCATATAAATAAATCGTATTGTGTTTAAATAAATACGTATATATATAAGTATATAAAATATTTATAGTTAACAAAATAGAAATTTTTCTTTAATATACCAAATTAAAATATATATACGCACAGAGTATGCACGCGGTGTTACTTTTCCTTCTCCATAATTATTTTTATTTATTTATAATATAATATATATGTAATATCAATGTGTAAATATATTTATAATATATTGATATTATAAATAAATATAAATATACAAATTGTTATATTACCTCTCTCGGTTGGCTATACGTTCAAGTAGTCAATTTATAATTGAAATATATATTTTATAATATTTACACTATGTCAATAAGACTTAATATAAAAATATATTAAAAATAAATAATATGCTTTATGTATTTAATAAAACCTTTGCAATCGATATTATTTTATTATATTATACTAACAACATATATTACATAAAACATGGGCGAAAAAGCTGAGAAATTGTTAGCTATATAGATTTCCAAGAGGATAGGATAATATTCTGCAAAGGCAGACATGACAAATTATTCTGCTGATTAGTTGATTTATATATAACTAAATTTTCTATTTAATTTAATTACATCCCCGGGTTTTTCTTAAATTTCCATTTTTCTTTGGATAATTTAAAAATTCAATCAATTCTTAATATATTTCGTTGCACCATTTGAAGAATCATTGAAGTGATTTTTTCAAACATCGCCCCCTTATTTACACCTAATTAATATAATATATTAATATGAATGAAATCTATATAATAATGTCGTAAACCTTTTTTTTTTTAAATATATAATTAATTTTTTACTTATTTAATATAAATTTCTATATATTGTATAAAGAAGTAAAGAGACAAATAAATAAAGTACACATATAAATATTAGCGATATCTATTGCGGTTGGTCATCGCATATATTATATATTATCATATAAGAAATTATATTATTCATTTATTTCCTGATTGTTGTTGAGTACACACACAAATCATATAACCAAATATATACGGTAATACTTTATTTAAATACCGAAAGATAGAAAAGACGGATGATGAAATTTTTAAGTAATTAAATGTATTTTTTTGGTACATGAAAATTATAAATTTATTTGATTAATTCTCTGCGTACATTTTTCGATTTGAGTGATAATCGCCAGTATATAGAAATTTATATTATGTAAATCTTTTTTTTTATCCATTTCCGGAATACTTAACTTCTATCCATAAATCTATGTATATATATTATGCATATATTTAGTGTTAATAGGTAATAGAGGTAAATATGTTTATTTGTTTATTAAATTCTATATAATAATTAAATGTTTTTAACACAATAATAATCAAAATATTTTCAATGAGAAAAAAAAAGTATAATTGAATTTAAATATATATAAGAAGATGAAATATGTTTATAAAAATCAATAACATTAACATTATAGTATAGTTAATCAATATTTAAAAAGAAATATATATGTGATTAATTGAAATATTGGTATTTTTTTTTGTATTTGTATATTTAAGAAAAGTAATAATTGAAATGCCAATAACAGTGACATTTTATTTTATTATATCATACTGAATAAAAAAAAGACAACAATTTAATATATGATGGTATAGCAATAGAAAAATTCATTTATTCATATTATATATTTATATATTTATAATAATTATTATAAATTTTCTATATCAACCTCTCTAATTTTCCATTATAACCGACGGTTGGTTTTAACGTCCCACAAAATATACCTTCTGCTTTTCCAACACCTTAGGTAATTATAGCCTTACGATCAAATGCATGTGGGAAAAAAAATATGCAACTCTATGTTCAGATACGAAAAAATTCACATACGAAAATAAATGAAAAACACAAAACATATTTTATGTCTTCAGTATAAGATTGGGAACCCAAGACCCCAAACTTTTGTAAAATCTTATTAGATTGCATTTTTCTATCAACCACATTAATTAACTGATAATAAATAAATGGAAATATTTGATTACAAAAATATTTATAATACACATTCATTCATAAATAATATAAAAGTAAAAATATTTTCTCTATATTTTTCGCAATCGAAAATTATTTAAGGAATTTCATCAATTATATAAATATATATTCAATAAAAAAAAAATAGTTAAAGAAAAAAATATAAAAATAATCAAATTAAATGTTTATTTTGCATCAATGCATTTTTTATAATTGTCTAATTATTTTATATATAATATTGCAAATGGTTTTTTTTCTTCTTTTATTATATATATATAAAATAAATCTATATATATTATTGATTTTATTAAAAAAAATATGTACACAATTTTGTGAAAACACTAAAAAAAAAAGAAATACATAAATATTTACGCAATTATATATATAGTTTTGTTATAATAAAATGGTCAAACGTTTTATGAGAATTTTAATTTTATGTTAAATTAAATATAAACATATATCTATTTTAGGTATAATTGCGATTAAATGGAATTTTAGATATATGATGAAAATATTTATGAGAATTAACTGAGAAGGTTAACTTTTAACATCGCGATAAATACTTTATAATCGTATAGAGAACTTTATGATTTATGGTAAAAAAAAAATAGAATCAAAATCATTTTTTTTTTGCTGTGATTTTATCGCATATATGAATATGAATCATTTAGGTTGAAAAACCAATAGATAAAATTGTTCCTTTTAATTATTAATTTCTTAAATTAGTAATAAAGCGATAAACAAATTATGAAACCAACAGCAGAAAACTATGTTGTCGGACGCAAAAACCTAATTGTTGGTTGTAATGCGAAAAATAATTAATAAAAATATCGATAAAAACCAATATGACTCTGAATATAGTTGATTAAAAAAGAACAAATTAAATGATATATATTAATCGAAACTACTTTTAGTATTAAAAAAGAATATCAAATAAGATTCTTATAGAATTTAAAAAATTTTTATAATTAGTATTTAACGCTCTATAATTAATCCTCTCTGTTTTGATTAGGAAGGATACAAAATATTACTATATTCAGTTATTTTACGAGTATTTTTCTCTATTTTACTTTAATATACATCTAATTTTTAACCAAATTAAATATTTTAAATTATAATGTCTCAAAATAAACCTTTAATAATATATTTTTCAAAGAAAAAGAAACAAAAATAGAACGCATAACTATAAATAATTTTTATTATTTATATAATAATATAACGAAAAAGGTAACATACTAACATAAAATCATATCATAATAATAATGAACATTCATAATATTTGTATAATAATAAATTTTTTTAAATAATTAAAAACTAAAAATTACTACTGTAACTCTATGTACACAGCCTTTATGCATGCATCGCCATATATCGTACAATGTATAATACAAATAGATATACAGAAATATAGAGTGGGTGATTGTTTTAATACATGTATTATTTATTACATAAAAACAGCAGTTGTGTTTTTTTCTTTGTATATATACAAACATTTCATTTCTAACACATTTTCATTTTTTTGTTTATTGAAAATTAATATTGCACATGCAAAGCACGCAAATAGAGTTAATATAATGAATATTTATATATAGTATAAATTGAAAAGAAACGAAAAAACAAACCCGCAAACATAAATTCATTAAATTTAATCATACAGAAAAAATATATAACGAAATTTTTAAGTTTAAAATAATTCATTCTACATATTAAAAATTAAAATATGTTACAAATAATTAAGGTATTTTGTTATTTTTGAAATATATGTTTTAATTATATTTTATTTATAATTAGTATTTTTATTAATTATATATTATTTAACAAGACCGAAGTTAAAATATCTTCATTTATATATAAGTATGTATAAAGGTAATAATCCATTTAAGTCATTTGATTTAAAATTCTGAATAGATTTTAAACTATTACTTGTATGAAGAAGGGTTAATATAGAATCATTTATTAGAATGTAATTTCTTTTAAGTATGTATCAATGTCGTAGAATCAAAGACGATGACATACGAGAACAAATACAAGGGTACTATATATAGATATATATTTTGATTTCTTGCTTAGAAAGAATAATTTTCAATTACTTGAATCAAATTTATAAGTGATATTTATCCCTTAAAATAAATGTATATAAATGTAACTTATGTTTATTATTAACTTATTCAAATAACCTAATTCAAAGAAAGTTTTATCAATAAAAACAAATCACAATATTAATTATTATAATTAAAATTCATTGTAATGCAAAGAACGATTTATTTCAAAAAAATTTCTATAACAAACATCAAGAGATTATACATAGAAAAACTTCTTTCATATATTGCTTAATTATATAGATAGGAAAAATAACCAATATACCAATATAGCATATTTAAATTTTTGTTTAAATTAAATAAATATGGTTATGTTCAATTAAAATTTTCTACTTTTTTTAATTAAAAAAATTGATTTCGTATATTGTTTTTTTTTTTTTTAAATCATCATAAAGAATGGATTATTTCAAAAGATTTATATATAGAGGTAAACTTGAAAAGATGAAAATATCATTTATAGATTCATTTTTATTAAACTTATTGGTTTATTGCTCTAAATAAATAAAAAACAAAAATGTTTACTTTCTTGCAATTTATATATACAAAATAATAATAGTAAATAAACGAAAAGAAAGAGTTGAATATTATTAAATAAATAATTATATAAAATTTCATCATTATATTATTGTTATAATCAATAAATCGCAGCTTATTTTTTGTATCAATGTTAAATTTTTACTTTTTATATGAAGCATATATTTTACTTAACAAAACATACCAACCATGTAAATAAAACTATAAACAACAACATAACAAATTACCATATATATATATACTTTCGAATATGTACGTACAAATTTATAGAAAAATTACTTATTATTTGTTATACAAATATATAAATTGAAAGAATGACAGTGGTTTTAATATAAACCAATAGTTATAAAAATATAGTTTAATAATTTATAATAAATTATGCTTGGTAAAATATAAATATATAGAAGAAAACAATAAAAACTTACCGGAAACGATGTAAATGGAAAGTATGATGATGTTGATGTTGTATCTTCTTCAATACCACCACCACCGCCACCGGTTAAATATATTGTTTGTTCTTGAAATGAACCAGGTGAATTTTGTTGTATAACAGTAGAACGTTGACCAGGTCCTGATGATATCGGTATTGATGGATAAAAACCATTACGTGTATTATGAAATGTTGCGGCTGATTGACGAAAACGTCCTGGTGGTGGTAGTTGGGGTTGTTGTTGTTGTTGTTGATGTAATTGTTGTTGTGGTCCCGGTGAATTAATGTAATAGAAATTTTGATCTATATAGATAAATTAGAAAAGAAATGACAAATATTAATTATAAAACGATTTTAATTATAATATAGTAATATGTTTATGATTATAAGGACAATCTAAAAACACCTTTGGGTTTGAATGGATTTCAATTTAAATTTGACATAAATTTGACATGAAACCTCCAAGAAACCTCCCCGAAACCTCATATGTTTCTCTATCAAAATTGTTATGGGACATTATACGTCAAAAATTACAAACGAAATTACACAAAATAAATTAGGTTAATCTACCTATCTTATAAAATTGATGAGAATTAAAATGAAGTTTTTATTTTTTTATGATTAAAAATCATTTAATTGCGTACGTCCTCAAAACAAATATCGGTATACGTATTTATAAATATGTTCAAATGTTACATTATTACATTTTAGAATTGTGTTATATATAAAAAAAAAATTTCATAACATTATTATAAATATAATATAACAATCATCGCAATTATTGCTGCAAAAGTATATATACATTTTAGATGAAAACAATAAATTACAATTTATTTCATATTACACGGTAAAATATATATTAATGTTTTAGTTAGGTATGTACAATAATATACATTCAGATATAAACAAATCCAAAATAGTCACAGTATTATATATATTTATATAAATTCATGCAATTTTTTATTTTTTGTAAAATACTCCCGCCATCACATTGTTTTTGTTTTTTTTTTTTTTTCGAGTGCGTTATTGCACAAATTTTTTTTTTTTAATGTAACATGTAATTTGTATCTCAAGATAAATATACTTTTTGGTATTGAATATTTAAAGCACAACACAATTATATATATATGTAGTAAACACAAAAATACATAAATTTAAACAACAATAAATTTCCATCGCATTTCCACATAAAATTGCGCGATGTTCTATATATATATAGTGTTTTGTTTTACAATTTATCATATTATAATTTATTTGACCAGGTGAATTAATATTTAAAATTGCACTTAAAATCAAAAAAAAAAGCATAAATGAAAAAGACACATGACATTGTGTAAAAATTACCGCAAATAATAGATATTTATTGTTTTGCTTTATAATAAAACTATATATAATAATTAAATGAAAATTAAAATGATGCTATATGCAATCGCAAATCTAAAAACCTATATATATATAATATTTATAAACAACTATATATATTTTCCCATATATAATATATACAATATAAAGATCATCTAAATTGATATGGACACAATTTGCAAAATTATCTGTTGTTTTTCTTTTGTATACTATATATTATAAATTTATCATATCGCAAAGATATAAAAAATAATTTTTATATTTCGAAAAGGCATTAATTTGGTTGTTTTTATTTTAGTCTAATTACAATCTAATGAGTTTTATTTTAATTTAATAAAAAATGAAATTATTATAAAATAAAATTATTACAACACACCCATAAACCTATATAATTTACTGCTTTACAACTGACGATTGGTTTTAGCGTATACGGAAAAGTTTTCTGATGTTGGTTTTTTAATTTGTTGCGTTTATGGTATCGGAAATTAGCCGCGGCGTGAACGACAAATGGTATAAGAAAGTATGCAGCAAAACTCTATGTGAAAATTCAGATTTAAAAAAAAAAAACACAAAACATATTGAATATTGAAAAATTCATCATATCTTTGGGGTAGTTTAGAACCCATCATCATGGTAATTATTGTTGTAATATTGATTTGGCTACTTCTATATAATACTGCGTTAAATTATATATGCATATATCGTTAAAAAGTAATTTTGTATAAATCCAGTATTTTACCGATATTACCATCATATACGCATAAAAAAACCTTATATATATATATATATATTAATACTTGTGGGGGGTTTTTCTTTATTAATTTCAAATCAAATCTTGTTTTAATATATATATATACATGCATTATATATAGTATAAATTACAACACTTGTTATTGTGTTTTGTAATCAGAAAAAAAAAATATATATGGTTTGCATTACATGTTTAAAAAAATGATTCATGTCATTGTACTTTTTTTTGCGGTATTACTATATATATATTTGATTGATGTCGCATTATAGAGATACAAATACAAATGTGTGATAATATTATATAGATCATTTGTATATTATTGATTGTAATTTCAATGTTTCATAAATACACACATACAGCAGGTATATTATAATATTATGAATTCATAAACTTTACAATCGAACATATAAATATACATAAATAAAATGTATTCATTCATCATAATACTATTTATCTTACATACATATATACAATAATAATACTTTTTAAAGCTATATATAAATGATATTAAATTATTTTAATCACAAAAATAAAAGTGAAAGTATATTTTAAGTGCATATGCATATTGCATATAAAAATCGAAAAAAATAAATAAATATAATATAATGATTCAATACGCAGTTCATATATTATTATTTTTTTCAATATCTATAATATTGGAATGAAATTTGAGAAAATCACGTTGCATAGATTATGGAATTAATGGATGGATACATTTAAAGTTTGACCGAATGATTTTAGTTATTATTCATATATATAGCACATTTACCGAAGAAATTATACATATATAACACAAAAAACAATACCGATTGCACTTACATTTAAAAAATCTTGTACAGTTTTAGAAAGAAAAAACAATCATCTAACATGGAGTATATATAAAACATCTTAAGAACTATTACAAAAAGATAAAAGGCAAACCTTTAGTAATATTTTGCTAATTTTTTTGTATATTAATAGGCCTCTTTTAGAAGTTCATTTTTATATAAAACATTATTTTATTGGTGTTTCAATTGTTAAAGAAACCACCTCTTTTGATATCGATCTTTATACAAAATTGAAGGCATAATACAAATAAAAAAAGAGTTTCTGTATATAACATTATTAAAAATCTTCACCATAATACTAATTTTCTTGCTATACAATCACAATAAAATAAAATAATAATTCTATGTTATAATCATCATCATCATCATCACACATTTGTAGAGATTTGATGCGACACAATATATATAGAATAATTATCTAGCATTTATAAATTATAAACAATATAAATAAAAAGTTTAAAGAAAATCAAATCAAATCTAAATATACATTTAAAAATTGCGGTATTACGTAATTGCTGCATGCCGCATGAATTACCAAAATAACAATATAAAAATATACCACAAAAAAAATTGTTTTTAACAAATATAATACCATATAGACTTTTATTACATATTATTTATTTAAAAAATAACAAAATGGAAAACGATATCGAATAACAAAAATAAAACAGCTCACGATTTTAGTATTTTTAATTTTAACTTATATAAAAGTCAACAAATATTCATATATATAAAAATAATAACAATAACAATAATAATAATAACTTTATATAGTTATATGGAGGGTGCTCTAAAAGGTACCATATAGTTATACAGCATATACGGGATACTGTGATTCTATAAATGATGGATATTTTGTTGTAGAGAGTTTACCCGGTCAATAAAAATTTCTTAAATATATTGATCGGAAAATAAGTTATATAACCATTTCGACTTATAATTCGTCATAAACAATCACCATCGTAGCTCTAAATTTCGATATTTGTTTAGATCACTCTGTGTATAATCAAATAAAACTTAAATACCGCGACAATATCGAAAATAATCAATACTAAAAGATTCATTCATTTTATATATTACACAATGATGCGATAGAAGATATATTATATATATAGTTGAAAATATAGTATATATAATAAAAACAAATATCTAATATTCAGAGTTCATTTCAATTATTAAAATCAATAAATAAAATATCGAAATCATTAATGAAGAAAAAATGAAGTAAAAAAAATGTATATGCAAAAAAAAAAAAAGGTTCGTCGCTTAAACTCTTTTGAATTTTGAACCAAATAATTTTAGTTTTTGGTTTTTTTTTTTTGTGAATGAATGCAATTTTCTTTTTTTTACTTTATTTTTAATGATATATTTTATAAAATTATATACAATTATAAATAATAATAATAATTATTATTATTAGTTAGTATATTTATGTGAAAGTTAAAATATGAATTTAATATTAAAAGTTTTATTTAAAAAAAAAAAAAATATATATAATTTATGGAAGAAAATCCAATGAATGATGGAAAAAAGATCTTTTTGATTTTTTCCGCTAATTTTTTTGAGTATTGTATAATTTTGACAGTTTTTCTATTTTTTTTTTTTTTGTTAAATTATCTTTAATTTAATATATATAACAATAAATGTAATGTAATATAATAAAATAATAAAGATATTTATAACAATTATAAAAGAAAGTCAAAAAAGAATTTATTATAAATATGTGAAAAATAATTATTTTAATATACAATTATAACAATTATAAATATAAATTCCCTTTCATTTATATATATGATAATAATAATAATAATAATAATAATAATAATAATAATAGTATAGAAATGTTATAAAATTTGTGAACAAACAAAAAAATCTTATATAAATGCGAATTGTTTTATATTTAATAAAATAGTACAAATAGGAAAAATGTTTATATATAAACTATACTATATGTTATGTATAATAAAATATGGTGTAAAAACATTTTACCTTGTTTTAATTTTAAGAGAGAGAGAACAAAAAAAAAATAAATACAAATTATAACCTTAATTTGTTAATATATTACATATTTTATTTTTATTTTTTTGGTGTTGAAAATATACAAGAATTAATTATAGAAATATAATAATGTATATATAAAATGAAATATTTTTTATTTATTTCTACTATTACTACTATTGTTTTTGTTATTATTTGTAATTTATATATATATATTTTCTTGTATTATGCTAACATATAACATATATGTATATCTATCAGTGGTATTTTTATTTCGTTTTTTGTTTATAAACTACGCGCTTATTTATAATATATATGCAAACATGTTTAATATAAATAAACTTATATAAATACACTTTTAAAGTCGATGACTTCAAGGACGGTGCACTGGCCGATTTAAAATATGTTTTTCTTTATATATATATATATATATAAACACAGACACACACCTACATATACATATTCTTGTACTGATTCATTGTATTTCAGTTTAAAAGAGATTTTTTTAATATAAATATTGTGGTTTAAAAATCCCCTATAGTTAGAATAAAGAAAAGAAAAAACACAAGTTGATCTTTTTAGATTGGTTGATTAAATTTGCATTATTAATAGATCGATTACTTTACGAAATATATTGAACATAAAGTTTTAATAAAAATTAACAAACAAATTCAAACGATTCATATGAATGCTTTCATCGCAGATATATATGTGATTTTGTTTAATACGAAATATACATCTATATATGTGATATTAAATTAATTCAATATACTTTATATTATATATAAATTCTAAACCGCAATTATATAAAATAAAAAAGTTCACAATACGATTTAAATAAATTTGCTATTTGCTATATGTTATTTTATTTTTGTAATATATTGTTTTCTGTGTAGGTGAATAAAATGTATATATACTTTAAATATTTTTAAACATTTATTTGACTCAATGGACAAAAATAATATAATAAATATGATGATAATAAAATTACTTGATGTTCTTCAAATTAACAATATTAATAAAAAAAAAACGTGAAGGTATATAATATAATAATAAAGAGTATAGATATCAAATTCTTTTAATGAAAATATATATTCTATATTATAAGAACACGATGATATTTTTCATGAAACAAAAACTGTATGTACATATTTTATTTATAATATGTGACAAGAAATTGTTTTGTATCTATCTATATAGAAAGTCAACTTAATCAATAACCATAGAGCTTATATATTGTCTATAAATGTTCTATATATAAATACGATGACAATACAGAATAATAATAATAATGTATTTTAAAAAAAGAGTGTCGCTATTTCTATATAGCCCAAACGAATACATAGGGATTTTTTTTGGGATTTTTGTCCAATGATAAAATTCAAATAACTCGTAATGCATGCTAATGATTTAGTAATGATGTTAAACTACTCTAAAAGGCTGATAATATTAAGACTTTTCGAATTTGGTTCAACGCTCACCTTTTTATATATATGTATAAGCTACAAGGTATAGGGATTATATTTCAGTTGCCAAAGGTAAAATAAAGAAATTTCAAAGTACCAAAAGTCGCACATCATATCATTTTCAGACATATTTCAAGAAAGTTGTTTTTAAATAAATTGATAAAACTTACTAAACTATTTAAGACAAATTTAAATTTATGGAACGATCAAAATACAAAATGGAATTTAATTCATATTTTGAAAATTATTTTTATTCTAAAATAAAATTTATTTTCAACCAAATATAAATTCCATTATCCATTATAAGTATTTATTTTACAATTCAATGCACGAATGCAGTTTATTTCTTTATGTAACCTATTAAAAATAAATATATTTTATATATGTGATCTATTCGTATACAATATATAAAACTGTTTATTTTCAGTTGTTAAATTTATTTTCTTTACAACATGACTGGCACGGCTTATATGATTAGATTAATTTTACTTCTTTACATTCGAGCTCTTTCAATATGATATAAATTTTAACATTTTTGTGTAGCTTGAATGCACGCATAAGAAAAACCAAAAATATATTATTTATACATACTCGTTTACCTTAAAAACAAATAAACTGGGAGTGAATATAATGACAGGAATTTCAAATGAGTATATGCAAAAGCATTTCTATATATTATATTTATATATATATATACAACTCTATAATATCATGTGAATTTATATAGTAAAATTCGAAATTTTAATATTATTTATTATAACAAATACGGTAAAATAAATATCAAATTGCATTTATATATGTGTGGATATTGAATTTATACTTTTGTAGTATAATAAATTTGTTGTTTTTTTTTTAAATAACCAAATGAATAATAATAATCATCAATACAAATATGGAATGTATTTATGTATATTTATCTTTTTAAATTTAAATTTATTCTTTATAACATTTTATAGAATAATAATAATAATAATAACAAATAAAAATATGCATAATATTAAAATTATATATGCGATTTTCGCCTATGTCTTATTTAATATTTAATTTAATAATATTTTCATAATAGAAATATCAAATAAGAAGAAGAAAAAAAAACAATGTTAATTCTATAATTATATTATAGTATACATATATATAATATAATCATTAAACATTGTAATTTCGATTTTTTTTTTTGTTATGTTTCGCATATTCCATTGTTAAATTTGTGTAGGTTTTTGTAAATTTTTACTATTGTTTGTCTATAAATATTTTAATTTTCGCCATAGGTAATAATAATCTACCAATAGTTATTATTTTTGTTTAAAAAAAATATTGATTAAATAATACAATATATATATTTATGTATACGATTGAATCATCTATATAAATGACAATAAACATTATTTTTTATTTTTTAATGAATATTTAATATATATATATGATGTTTATATATATTTTTAACCTCTTATAAATATCAATAAAATTTATAAATAAATATCAATATTGTTTAATAATATATAATAAAAAATAAAATAACCTTTATCCATAAAAACATAAGATGTTAGTAGTAAAACCTATAGTGTGAAATTTCCGGTAAATTTTAATATATTTAAATAACCACAAAAAATTATATCATCAATTATATATATATATATATATATATTTGTATAGAATTAAATTTGCGTCCAATGACAAAATATATTCAAATAATCTGTAATAATATTCTTCTTTTTTTAATTTTGTAAATTATAATTGCTGTTTTTCGTTTTTTTTTTTTGCTGTTTTTATAGTAAAAGAAATTATTCTTTTGTTCTTTTGTCGTCTTTATACAAGATTTATTCAAAGGTGTTTAAATAGTCTTTAATAATTAAAAAACAAATTTGTTTGTTTTGAAATAACATCCGCATTATACATATATATGAATATTTTTTTTTTTTCTTATATTAAAGGAAAATTTATTTTAGAACCTTTTATGAAGAAGAATATGGGATGGTTTTGGTAATTTCCTTTATATTTATATATTATTTTATGATCAAATAATAATAATAAATAAACATTACACTTATTTACTAAACAATAGAGCAGCAATCAATTTATAATGTACAAGATCACATATTATGGTAGAAATAATTTTTATTTTGTTTTGAATTATTCACTTAAAATATTCAATGCTTTCAATTTTTAATTGCCAAAGCTTTTAAAATTATAATAAAGAACTCCCTCGCAGCGCGGGATTGAACTAATCAAATTAAAATTATCTAATTCATAAACTGCACGATAATATCTCAACCATAGGTATATGTAAAAAATTATTATTTTTAACATTATAAATACATCTCAAAAGAAAAACAAATTGTTTATTATATACTCCATGCAATAATTTCACACATAACTTACTTAAATTATTTAATTTACATAAAACAAATCGCATTATTATGTCATTTTTAGATATTAATATGAATTTATGACATCATATATTTATATATCATAGAATTTAATAATAACAATATATCTAGAGGATAAACACTCGAACAATGACTTGTTTTTTCTTGAATTTTACAATCTTGAATAAATGTTTTAAACTACATATATTTATTCATAATATAAACAAATTTTTGATCTAATTAAAATGATATCATTTATATATATATATAAAAAACAATTGTAAACTCTTAGTAATATTATATATATAGAATTTTCTGTTTAACAATTCAATAACCTATAAAATCCTTGATTATTTGTATATATAATTTTGTTTTTAATCTCATTCATTACATAATAAAATTTGCATCTAATTTATAAACAATTCCATTAAAAAAAAATAATACCATCGCATATTATTTTAATAAATTAAATCATTTTTTTTTTATTCTATTTATTAAATTATTCTAAAATACGATATCGTAATGTAATGTATAATGTGATTTGTTATGAGAGAAAATCATGATGAATCAACTTGATAAATGTTGTGAATAATTTTTTGGAAAATTCTTCATAATAAATATATAAACATAAATATAAAAAATATGTCCTTAATTAATAATGAAATATGATGTTAATTATAATGATGATGATGTGATGATGATTCACATTAAATTTTATATTAAAATATATAAATAAATAAAAAAAATAAATTTTTCGCTATACAACCAACAATCTGGTTTTAGCGTCCAACAACAGCCTTCTGTTATTAGTTACTTAATTTGTGGCTTTTACGGTGTCGGTAATTAGCCGTACGACCAACCGCAAGCGGAATATACAACTCTGTGTTAAAATTCAGATTCGAAAAATAACCGAAAACACAAAACATATTTTATGCATTCAGTAGGATTCGAACCCACGACCCCAAAATTTCGTTAGAATTTTAAGGTTGGCATTTTTAACATTTACACCACAGAATTGTACAAAATATATATAGGAAATATTATTATAAATATATATACGCAATTGCGTTCCTTGCAAATACCATATCAGAAATTCAGGAGTAGATTAATAGTAAAAGAGTAGATTCTTTTACTACGAACTAAACCGTAACATATTTTTATATATACATAATGAATAATAAGATCGCAAATCTCTTTGAATATTAAAAAGCATTATTTGGTAATATATGAAACATATATTTGATAAGTTGGCAATCTATATAGTTTAGTTTTTAATTGGAATATCATGTATGATGATAGGAAAAATATAATATATTTATAAGTATATAAATAAATATATATAATAATTAAATAAATATAAGATTATTTAACAATTATATTACAATTTGAGATATATATTATATAAAAACGTAACACACATCGTAAATATTTTTATAATATAATTATTCTACCGTGTATATATATATATATAATATTTTTCTATATAATTATTTTATTATTATTATCATCTATATTCGGTATATATTGATTTTGCATGTTCAATATCAATACAGAAAACAATCATTTTATTTTAATTATATCGCAATTTATTATTTAAAATATTTCATTATATATATATATAGTATATCATATAATTGAAAGAAAAAATTAATAAAATTCATTAGGTAAATATAATTATAAATTAAATTGTAACACACATTCGCATAGTTAAAATATTCATATATATATATTACGTTTGTGTATAGTTATATTGTAATGAAAATTGCATAATATACATATAACTATATATAATTAATAAAAAATATAGAGCTGCTAGGCAAATACCTAAATGGGGGGGTTAAATTGATCAAAAATCAATTATTAACATTTTTTTTTTAATATAAAATGATGTGTCATGAAGTAATTTCAGAAATTTTCCTTTGGATTTGTATATAGGAGATGGTGGAGGTTGTAAGATTAGAAAAATTTCCTTAAAGCAATTTTTCTATTTTTCCTTTAGAAAACAGCTAAAAATAAGTGACTAAAACAAAAAAAAACCAAAGGAAATTGCGACAATTTCTATTTTATTGTATTATTTAGACTTACTTAACAAAATTATACAGCTATATAGAAAACAAAAAACCCTTATCGAACATTATTATTATTAGTTATTAGTTTCTAATATTATTATTAGATTAATCTTCTTTACTTATAAAAAAAAAAAATTTCTTTTATCACAACCTTCTCTTCTTCTTATGCTTAATCTTCTTCAATAGATCATCTTCTTTTCTTAATTTATTTATTCATCCATCCATCATCATTCATTCATCATTAGGAGTGATTAGAAGATAGTTATGTGGAGATGGTTTGTGATGCTTTTATTGATATTGACTATTTCTGTGTATATATGTTTTTGGGCAACGTTACGTTTGAGAAAGGCTTTTAGCATATATATACTATTGAATTTAATTTGCAATGGAGGATTAGAAGTCTTTTATTCATCTATAATTAATCGAAAAAATTGCGAGTTCGTCCCTATAAACTCTTTTAAAATATCATATTGTATATATATTCTAATATAAATCCATATGAATTTTTTATTTGAAACATTTTCATTTCTATATTATCATCATTATTATTATTATTAATGTTCAAATTATGTTTTAACTGGAAAATTTTATTTTTCATATTAGCAATTTAATACAATAAATATAATATAATATCATATAATATATGAAAAAACGAAGTATATAAAATAATTATTAATGGTATATTTTTTTTATACCTTTATACAGCATAATTATAAACAAATTTTAATTATTATAATAATAATAATAATAATATAAATCGAATAAATTAAAAATCGTTAAATTACAATTATATAAATATGTTTTGTTTAAATGTAAATTATATAGTGGAAATAAACGAAAAATTATTGGTATAATAAATGAGTTATATATACCATAGTAAAAAATACTTAGTATACTAATGATAATTTTGGTCATTGTACATTTTTTTTTATAATCATATACGACCATTTTTATATATATAGTACATATTGTTAAAGGTACAAAAAATACAATAAATAAAATATATACAATCTGTCTATATATTAACTAATATAATATGTATATAATATGTGATTTTGGGTTGGGTATTTGTGTATTAATATTTTTGTTTTTTTTTTGTAATTCCTTACAACAGATTATTTAAATATTTTAATCAAAAACCATATAAATTCAAGGTTATATTATAAATATTTCTCTATTTAAATATAAAAAAAGAAATAAATTTATTATTTCTTAAGTTATATATTATAATATAAATATAATAGCTATATAAATAAAATGCACAATAAAAAGTCATTAAAATAACAAAACTAAACAACAAAAAAAAAACATATTTTATTTGCCTTGTATATGTGATCAATGGAATTTATAATGAAACAATAAAAAATATTGTTGTTATACATATGTAGATATCAAAATATGTGTATTAGAAATAAAATGTTTCTAATTAAATGTGATAGATATAGTTTATCCCCACAAACATTTCTTATCGCGGGTAGTACTCCAGACGATTCGCCTAGGTGATAAATTTATCGCCTAAGATATCGCATTTTTATCGCGTACGTTACTCCCTACGTATAGAGAATGGGACTCTTCCGCGATACGACTGGAAGATAAATTGGCGATATCGCGAGGAAGATAAACTAGCGATACAAATGCGATATCGCCAGGACGATGAATTGGCGATACGAATGCGATATCGCCAGAAAGATAAATTGGCGATACGAATGCGATATCGCGAGGCAGATAAATTGAGACATAAGGCAAAGTTAGACGATAACCTGAAAATTATAAAAATAAAAAATATAATAATGAAAAATAAATATAAATTTATAATAATGAAATTCAATATAGACATATAGTATATTACAAAAAAAAACATCGATATATGCTACAAAAAACTTCAACTTCTTTCGCTGTTCAATTTAAACTGATATATTACATTTAATTTTATACTTATTTGCATATATATCGCACAGAAGATAAAAAGAAGATATATTTATCGCGAATTTATCATCAAGAAGATAGGCAAGCAATAAATAATAATATATTATCGTCATTTTATCGACTGGAAGAGAAATAGAAGATAAATGTGTCTCCGTATTTTTCTTTTTGTAACCAAAGCGTATCGCCATCGTATCGCATTTTTATCTTCCGTACGATATCGCTCAAATGTTAAAACAACGATAAATTGGCGATATAAATATCGTCTAGAAGATATCGCCGCGATATCGTATCGCCGATTTAACTTCCAAATGTTTGCGGGGTATATATATTTTATTTTTACATATACAATAGATTAATATTCATATTGACAGTATATATGTATATATATAAAAAAAAAATTGTAACATATTGATATAAATTATGTTTTTTCAATATTATTGTTTGTATATATATCTTTTAAAATATATGCGAGGCGGTAAATTATTATAGAAAAAATTAATACACACAAATAGGTATATAAATAAATAAATAAATAATTATTTCACAGATTAAAATCAATCAATTTTATATTAATATATAATATTATGCAAAATATTATTATTATTATTGTTATTGTTAGTCGTATCTCGAGCATATATATTTAGATTTAGAGATATCTGCTTTTATTTTTTGTAAATGGTTTTTATTGTTTTAATATTATATTTTTATTACACAATATTGAAGGCGCTATTTATAAACACCAATATATAACTGCGAATTATAATGACTAATCATATATGCACTATATAATGATTTTAATTTAAAACAAATCAAAAAGGGTTAAAAGTTTATGTATGGAGAAATATTTCTATAAATTGTTTAACAAAACCAAAATATGATTAATCAGATTAATGGTATACATTTCTAAATGATTTAATTGTTTAACACAAAACTAATTTTTGATAAATAAGATTATAATTGTATAAAATATATAACAAGAGCGAATATTTTTTATATAATAAATTCAATTATTATTCGATTAAGGTTTTGTTTTTCTATTTTCATATATATAACAAAAATATGTATATGCGTTTTAGAGAGTTTCTTTTACTATTTATATATAAATAAACTCTATATAATAAAATAGACGAATTTTAAAGTCCACAAAAAAAAAACAAATTTATGATAGAAATTTATTTAATTTATGTATTATATCAATGAATTTATTTATATATATGCGTTGCGTTCCGCAATTATGAATATATTATTGAATAATTTTCCAAAACATTTTTTTTTTTCGCAATATATGTGATGTGTGATGTGATGACCTTAACATCAATCTTATTTACAATATATATTTGTATTTGTTTTTATTATTATAAAATTATATGTTTTATATAGAATATAAATTAACATATATTACTATATTTTTTATATGTTCATAAACTTTTCTTGGATTTGTGCTTGGATAGTAAACGTTTATTACATATTTCATTTCATATTTAAAAACATTTAATAAAGATATATATAGACAAGATAAATAACGCACATAGTTTTGAAGCTACTTTTAGTTCTGTAAATTACTCGAAACTTTGTAATTGTGTATGTAATTGTGTAATGATTTAGATATTCACTTATTTTGATTGAAGACAGAACTAAGAATAAGTTTGATAAATTCCATAGATATCATTTGTCTGAATTAACCAAAACCCATTTAATATTATTCATTTAACATTTTAACTGTGATTAAATGTATTTTTCCAGAAAAACCTGGTACAGTTCAACAAATCGTAGTGTTTTTTCTCATAGTATGAAAAGATATATCGATAAAAATACGTCAATTAGCGTTATCAGAGTCTTTAATGTGTTAAAATTATAAAGTCTTATAAAGTACAATTTTTACATTTAAATATCTTTTTAAAAAAAATTTAATATTATCATAAGAAAATATTTCGATATCACTCTTTTCTTTATATATTATAGGTATTATATAACCGCATATATCCATTTAAATGTTAACTTCTTTACAACATATTTATTATTTATATATCAATATAATAATCATATATAAATGTTAAATAAAATATTATTTTTATGTTAAAAAAATACATATAATATAAATCGTCGTATAAAACAAATTTTTTTTATTAAAATAAAAATGATGACTTTTTTTTACATATTCACAAAAAATAAACGTCTATATGCAATGAATGAGACAAGGTTGTTACTTATATTATTTGTATATATGTATAAAAGAATTTGTGTTAAAGCAATAATGTATAAAAAAAAACGACCGGTGATTTACAATAATAATAATAATAATAATAATCAAAATGCAATTAATAAAGATGTATAAAAATGTAATATATTTATTGTAATTTAAAAATTATAATTAAAAGATTATAATCACAAATATATATGCGTGTTTAATAATTTATATATCTTGTTTTAATCATATACAATTATACGAATGGAGACACATTGACGCGTGATTTATTATAGTTTAGTTTTGGAATTTACAATATGATTTTACTTTTCTTAATGGTCTCATGATAGAGTTTTTATAACTCTCTATTGTTATCCGTTTTAAACGTTATCATTCACCACTTTTTATACAAATTCAAGGTATTATTATTATATTGGAAATATTTCGAGTTGTTTAGGTAGTCATATGTGATTACATTTTTAGCTGTTACTCTATATAGATAAACTTTGAGGAGGATTGTCTTCCTGAAAACGTGTATCCTCCTTGTTAACCGTCCCGTTGGGTTAATATATGATATGACCTCCTATATAGAACCATTTTTTATATATTTATTTGTTTTATAGTCAATTTAATCTCCTTTCAAATTGTTAATAATGCAACAAAATGCGTCTCATAAAGACAAATTGAATCAATAGCAATACAAAAAATGAAAAGTAATATTTATTGTTTGTCCTCCTGAAGTTTTATTGAAATTGTATTCATCCTATATTTTTGTATAGACTATAATGTTAGTGAGTTATATGTATAATTTATTGTGACACATATAGAGATGATTTATATATATCGTGTATTTATTATTAGTATTATTATATTATCTTGTCTTCGCATCTGTATTTAACACATAAAATGTATAATAAAATTATAATAAAAAATAAAAATTTACATTTTTAACAAGAACAACAAATATAGATAGATATTTCGTACAAGAACAAAGTAAAAATTAAAAAAAAAATGCCCTGGGATTCTAAGAATCAAGAAGTTGCCGAGATTTTTTATTTTTAAATAAAAATAAAACAAATATTTTTGATGTTAAATTTCTGAAAATATACCACTTTTTAAATTATTGTAACTTCCAAACCAGTTAACCAATCTAAATGAATATACCCTCAAAAGAAAGGTATTTTAATGCACTTTAAGAATAAAATAAAATTAGATAGAATTTGAAATTAAATCATGTTGATAAATGCGATTCTTTAACAAAAATTGTCAATACTCATACATTTTCCAAGATGACCAATACATTTTATTGCATAATTAAAAAGATCATAAAAAATTACTAAAGGTCTCCTTGTATCACTTTAATCGCTTTCATACGAATTTTCCGAGAATTTTCATTTTTAAATAAAAATAAAACATATATTTTGAATGTTAAATTTCTGAAAATATACCACTTTTTAAATTATTGTAACTTCCGAACCAGTTAACCAATCTAAATGAATATACCCTCAAAAGAAAGGTATTTTAATGTACTTTAAGAATAAAATAAAATTAGATAGAATTTGAAATTAAATCATGTTGATAAATGCGATTCTTTAACAAAAATTGTCAATACTCATACATTTTCCAAGATGACCAATACATTTTATTGCATAATTAAAAAGATCATAAAAAATTACTAAAGGTCTCCTTGTATCACTTTAGTCGCTTTCATACGAATTTTCCGAGAATTTTCATTTTTAAATAAAAATAAAACAAATATTTTTAATGTTAAATTTTTGAAAATATACCACTTTTTAAATTATTGTAACTTCCGAACCAGTTAACCAATCTGAATGAATATACCATCAAAAGAAAGGTATTTACGTGCTCTTTAAGAATAAAATATCATTACTTGTTCATTTATAAAAAAATCATTATGAACAATGTAATTTTTTTGATCAGTCATCAATACTTATATATTTTCAATGACAACCGTATTTAACTTTATTAGATATTTAGAAGTATATGAATAGAAGTAAGTGAATAATTAATATATAATTCATTTTACATCACAATATAATCAGCTTAAATTCTTCCATTTTAAGTATACATAAAAATAAAAAATAGAAACTTTAACGCACGTGTTTTAAAGTAAAATTATTTCTTTTAAACAAGTAACAAAATTATTTGAAATATATATAAATAAACTATGTTATGTTTATAAACCCAATTTTTACACATTATATAATTTTTAATGCCGCAACTTATGGGATATTTTTATAAAATATTCAATCAGGAAATTTTTCAATTAAAAATGTTAAATTATTTATTTATCTATACTCTCATATGTATATATATATATTAAAAGAACTTGTTCCTATGTAATAAACAATCGTAAAATGAATAAAATGTTTTTTGATAATAAAGTCATATAAATAAATGTATAAAAAATTATCTTAATGTTTTTTTATGAGTATTTAAAATATATAATTATCGGTATATAATCCAATAAATACAATAATAAACCAAAAGAATTTTCATTTATTAAAAATAGAACCATAATATTTTTTTTATAGAGCTCATTTTAATTATATATATTATAAGTTTTATATTTATAAATAAAACTCGTTTGCAAAATTTTCAATAATTCTTTTTGGTTAATTTTGTCATTCAATCGATATATTAAAACAGAAATACTATACGCAACAACAGCTATATATATAGGTGGTGAGGTGATATAGAATATATAGAAGATCCGGGTATATATTCATTTAATAACCTTTAACAAATTATATATATTGTTTATATTATGTTTTTTTGTTTAGTTATTTTCGTATATTTAAAAAAAAAAATCACCTCTTTTATGAATGAATATAATAATATGGTTTTTGGTTTTGTCACAATAATATACAATAGTAAAAGAATGATTCATATTTTTGATACTCGCAACAGTGAGTTAATCAATTCCTCATTTTATGTATTTATATTTATATATAAATATTTCTGTTATGATGACTATATAATCTATATGGATATGTAATCGATACGTAATCGATATTCATGAATCTCTAATTTATCTTGAAATTAAAATGTTTGTGTGTGATACAGAAAGAAAATTCATATACCTGTATTTCTGTGAAAAGACATGAAAATAAAACCTTCAATTCATTCCTTTTTTTATTGAATATTTCCCGATATTAATTTAATTCTATATGTGATGATATCAATCTTTGTTTATTACAGAAAATATTATTTAATTATTATTATATCTTATATATATATAATAATAATATATTCTTAATTCATCTACATTAATTATGTAGATTAACTCATATTACACGTATCCATTGCACTATTGCGATGTTCTATATACAAGAAATATTTATGTGATAAGGCTAAGGTTTTTTGTTTTACATCACCATGTAAAAATGTATATAAATAATAATACGATAATATACAATATAACCCTCCTCTATACTATTGACTCAAATTGCTCATATATCTATAATATATATGTATTTATAGTATTAATGGCATCGCATCAAGTATAATTTCAATAATATTTCAATAAAATAAAATCAATGAAATAGAAAAAAATGTCCATAATAGCGTGAATTGATTTAATATAAGATCGATTACTACACCTTTGTATACATAGCTAAATGATTTTCATAATATAATAATAATAACAATAATAATTAAATCAATTGCAACAATAGTATAAAATTATAACATATGCTGCGACCTTCCTCCACACGCATATTTAATATACTTAAAATATTTTGTATATTCAAATATTATTATGACTACACACACGTAAAAATGACTTATAATTTAAAATTGCGATGGTGTTTTTGCGAATATTTTGTATTAAATATTATTATAGATTTTAAAAATGTTAAAAATAATCAAACTAAACGGGTAAAAAATTACAATAAATTGAAAATGCGGAAAATTTTCAATAATTTAGCATACAAAAATATTATTTATTTTGACTTAAAAGTGGAAAATCTCGGAAAAGTTATATGAAAGCGACTAAAGTGATACAAGGAGACCTTTAGTAATTTTTTATGATCTTTTTAAATTTGCAATAAAATGTATTGGTCCACTTGGAAATTGATTGAGTATTGACAATTTTTTATGAAATAATTACATTTATAAATATGATTTAATTTTAAATTCTATCTAATTTTATTTTATTCTTAAAGTGCATTAAAATACCTTTCTTTTGATGGTATATTCATACAGATTGGTTAACTGGTTCGGAAGTTACAATAATTTAAAAAGTGGTATATTTTCAATAAATTTTCATGTTTTATTTGGATTTAAAAATGAAAAATCTCGAAAAATTCATATGAAAACCATGAAAATGGTACTAGGAAACCTTTACTAATATTTTATGATCTTTTTAATTATGCAATAAAATAATAAAATAGTTTTCTTTGACCGCGATATTTCATTATGAATTTTCTGTGAATGTATTTTCTATATTAATAATAGATATATAGAATAGAATAGACAATAAATCCTATTTATAAATAAAATTTTAATCAAATAAATCAAATCTAATAAGGATATAATAATTTAAATCTATATATACGTGCGTGTTTAATATTAAATTCTTATTGACGTTAATCTAATTATAAAAAATTATTGTATTATTAAACCATTTTAAATCACAACAAAATATATAAAAATTGGGTTGGGTTTGTTATGCTGCTATATATAATATATATATATATATAGGAATTCATTTTGGTTAACAGCAACAAAAAAAGGAATATTAAGATATTTATACAAAAAAAATATACAAGCAAAAGCAAAAATGTTTATTTTGCCAGTCTTAACCTAATATATATACATATATATAAATATCGATAGATCAATTTGAAATATAAATATTAAATACGTAATATATCTGCTGTTTTTTTTTTTTTTTAATACAAAATGTACGTTTTTATTTCTGCATAAAATTTAAACCTACCATTAAAAAAATAAAATAATATTTTTTACTTATATATTGCAATCTATATATAATAATAACAGAAGCAGCAGATAAGTGGTAGACCTTGAGGAAAAAAAAGGAAAGTATAAAAATTCTGTGCGGTGATGTTGTTAAATATTTATTATAGAGTATAAAATAAAATTGTTTTATTATTTTTATTATAATCTGAATATTAAACACGCATTTTTAATAAAAAAAAACAAAAGTTGTTATATTTAATAAAAAATAAATAATACATTCACATATGTGTATATAAATTTTACATAAATTAATTGAACAGAAAAAAAACAGACAAAAATATATATTAAAGAAATTAATAATAATAATAATAATAATAAAGAATAAATATAAAAGTATATGTGTGTATATAATTAAAAAATTTCTTAATAATTTTATAACCAACCTTGTTGTTGTAATGTTAATTTACTATTCATTAAAATTATCCATATTAATGATGTGATATAATAAATGGTGTATTCCATAGCAATAAAATAATAATTAATTAATAATAAATCCTAATAATGATAATAATTCACTAAATATATATATAAATATTAATTTTTAATTTAATTAATATCTTTTCTTTTTTTTGTCACTTTATTATTTATTTTTTTAATCAAATTTGGAAAACACAACAAAAAAAAACACAGCACAGAGAGAATAAAAAAAAATTCAAAATGCACTTTGAAAAATCACATCATTTTTTTGATGTTTGGGTTTTTTTTTTTTTTTTTTTATTTATAATTTTTTCAATTAAACTTTTCTTTTATTTTTAATAATTTCGACTATTTGTGACGAATACAATTCAATTTTTATTAACATTATATATTTTATTTAATAATGTTAACAATAATAATTTGATTATAAATATTATAATATAAAAATTAACACTATATGTTTTTTGTAATGGAAAATTCTTATTTTTATATATCTCTGTAACAAAACAATATATTATTTTCATTTATTTATTTATATATAAAATATATTGTTATATTTAAAAAAAAAAAAAACAATTAAAATATATAAATAAAAATGAAAGTATTTTCAAATAAATTTCACTCTTATATTTTATTTTTGTATATATTAAATTTTTAAAATAAATATAAAAAATTACGTATGAAATAATGTAAAAAAATCACAACTAAAAACGCAACGTCGTAACATTAAAAAAAAAATGAAAAGCTAATTTTCACATTTATTTTTGTTGAATGCGATGATGACCGATCGCGTGCATTCGCGTATAATTAATAAAAATACCTGACTGACTACAAAAGTTAAATTTAAATATATGAAATTGAAAAGCGATGATGGTCTTACAATACAATACACTAACAAAACTATTTTAAAGCCCCCCGATACTAATTTAACATTTACCTTACTAACTATAGAGAAGTAAAGAAAGAAGTATAAAAAAAAAATCTATAATTATATTTATTTTTCAATAAAACTTGTTAATCCACTTTATAAACTTTAAATTGTTTTTGTTTTTTCTTAAGAGTTTCTTAAAAGTTTATAATATTAAAGTGTGGTTTCTTTTTATTAAAATATATCTATTAATCCACACACACGGACACCTGAATGTGAATAAGAAATTGTTGTTGGTGTTGTTAACTCTATATGCATCTACCAAAAAAAAAAATTAATTTACCTGTTTAATAAAAAAAAATGTGTTGTTAACTCCATTATATCCATTGTAAAAGGTATGATTGCTGTAATATATAATAAAACAAAATAAGCTTTTCTTATTTTTTATTAGTTTTAAGAATTTTTAACAGGTTGTTTTTTTTTGTAGTGTGATTTTGTTTATATTTTTTATTTGTAATTGATATATCTGCGATTGGGAATGACAACAAACAGATATGGGTTTCAACTAAATAAATTGAATGATTCCTTAACGAAGTTCTACAGAATTTCCTTAGAATTTCCTTAAGCAAATTATACAGAATTTCCTTAAGCAAATTATACAGAATTTCCTTAAGAAAAATAATACAGAATTTCCTTTATAAAATTATACAGAATTTCCTTTAGTAAATTAATTATTAAAGGAAATTCTGTACACTTTGCGATTAAAGAAATTCTAGCTAATTTATTATAGGAAAATCTGCATTATTTGCTAAAGGAAATTCGGTAGAATTTCGTGAAGGAAATTCTGTACACTTTGCTTAAGCAAATTCTGTACACTTTGTCACATACTGTACAATTTGCTGAAGGAAATTCTGTACACTTTGTCAAGTCTTGTGTATACTTTGCTGAAGGAAATTCTATATAAAACTAATTATGCAGAAATTCCTTAAGTAAATTATACAGAAATTTCTTAAGTAAATTATACAGAATTTCCTTAAGAAAATTATACAGAATTTCCTTAAGTAAATTATACAGAATTTCCTTAAGAAAATTATACAGAATTTCCTTAAGTAAATTATACAGAATTTCCTTAAGTAAATTATACAGAATTTCCTTAAGAAAATTATACAGAATTTCCTTAAGTAAATTATACAGAATTTCCTTAAGAAAATTATACAGAATTTCCTTAAGTAAATTATACAGAATTTCCTTAAGTAAATTATACAGAATTTCCTGAAGTAAATTATACAGAATTTCCTGAAGTAAATTATACAGAATTTCCTTTCCTAAAGTATAACAGAAAACCATTATATTAACGCTCTTCAGTAGAGGTTAGTTTGACTTTAGTTTTTCAAATGTAATTTATTAAATTCATTACATTTTCGCAATTTAATTGTATTCATAGAAAAAAAATCCACCCTTTATTATTAAAACCAAAAATTAAATTTATTGTTGAATGTGTTTGGTAATATATAAAAAGCTTTGAATAACAAAATCCCACTCTGTATTGTATTGATTTTCGCGTATGCATTTTGAAATAACAAATATATTATCACACTACAATGTCGTTCAAAAGATTAGGATTAAAAAACAAAAGAGACCCGTCGATTATTATCCGTACATTAGAATCATTTTTTTTTAACTGTCTTTCTTTGTCGTTCCGTTGCGCCTTCCACTTCCAGTTATTCGTACATTAGCAATGCTACGGATTAATATTTCCCAAAAACAAATATATCTACAATAAATTTTGGAAGAGGAAACTCGGGCATCATTATATTATAGTAATCTTAAACCTCTCACATCCAATAAACCATCAATTTTTTTAAATCTGTAATTAAATTAATTCAAACAACGTAAATTACAAAATACCTTTAAATTTATTTTCACATTATTTAAAAAAAAAAAACATGTATTTATAAAATACAATTTTGTTAATATTTAAAACACGAAAAAAAGAAAAAGAAAAAGATTTTTCAAATTATTAACTAAAGATTATAAATTTTCTAAATTAATGAATCAAAAATGTATTTTATTTTATTAGTTTTAATATATTATATATAAAAAAAAATATTCATTTGCACTATATTCAATTTTATAATCAGTTTTGTATTAGATTTTCTAAATCTAAGTCTTAATCTCTAAATCAAAATAATATATTAAAATAGTTGAAAAATTAAAAAAAAAACGCACACAAACCAAATCCAAAAAAATTTTAATACAATTTTATTATATAGGATTAAAATTTAAAATATAAACTAATTTTTCTATATTTTACTGATTTTACTTATGATAAATTCTATTGAAATTTATTATTATTCATATTTATAATAAATAACCGAACATCCTTCTAAAAATATAATGGATATTGTTTTAAAAAAAAAAAAAAAAGAAAAAACAAGACTCGCAAAACGTCGAAATACGAATTTGTATTATTTTTTTTACTATTATTATTATTATATTTTTTTATTTAAATATATTTATATTAAAGTTTTTGTTTTAAAAAAAATTTATATCCCAAAAGAATATGGAATATTTTTGATTCTATTTTGTAAGAATAAAAAATATATTTAAGTTAATTACTAATATAATATATTAATGAAATTCTTTATTATGATAAGTTGTTATTGTTGAATTGATTTTAGATCATTTTGTCATATCAAAAATAATTAATATTTTGTCGGATCGCGTGTATTTAATACACCTTTAATATAGATAAAACAAAAATATGACTTTTTAAAATACACGTGGAATTAACATATATGGAACTTCATTACAATAATGTGGCCATACGGTTTCATAATGTTCGGCACTAAAAGAATTTACACGTTTTGTACGACACATTATATAAATAATTGTAAATAAAATGGCAATGAATGGTGGCCATGCAAATCGGGATGAAAGTAGACACATAAATGATATGTTTATTAATATTTCACCTAAATGATTTGGATTACGTACGACAGCCCACCATTTACTGTGCAGTATACCTCTTCCGTCATATGTACTTATGTATTGTACATCTGTAAATTAAAATTAAAAAATTATAATTAAATCTTGTAATTTACGTAAAAAAAAACTCCATAATTATAAATAACAAATAACAAATTTTTTAATACTCACTATCGTTATCCGATTCAACAGGATGTATTCGAAACTTATGTTTTAGTGCTTGACTTGTTGATTTCATAACAATTCCAATAATAAATATAACCAAGGCAAGAAAAGAAACTTTCCTTAATAATGAGCTGGATATTCCGGTGTCTATATCAATATATTCATAGGTATATTTTACAATTAGTGTATTCAAAAATGGGAATGTACCATAACGTAATAATAGTAATGCACCAACACCTTCGCGCTGTACATCAAATGATGTAGTCATTTGATATTCGTTAATCAGTAATTCCAATGCATAAATGCATATAAATCCAGCTGGAATTAATGGTGCAATGTCCCACCGTGTTAAATTACCGACAAATTCTTTCACAATTGTCACTCTATTATCGAAACCAACGTCGACATCACAAACCTTTGGTATAACTTCCAATGCTAAAGATTGTACAGAAACGGATTTCAATAAATAGCATACACTTATGAAAAATGTTGTTAATATTGCAATACGATAATGCATTAATTTAATATTGATTACATTAAACCAACGTGGATTTATTTCACGACCCAAAAAGAAATCCGATATTGGTCGGCCACTCTTCGCATACCTATTCCATAAATATGATGGTACGTATTTTGAACGAAAATAACACCATATGGAAATGATAAATGTATGCACAATTGAAATAGTTAAAATTTGTAAATAATTATCGTGAACCCAATGAATAATCGGCACCTTCCATACATTGGCTATGACCAAGCCAATACCACCAACAATTAGAGCAATTCGAAATCCATTAAAATAGTATTCACAGACGCGTCCCTCCAAATTTTCTGATCGTATAACTTTAGATTTTAACGAGAACATTCCCAATATGTAAATAAGCCAGATGTATAGAAAATAAATGCCAGCCGCTGTTAAATTAAAATACGTGGTAATGTTCAATAGTGGACGCCATTCGAATTTGCTCATCGAACAATCACCACCAATTGATTTATTACATTGATATTGTGTCAGAAAGCAAACGGCAACCGTTAATAAAATAATTATACATGCACCAGTGCTACCATAACATTGTTGTATAGCTCTTCTACTGTTTGCTGCACGATTATATTTACTTGCATATAATGCAAAACGTTTTCTCTGTTCCAATTCTTCACGTTCTCTCTGTTGTTCCAATGCTTCACGTTCTTGTTCAAGCGGCGGCAACTCACGGGGCGGCAACTCACGGGGCGGCAACTCACTGGGCGGCATTGGTTCATACCGAATATTTTTGCCACTATAATAGTCATCGTCCGAATTTTCTGAATTATTTTTATCATCAATGTAACTGCGACTTTTCGAACGACTCATTGACGTACGTTGGGTTCCGGTAACCACCGACGATGATTTTGATAATCTTTGTTGATGATCCATTGGATGATCAACCATATGTGATAGTATTTTGGATGTTAAACGTTCCACTTCAGAATCATCTTGCGTTGATAGTCGACCCGATCTAATAACATTCATTTTGGTTACCGTTGATGTTGATTGTGAAAATGTTGATGTTGATGTTGATGCAGATCCACCTGTAAACAATAATTTTGATGGAGTGGGTGATGATGAGATGACACTGGCAATTGATTTTCTTGGTGAAACATTTGTACGATGGGTATCATTAGTTTTCAATTGTTGAATATTAACTGTAACAGGTGATGTTTTTATATTAGGTACTGTTGTACTATCTGTTGTTGTTGTTGTTGGTATGTTTGATGATGATGATGATGATGATGATAATGATGCTGTTGACGATGTTGATTGTATTTTTGTTGATTTTGACGATTGATTTTTATCTCTTGCTGGAGATTTTCGTGCTGGTGAACGTCCTGAAATTGACCGTCCAGGAGCACGTTTTCTTGGCACTCTATCCATTTTTACAATCAATTAATCTAAACATAAAATAAAATCCAACAATTTACAATTAAACATAAAAAAAAAAACACAATCAAATATAATTATTACAATAACAGCAGTAAACTAAAATAAAATAACAAGAATATATCTAATTAAACAAAAAAAAAAAGTCGGTTAAATTATATGAATTCGTATATGTGCATAGATTCAATAATGCATGGCAATGATTTTTTTTTGTAATACATCAAAACCAAATACATTTATACATAAAATTCTTGTTGGAAAAATACCCTATAATTTATATAAAAAAAAAAAAGCGCGTCTATTTTATATAATCACAAATTATTTTCCTTTTTTTTTTTTTTTTGGTTAATTACCACAACATCATAATCAATAATAATAAAATTCAATACATAATAAATAATATAATTTAATTTGAACTTACTAATTTTTAAATATTTCTATAATTTAAATATATTAAATTTTTTGTAAACACAACAGAAAAAAAAATAAAACCGCACAGCGCACACACGCTCTTATGGCTGCCAACAAAATAATGAATTTGAAATTGAATAGCTTAGCTGAATAGAATATAGGGGAAAGTTTTTTTATGAATTTGAGTGAATTTAATTTAGTTTTTAAATTGCATAACATTTGTAAAGATAAAGTTTTATAGAGATTAAAAATTATTTAAATATAAATATTTTATTAGTATTTTAAACTTTTTAAATTAATTAATAATTTTTATTAATTATTAAATTAAAATATTGTTATTTAATGATTTATTTATTATTATAATTATTTTATAATATTATTTGAAAAAAAAACAAACCTTAAAACTCCAATAAAAAAACCTCAATAAATGAATTTATAAGAAAAAAACCCTATAAAGAATATTAAACCAAAAAACAGCGAAATTCATTTATTATATAAATGTCATTGAAAATTGACACAGTCAATCAAACATCAAAAATGTTTTATTTTGGATTTTAATTTTATTTATTGTTGTTTTTTTTTGTGTGAATTTGGTTGTTTGGTTGTAATACAAAAAAAAATAATTTTACCAATACGAAACGGAAAAAAATTTAATTTAATTTTGCACAATTTCAAAACAATTGATAATTATAATTAAATCAATTTTATTGTCTACATAAACATTCAAAAATTAAATTTAATTAAATCATTTATCAAAATTGGTAACTGTTGTATACAAAAAACTGATTTTCAACACCAACAGCAACGAAATATGTCTACTTCTGCCATTAATAATGTTGTTTTACAATCAGCTGCAAAACATACGTCAACAGTAAGCAATAAAAAATAAAAATAAAAATATTAATTAATCTATTTTTTTTATTTACCCTTCCTCATCCATTATTTATTTATTTAAATTGTATTTTTTTTTTTTGAATCAATATTTATATAAACATTTAATTTTACCCTTCAACCCATTTTATCGTATTCTTTCGAAAAATCAATATTAATATATTTAAAACAAATTTTCTTTTCTAAATTTATTCAGTTATTTTTTCTACATGGACTCGGTGACACTGGGTAATATCAACAAATTAATTAATTATATTTATTGGTTTTGTATATTAATATTTGTATTTGTTTTTGTTTTGGTATTTTTTGTATGGCAGTCATGGTTGGATACAATCAATGGG
Organism: Dilophus febrilis; assembly: GCA_958336335.1. Taxonomy (NCBI): domain Eukaryota; kingdom Metazoa; phylum Arthropoda; class Insecta; order Diptera; family Bibionidae; genus Dilophus; species Dilophus febrilis. The sequence continues at coordinate 5,016,077 of OY284472.1, read as the reverse complement.
TGAAATACGTCCAAAACATATGAAAATAGTATGTCCAACGGCACCGCATGCACCGGTTACATTAAATGCCGGTTTTAAAATGCCATCATGGTTTGATTTAATATCATTGGATGTGTCCGGTGCTGAAGATGAACCGGGTATTAAAAGTGCTGCAAAAAATATTCATAAAATGATAACAACAGAAATTGAATCGGGTATACCGGCAAATCGTATAATGATTGGTGGTTTTTCACAAGGTGGTGCATTAGCATTATACGTTGGTCTTACATTCCCCGAACAATTGGCCGGTGCAATGGCATTATCCTGTTGGTTACCATTACATAAATCATTTCCGGATGCTAAAAAAGCACCCGATACATTACCAATATTTCAATGTCACGGTGATTGTGATCCTGTTGTAACATATAAATACGGTCAATTGTCTTCCAGTGTATTAAAAACATTTATGAAAAATGTACAATTTAAATCTTATCAGGGTTTGGGTCATTCGTCCAATGAAGATGAAATGAATGATTTAAAGGTATGGAATTTTTTTTGAGTATATTTTTATATGTCCCCCATTATCTTAAGCATTTATCTTTTTAAATGGGAATTTGGGGCAACTAATGCTTAGCTCAACTGCAATTTGTCAGTTTTATCACCAATAGCTCACCAAAATTAGAATACCATTTAGATAATCATTTAAACTTAATTATATATACTAAGAATTTTCATAAATAATTACGAATAACATTTTTGTTTTTTTTTATTTATGATTTCAATTACAGAAATTCGTAGAAACTTGTGTACCACCACAGTAAATGAATGGATCAATTGGTTGTGTGTTTTTTTTTTGTGTACGTGCTTGTTTTAAAGGTTAAAGAATTTAACACAAACAAACTATGAAATGGGAAAAATAAGAAAAAATTAAAGCATCTTTACCATTAAAATTAAAGAAATTTATTTATATTCAAATTGTTTTAACAAAAAATAACTTATAAAAAATGTATATTACAATATAAGAACACACTTATTAAATTTCCACCTACAAAATACACACAATCACCTCTACCACCACCCTTTTCACTATTTTAATGCGATCCACTTTAAATTATTAATAAATTAAACAAAAAAAAAATACTATAAATTATTTTTAACCAATTTAAATAATTTAAATTTAAATAATATACTATTTAAAAACTAATGAAAAAAAAATAAATACATTCTGTAAATTAATTTTTATTCAATTTATATTTTAGATTGATTTCAATATGGGTATATTAGAAATATGAATAATTAATAATAATAATAATAATTTATTATGAAATGTGTTAAATGTAGAAGAAACAAAAAAAAATTGTATTAAAATATATTTATTTATTTTTTTTTCTTTTTGTTTTATTAGCAAATATTAAATTATTCTGTGAAATTAGTGTGAATAAAAAATTTGCATTTAAAGCTAAAAAAATTAATTAATTGGTTTTTATTGTACCGCTACCCCTTTGAATGCATTTCGTTAAGATTCCATTCCATCGTAGGGTAAACTCTTGAATAATATCCGTTTTGGTAACGCAGAATTCCATTGCCCATATTGGGAAAACTAAACGAGTTAAACAAAAGTCTCCGATACTAAAAATACTTTTAATTATAAGCCCTATCGATTGCCATCAAAAAATAATTTTTTTCAATTTTTTACCAAAAAAGTGAAAAAATTACAAAAAGCCACTTTTTTCAATTTTGAGCTTTGTCCTTCTAGGACATGATAAAGGATGTAAAACGAGGTAACATTTGTTCTACCACTTTTACAAAATCATCCAATTTGGCCCAGGGCGACTAATTGAAATTTTTCCAAATTTTCATGCAGATCCAACTTTGAGCCACCACTGTACCAAAACTAGTGGAGTTAAAATTTCCGGGGTGATGGCAAAATACGTCGCATATCCTCTATTTTGACTCACAAAAATCTGGAAACTAATATCTTGCAGGATCATCTTGGAAGTAACCTTTGAAATTCATCGAAAATAGGTGATTTTCAATGTTAAAGGAAAATCCAGAATTTTCATTGGAAAATTCTAAAACTAATTTTAAATGAAAGATTATTCTTTGCCCTTTCCAATGATATAATGAAATTTGGAATGAAGCAACTCCTTCATATTTAATTAAATCCTGGAAGTTGGGTCTACATGGGATAATCCAATTTTTGATGATGCCTTCTGACCAAACCAGTTGACCAATATCCATGGGACTAATATCAATCGAAGGGTAATTTAATAACCTTTCGAACCATCATAGTGGTTTTACATTTCCCAGAAGAAAATTAAAAGTTATAACGGTTTGAAAATTCAAAAAAAATCGATTTTCAAAGCCAAATTGTGAGTCACCTAGTCCACCCGGTGGGTTCATATTTATGGAAAAGATAGATTAAGTGAAGGTCTACAACTGTGTAAAATTTGGGATTCATAGGACGAGGTCAACAAAAAAAATACAAGAGTTAACTCTTGTATTTTTAGGATCAAAATTTAGCAAAAAAAAAAGCAAAAATTTATTTTTTCCCTTTTTCATTTCAGGTGATGTTTTGTTGTGTGCTGCTGCGGCTGTTTCACCACCATATATCAAAACTCATACGAATTCAATTTTATATGAAAAAATCATATTTACTCTTCTGATCGGCTGCCAACCATAACATTCTGCCATCCATGCATTATATTATCGATAGTAAATTTTCGATCATATTAAAAATGAAAAATAAAAAAACATTTATATATAGAAAAAAAAAACCTTATAATTCCATTTATTTATAAAATAGTAGATGCCATAACCCCTTAAATATTTTTTTTTTAACTAAAATAAATAATAAAAACATTTATATGATTCTGTTAAATAAAATATAATTTTTATTGCATTTATAAATTTATAATGTTTTGTTTTCTTTTTTTTACAATTTATTTTATTTTATTTTGGTATTTTATAAATTGTTTTTATTTTTATGTAATTAATTATATATTTATAGGACATTTATTCACTTATTAAATATAATGCTAATTAAAAATAAAAGAAAATTATTGCAATTTTATGATATTTTCTTAAATGTTAACTTAAATAACTATTTTTTTTTTTTGCATAAAAATCAATAAAATATAAGTGTTGTTGAGTATGTCATCGTATAAATTTAATAATTATGGGTTAATATAATTCGTTTTTTTATTCTAATGTGATGTATTTTAATTTAATTTAATAATTTTTATCGTATCACAAACCATAAAATTGTTATAATATATATTAATTATAATTAATTTTGATTTTAGTCAATATATTAATAGTTTTGATTTTTTTTTTAATTTTAATTTTGTTAAGAAAATATTATACTTATATAAATTTAACATTTTTTGTTTTGTTCTTTTCTCTTAAAATTAAATACACACCATATCGCATCACTAGAAAAATAAACTAAATATATATATATATATATATTATAATAATAATCATAATAATAATAATAATAATATTAATAAAAATAGAGGAGGAATCACTAAAATATTAATTATTTCTATTTATAATTTCATTTTTAAATATAATTTAATTTTTAAATCTATGATTTATTAATTTTTGGTTAGTTATTTTTCTTTGTTTTTGTTTTCAACTATTTATATTTAAAATATAAATTAAATTAGAAGATAGGAAATTAAAGGTTATATTCAGAAGATAGAAAAATATTCAGTATAGGTTTTTGAAGGATTTTTTATCATCTCACAATTGTCCATTGAAGGAAAAATATTCAGGAAGTATTCGTGAAGGCATCTGTACTATCATCTGCGAAGCGATCACTGAATAATTAAAGCAAATAATAAGATTTGCGAAATCTTTTTTTCTGTGAGATGGATGAATCCATATAAAGCTTTATAGGAAAAGGTAATTGTTTTTAGTAGCATTTAAAATTTAAATATATAAATTATTTATATGTGTGTTTCAAATAAAAACCACTACTATTAATTATGAATTTATCTTACATTTTTTTGCATTGGTAATTTTTAACTTATTGTATAATGTTTTTTTTTACGATCTACGTTCGACACTACGCTTTTTATTATTTATTATTTTTATTCTTAATTATTAAATAATTTATATTTATTGTTTTTTTTTTAAAAAAAATGTTTACAATTCGTTTTTTGATTTTTTGTTTTGTTTTGTTTTTGATATTATAAAAAAATATTTTCCATTTATATTAAAGAACAAATTTAATTAAATTTAGCACCAGTCTTTTTCTTTTTCTTTTTTTTTCTTTTTTGTTAAATGTTTATAATTAAAATAAAATATTGTGTTATCATAATGCGATTGGGAGAAAGGAAATTATTTTGGATAATCTCGGTTTGGATAATATTGAAATTGTAATTGGGATTTGGCCAGTAAAAATTGATCTTTGTTTATTGATTGGATTATAATTTTTTATTGGATTTTCTTCAATTGTAACTCTCCAAAAAATAGCACAAATTTATTGTTTTAAAATAAAATTTAGAAACAAAAATAATAAACGCGGACGGATTAAAAAATTCTCTGATTTATTTGTTGTTGATGAAGAAAAAACCATTATGAAAACAATTTCCCTTTATTTTTATGCATCATTCTGACAGCATCATGATTAAAATCAATTGCACCATCATTTTGGAAGTTTTGGACTATTGAAAGCAATCCATTTGAATATAATTTTTGATTACGGCACCAAAAAAAAAACTGGATATATTTAAATATTGAATAATAAAAGGATTGAATAATATATAAATCTTATTATTACTATTATTAGTATTATGATCGATCAGCTGCCATATCGAATTTATTTTAAAATTTAAATTTTACTTAAATATATTTAATAGAATTTTTGTAAAATGATTTATAGAAAATGAATTATATTCCATTCCAAATTAGCACAATTCCAAATTATTTTGTTATATATTTTTATAAAAAAAAACAAAAAAAACACACAAACAAATTATCATTGGCAGTATGTTAATAATTATCAAAAAAAAAAAAGAATATAGATTATATAATAATTTTTAATTATAAAATGCATTGTAATTGCATCGCTTAAACGCAAATTTATCTCATCAGATCTGAATCCCTCCAGAGATTATTTGCATATTGTTATTATTATTATTCAACCAACCATCACCGCGCACTTTCCTATATATATATATATAAATATATTAGGAATTTATTATTATGGTATATTTTCCAAATCTTTTCGTATTCATATTGTTAAATATAAACTAATTAAAATTTAATAAAATGCATATATTTCCTCCAATGCTCAATTATATCTAACATATACCAAAAATATATAATTGCGATTGCATTTTTTTCTTTTCTTTTGTTTTTTACAATTAAATTCATTATCTTTAGCTGTTTTTTTTTTCTTAAAAGCATTTTAAAATGATTTAAAAATAAAAAAAAAAGGATAAACAGCAATAAAATAATATTGTCTTAAAAAATATACTTAAATTATTTTTCATAAAAATTGCATGTTTTTATAATTATATGATTTGATCAACATCAAATAATAAAATAAAGTATGAATGAATTTTTAATTGAAATGAAATGGAAAAAAAAAAACTGCACGTTCGGGCGAGTTCATTTGTTATTTAGTATCGCAGCATATCGTTTATAATGAAAAATATTTTAAAAACTGTGCCGGTGGTACTGGTTGAGAATCAATTTCAGTACCGGCCTCTTTAAGACGTGCCCGAAAATCTGGTGATTGATCAACGATACATGGATGACCGGCTGATGGCCAAAATAAACAGCAACAATAACGACATAATGCTAATACCTCTGAATATTGTAAATCTTCACGTACTCCATATTTTCTAAAGAAAAAAAAAAACAAGAAGAAGTATTTCCAAATGATTAATATTTTCCATATAGATTTAATTTATTTGGATAATATCCAAAATAAAACCTCAACAGCACTTACTTTCTAAGTTCATGATAAATTTTTTGCCAATCTTTACCATCTTTTTCAACATTAAATTTTTTCTTTAATATTATCGTAATTTGTTGTTCGTTAAAATGAAATTTTGTTAATTCACGCCAAACACGTTGTTCGGAAACCAATGCAGCCATTAATGTCCATGCGGCCGACGATGCCTCCAGATCACGATAATCTGATATTCGTAATATTATTTCACGTACACATTCTTCAGGTAAATCATGTAATTTTGGACGTACATCTGGACCAGGCTATATTGTAAAAAACCATTTTAGAAGAAACATATTATATTAAAGATTAAAGAATTAACAAATTAAAAAAAGCAAACAAACCACATTAATTTGTATTTGACTGGCCATATCTTGAATACGTTGTATTGTCTGAACATGACCATCCCATAAACTTTGACTACCCAATGGTTTACCCCAACATTTTTGATTTTCTTGATTTACAATCGTTTGCAATTGAATAGCTAATCCACGTAATACATTTATATTCTGTTGACTATCGCTAACTATATGAATACAAATTAAAATGAATGATTAAAAGAATTTAAATTTTAAATAATAATATAAAATGAATTTTCCAAAATTTCATTACCGTGTGATGCAACTTCTTCAAGCATTTGTAATAGTAATCGTTGAGCGCTACCCGATAGGCTAGCAATACCTTTACCCGCAACCAATAAACGTAATAAAGCGCATATATATTGAAAACGTCTTCGATCACGTACCGAACTACGAAAATCTAAACGACGTACAGCTTCACCTAAACCATTAAAACCGGCAATTTCCCTTGTACATCTTATTGTTATATGACAATGTGGTGGTATTTCTGGTTCACCATCCGGTGTCTCTGCTTGCCTATGGATATGGATATGGAAAAATTTGTTTATAGAATATTATTATTAATGTTTTAATATCCCATAATATTTTGTTAATATTTAATTTTTTAATGTTAAGAATAAAGAAGATTTATAGAATTAAAATTTATGAACGGCAATTCAATGAATGAAATTATTTGGATAATGATTATTATTATACAGTATCCAAACGGTAGAGACTCTTTAATAAATTCTATATAATTCCTTTTCGTTTCTTATATATGATTAGACCAAATGGCATTTATTATTCTTTGAAAAAGTGTTGGATTAATTGATTTTAATTTAAACCTCCCAAATTCGAATAAATTCGATCTTACGTTTATTATATTTGGAATTGGGACAATCAGAATATGGATGGATGGATGGATAGGGTTTAGGAAGGAAGTGGTTTAGGAGTTTTTGATTGAATTTGACTAATTCTCAACCGCGATTCATCACCCCGAAAACAAATGAAAAATTGATGTTGAAATCTGAAGATGAGAACTTATTTGGTGAGTTATGTTTAATTGGATTTTTATAGTATAGTTCAATAACTATATGTTGTTTTTCCTGAAACACAATCTCAAGTGAGACACAAATGAGTTCAATTTAAAAGATGAATAAAATCGATCAATCACGCTGTTTTATGAGTAATTGTAAAAGAAATCGAATTCATCCGCAATTGTTGATGAAATTTGTTTCGATTGTATCGCTCATGATAGCTATATAACATCTCTACTAAAGAAGAACAAACTCGTAATGAATCAAGAAAATCGAAAATCTATCTATCTATCGATTCTTCTCATCGCATAGACAGTCAATATGAATAGAAAATTCATCAGAAATTAATTCAAAGTATAATACAAACAATTAATCTTTATAAATTCTGCCTATTATGAATTAGGAATTCGAAATGGTTTAGAATTTTGCAAAGAAATGGAATTTATCTTAGTTATATTAGCAAATATTTTTGTATAATTTAGTTTATTTTTGGCTCATTTCGCGTGCAATGCCGTATATTTATAATTGCAATTATTTAATTTCTATAATAATTCACATATGCATTCATATTATAATTTAATAATTTAATTATTAAAAAAATAATACAATTTTTGCTATACTTCTTTCTTGTTTAGTTAATGATTTTGTGTTTTTTTGATAGACTATATGTTATAATAAAATGCATAACTAATTTTAGTCTATATATAAGACTAAAATATAAGCAAGGAGAGAGTTATATTTTGCATGCACGAATTAATTAAATAACAATAATAAATATTATAATAAATTGTAAAATTTTACGATAGTATATATAATTAATTTCATGATTGTATGTTAAATTTTTATACTATACTATATATTGTGTTTGTGAAAATTATGTAAAGGTAAATATATAGTATAAAAATTCAAACATCAAGTTTTTTATTTTGTATATTTATTTTCATTACAGATTTTATTTTTTTTTTTTTTGATATTTATGAAAGTGTACTAACAATTTCTCAAACGTTTGTTGATTTCTTATTTTTTTTTTTCATTTAATTTTTGTATTAGTGACAGCTGCATGAATAAATAAAATTTATAATAAAATTAAAGAAAAAAAAATAATACTATTATATAAATTTTCTCAATTCATTTGTGCATTCAAAAAAGTAATTGAAATTTTTTAGATTTTTAAATAAAATGGTTTTTTATAATACATATTATGTAATTGTATTATATAATTACATACTATTTCTGATTTAATTATATTCATCAGTTTCTTTTCTAATTACAAAATATATAATTGAATTGAATTGAATTTGAATTTGAATTGAATTTGAATTGAGAAATTTTTTATTATTTTTAATTTTAATTACAGATTTTAATTGTATATTAACAATATTAATAAAGTGTGGTTTTTGGTTTTTGGAAAGTGAAATTGATGAGGTTTGATATTAAATTAAATAATTCTATATATATTTTATATGACGATGATGGAAAATATTTTGAAAATGTATCTTTTACCTTTATAAATAGATGGAAAAGTTTTTATAAATTTTTAAACTTCTATATTAATTTTGTAAACAATTTAAGAATAAAATTCAAAATCTTAATTATATGTATATATAAAAAAAAAACTAATTAATATTTAAGTAAACGTTTTTATTGAATTTAATATTTGAATTTTCCGAGCTTTTCCGGAGTTTTTAAGTTTTCGGGGGTTAATCGCACCATATAAGAATTGATGATCTATTTGAAAAAAAAACTGTATTTGAATGGTTCAAGTAATAATTAAATTACCGATTTATAACCATTATTAGGGATGACGTATACTTCGTCTCCTCAATAATGCGGAGACTTCGCAAGAAAAGCGGAAAAAGAAAAACTCCCGGGGAAAAATATTCCAACACTAAAACTTTAAAAAGTCAAATATTACCCCCTAACACACCTAATACTTAACTTAATATAATTTTCGATTAATTTATTTCTATATTTGTTGTTTTTTTTTCTATATATCTATATACAGAGTTCTTGTTCAAATTTATTTTTATATATCCGCTTTTTTTTATATATAGTTAAAATTTTCACTATAATAAAATGTGTAAAATAAACTATATTCAATATATATATATAATAAATATTTAAATATAACTTTTCCTCATCAAAAAAAAAAAAAAAATCTATATTTGAAATGTTATTGTACAAAAAAAAAAACATTAAATCGATTTTCTATATAAAATTATCATGCATTTTTTACCATAGAAATGTTACTATATATAATTTTTTGAATGATAAACTATATATTGAATAATTTGTTTTGTATTAAAATATACAGGAATTGTTTTTTTTTACCATATGAATTTTTTTTATATACGAATCAATGCCTTGCATTTGTGCATATATAAAAATAATTAATAAAATGAAACTTATATAAAAGCAGTTAATAATAAGCAGCGCATTCATCAATATTGAAAACAAAAATGAAAATTAGTATATTTTTGCGAAGCATCCGTGAAGTACTTCTTAAATTATTTGTTTAGAATCTGTTTACGCGGAAACCGCAAACAAACTGACATCGTTTTTATATAAGAAAAAATTAAAAGATCTGCTTCGGAATACATACAGTTAAAGAATGCATTTTGAATGCATTACAAAAACACCTTTTAAATGTGGACACCTCTCTCTATGGAAAAATAAACACTTTTGAAGATTTTATCATCTTGATAGGAAGGCAATTAGAAATCCTTTATAAAAGATATTCTATAGGCTTGATTGGTTTGTGTATACAATAAATAAATATATATGAAAATATTTTATCTGATTGCAAATGATTTTTAAACCATTAAATTTGTGTTTTTGTTGTTTTTAGTTCGTTTTCACCGGAGGAAGGATTAACATTTTATAGAATTCTTTTGTAAATCAAAAATTCTATAAAATAAGTATGTATGTATACATAAAATAAATACCCACCCCAGATCGTTTTTAGTTTTATTTTTATTTTTTGTTTTAGATTTAAAAAGACCTCGAATTAATTTGTGAATTAAATTTAATGTGTAAAATTTTTAAAATAAAAAAACAATATCACAAATACAATATTGTATATGGTATTTGTTATATATATAAATAAATAAACATGCAAAAAAAAAAATACAAAAAAATTTTCCATATATACAGAATGTCATATACACAGAGGTCCTATATACACCATATAGACGAAATCCTTTTGATGCACTTTTGAAACTTAAAAACTTCTTTTTGGATTATTTAAAGTCAAAAACTATTACATTTTAGGTCTCTTATTTCGGTGGTCTCTGTCTTATTATGAAAACAAATAGAATTTATTGAAATTGTCATGTTGTTTTCAATCAGTCTCTTGATGTGCCTGATCCATCTATACGCAGACTATAAGAACAAAACTTTATTTATATATATCAACATCAATGGTATTAAATATGACTTTTAAATTTGATTTAAAAATCCTTATAACTTTTCCGCAGGATATTTAATCAAGTTTAAACAAATATTAATCAATATCTATATGTGCGAAAACAAAAATCATAAAAAATATGTAAAGCACCACCACCCCCCCGTATATATCAATATTTTTTTTATTTAGATAAAAAAAAAAGAAGCTCTTATGCATATTATGCATATGTAGGTCACATTTTAGGAAAATATAAGGAAAATATTATATATCCATAAACTTGACCTATTTATAATTGAAATTTTGTCATGTTATGTTTTTTGTTTTTTTTTTATATATCGCATATTGTTCCGGAAAAATTAATTTAATTATGCTCTCGCACCAACTAACCACATAATAATATAATAGAATTTTCCCCATTTAAAATGAAACTGTTTTCCATAACTTTAATAGAATTGAACAGAAAACAAATCATTTCATTTGATATGTTAAAACTTTCCCGTTGAAAATTCTATTATCAAAATTTCATTTAACGTCGACTTTTTCGGTAATCGCGGTAATGTTTATCTTTGCACTATACTTTTTGCAATTTTAATACATTTTTATTACGAATTTTTTTGCGTAAACAATCAAAAAGATTAGATTAAATAATAATAAAAATACATAGCCATTTTGATTGGAGATATCAATAAAAAAACAAAAAGAAAACAATAAAATCGATAAAACCTTTTTGAATTCAATTCATGACGTATATATTTTTTATTTTTTTTGTTATCATACCATATATATTATATAAATGAATCGATGATGAATGCATAATAATGAAAGCAAAGCAAAGCAAAAAATATAATTTAGTCATCGTATATTTATGCAATTTAATGTTTCTAAAATCTATAGAGAAAAATCCATTATAATTATCTGTATCTTGAGGTATTTGAATATATAGAATTGAATTGAATTCAATATTGAGTGTGTTGAATTTGTATTGTATATATATGCGATTAGATTTTTTTTTATTTGATATAATATATAACATGGTTTAGTGATTTTAATTTGAGAAATATATCGTGCAATATATTTTAGAAAGTTATTATGCTATACATATTTGATATATTTAAAAAAAACCAAAAAAATTGTAATGTTTGTGGTTGGCCAAATGATTATTTATGAAAAAAAATGGAAAACTTCAATATTAAATCACCTATAGTCACATATAAATAGTTATTATATAAATGGATATCATTGAAAATAAAATTGAATTGAAACAATTTTCAACTGATATGAAAGGAAAATGCAAAAAAAAATATAGCTTTTGTGTTATGGAAATTCTCCGAAATAGAAAATAGTCATCTCACCTAAAAAAAAACGGACTTTTCAACAGATTTTCAGCAAATGTTCTATATAAGCAAATATTACTAAACTATAAAAACAATTCGCAGTTAGTTTATACCAACGATAAAACTCCTCCAATTCATCCAAGAATTTGAAATTATGAACTTATAAAATTATCCTTGTAAATAATAAACTAAACTTCGATCCGATTGGTTTAAAAAATTTTGATTTTTATTTTAAAAGAATGTGCGGTTCTAAAGGCAATTTTAAAAAAAAAATGGTAAGTATATATAGAGATCCTTACGCATATATTGAACCACCCTCGTAAATGATTAATTCCGTCATATATATATATGTGATAATATATTGATAATATTTTATTTATCGTTCGTTTTGTTGTGATGCGACGATAATGAATATATTAAATTGAACTGATATATTGTATAGAACGTAACCAAAATTGTATTATATGATATCATTGCGGTAAATTCGGGATTAGATTTTCCTTAAATATATATAATACAAAACTAAAAGAAATATATAGACAAAAGAGTTTTTATATATTCCCATAGATATGAAAGAATGCAATATGAAACATTATGATGATTTGTTTATCTATTTTTTTAAGCTAAATGAGAAAGACCCAAAATAACTATATATATATATATATATATATATAGAGCGGTGGTCAGTTAAATAACACACCCATTTCTTGGAATGAATTCTTAAAAATATCTAATAGAAGCAGCAGTGTTAAACTGACTAAGGGAGTTTATAGAAAAAGGGAGTTTTTTGTAAATAAATATCTATATTTTCTTTAACAAAAAAATTCTGAACATAAAACGTAAAAAATTCTTAAAGTTAAGTGGTCATGTAAATAACACAGGCCGCGAACTTTGGCTTTATTTGCATCATAAAATAAAAAATTAATTGTTGGGAAACGTTTCATTTTAATTACTTCATCTTAATTACTGGATTACTTCAGCACATCACATCACATGCACTTTCCACGTTTGCGTCGATCTGATGGGATTGCATGCCAAGCCTGTTGCACGACTGCCCACAATTTGTCCAAATTTGTTGGTCGATTTTCACTAATCCCTTTTTCGACATCTCCCCACAAATTCTCAATGCGGTTCAAGTCCGGACTTTGTGCCGACCAATCCAATTTGTTCTTCTAACAGCCATCTTTTTATGCAACGAGCGGTCTCTTTTGGATCGTTATCGTGCATAAATTTCTTCTTAAGTGGCATATTATCATCAGCATATGGTTCCATTGGATTTTCAAGTATGTTTTATACATATACTGATCCATTTGTCCTTCTATTCTGTGTATTGATTACTACCATGCAAAGACAGCGCTCCCCAAATCATGATACTACCGCCAGCATGTTTTACTGTTTTTGTGTATAATGAATTGATGCTTGGATCTTTGATGTGTATAATGGATTGATGCGTTGATTACGTATAGACGTCGTACATATACACTTTTCCATCCGATCCACATCTATTATACTTTGATTCATCGGTCCATAACACACTTTTACAGAAACTTATCGGTTTTTGTATATATAATTTGTAGTTGTAAAACTAAAATATTTGGCGTAATAAATCACTGTGTTATTTAACTGACCACCGCTGTATATATATATTGATAATATTGAAATTGATTTAAAAGATAATCCAGAATTCTAAGATTCTAAGAATGAATTCTATACACATTTCATATAATTATAAACCTCATTATTACTATATATTATATGTAATATAAATTATGCTAAAATCAGATTAAATTTCATATATATGGCATTTAAAAACCATACCAAAACCATAATACTATTAAAAAACCAATTGAAAATGAAAAAAATTATTCAAAAAATATGATTTATTTCGAAATAAGCACGCAATTCAAATATACGATCATACATTTTTTTTATAGATGAATGCGATGATAGATATCCATACGCAAGCAATAAATTTTAACTTAATATATATTAACAATATTAATAAGATTAATTTTTGTATAGGAAAAAAAAACACTATACCGAGATATATAGAATTTCATATATAGATTTTGCGGTCGTTGTTCTATAATCATCATATATATGTATATCTATGCACATACAATGTGATGCATTTTTCATATATAGCTTCTTTTATACTATCCATAAAGCAAAATATATATATTCTATTTTTTTATATTCATTATATATACAAAATAAATTGTATACATTAAATTGTATAAAACTATATATATATATATATACACAGTGCGACAATTAATATTTCCGACTGGTCCTAGGAAATACATTAAAAACACGATTTTTGAAATTATTGTTTTTTATTTATTCAAAATATTCTCCTCCAGATTCAATACAACTGTTACATCGATTTAATAATGATTCAAATGCAGCTCATTTTGCGAAATTGCCTCTAGTGCGCGTGTAGATGCTGTTTGAATGGTTGCAATATCATCAAAAAAACATCCTTTCAATTTCATTTTAAGTTTTGGGAACAAGGAGAATGATCACATGGTGCTAAATCAAGGAAATACGGTGGATGATTTAACACACAGACTTGATTTCGAGGCAAAAACTGACGAACAATAAGTGAAGCGTGACTTGGTTGGTTATTATCGTGTAACAAACACCAACTATCTGATTCACGATATTCAGGTCGAATACCACGAATCCTGCCCATCAAACGCTTTAAAACTTCGTCGATATAATATATGCGCCACTGACTGTTTGACCAGTTAGAACCAATTCTTTATGGATAATTCCATTGCTATATCGAAGAATGTTACGAGCATTGTATTGATTTTCTATGGAACTTTTCTTGTTTTTTTAGCCTGTGTTTTAGCCATCCACGAATCGTTTATACCACTCAAAAACTTGTGTTTTACCCATACAATTATCACCATTTACTTACTGCATCGATTTGAACGTTTCTGTTGAAGATTTACCAAGCTTTGCGTTGAATTTAATGACTGCTCTTTGTTCCGCATGTTAAAATTTCTATACTTCAACTAAAATATTGTTTCACAAGAAATATCATAACTTTTTTATTTGTCAAACAAATGCAATGAAAATTTTACACAGGCAGTTAGAGAAAACATCAAGCTTCAAAACACATGCATCCATCACATAGATCGTCCCACTGGTTATTGAGATATGGTTTGAGTCCAGAATATTAATTGTCGCACTGTGTATATAAAGATACATTTTCTATATCTATATATATATATGATGAGATGCACTTTAAAAATATATTATACACCATTATTATTATTATAGCTAAATATAGAGAAACTAAATTATTGTGTGTGTGTAATATATGAATTTTTAGGTATATGCATCATCGTTGTGTTGTGTTGTGTTGTGTTTCTGATGGATGGATGGATGGATACAAAGAAAATTTATTCTTGTCGTCTTTATTAAAAAAAAAGCAGAAGGAAAAAATATAGAAGAAAAAAAAGGGCACGTATCGGTAATTTATAAATATAAATATAAAATGATAAAATACACATTTTATAAAACAACACACCACCGATTGTTATATTCATATTCATATAGAAAAATCAAACAAATGGTACTCGTAAATTTTCATATACACTTTGTTAACTATTTTATTTTTATAAATATATATATATATATAGGAGAACACCTCGTTCGTGCTCCACTTCGCATCATCCCATCCGAATTTTTGCAGAAATTCAGTATCCCCAGCAAAAATGCGGAGGAGGATGCGGAAGCCTATGCGAATTCGGACAAACATTCATGCAACCTAAACGGCTAATATAGTTTTTATACAAGGAACAATTCCATTATAGTATATAATTCAACTTAAAGATCATATTTTTGGAGATGATATACTTGGATCATTATTTGCACTAATATTTATTTATTTTTATATCCTGTCTTTCAGAGGTAATAATTCTATAGGTCTATAGGACATGGACATGGAGGTTTCGCTGCAATTCGTCTATATATTAACCTATGCTACAATTTGTTTTAGTAATATATTTGATATTTTATAAGGGTTCATTCAAATTTTCATTTCATATTTCATTTATATATGCATGCATTATTATAAAATCGTAAATGGTTATTAATTTGAATTTTTATATTACGTGAAAATAAATAAATATATATTATATTTGCATTGAATTAAATACACACACTGCATATACTATAGATAGATAAATATATAAATAAAAACCAAATCAAATTGTATATTATAAAGGTTAAAATAATTTTGTAATATTTTTATATGCTGGTATTTTATTTTACGAATACTATTTTGAATGCGGTAGTAAACGTAAAAAACGTAAAAATATATACGTTTTGCAATTTAGTTTGTGACTGTGAATAATTTATTTTTTATGTTTAGATATATGCCAAATTGCAATGTAGATTGTTAAATGGTAGATTGTTTGTTAAAAAAGTGTGCAATTTAATAATTACCTAATTATAATACAAAATAATAATATAAAGAGACAATAGAAAAAAAAAATATACATTCATTTTATCATTGTTTTCTCTCTATATATATATATATAAAATTGTCTTTCGTTTGCGCTATTGTTATTATTATTATTATTATTATTATCTATCATGCAATTTATTGTATTCTATATGATGTTTTTGTGGTTATAAAATTATCTATAAATATAAAACAATAAAACAATTAAAATTAACTTCGGTCGGTCGAGATAATTGTGTATTAATCATTTCATATATATATATTTGTTTGTTTCGTACGTATAAGATAATTTATTGTCAAGGTAGGTATAAATATTTTTCATATTGATATCATTGAACGATTGTAATCAACTCTAGGGTTGAGTTATTCATTGTATTTTATATCTCATTATTATTATTATTATTATTATATGATTCACTTTCCTTTTCATTTTGTCCAAGTTTCATTTTAGATGGATGGGTTTTTTATAGATTGTAAAGAATATTTTAATTGATAGTCATAAGTTGAGGAGTTTAAATTCTATACTATCATCGGTTTATCCCCCGTTTCTCACAATTAGATAGTGATTCTAATTGAAAATATTACATCTTCTGGTGTGTATTTATGGTTGGCATTATTATGATTACGAGATATGAGTAATTTTTCTGTTATTGATAGAATATCCGTATCATATAAAGATTAAAAAGAGGAGGGTGGGTGGGTATGATAGAGTAGAACCCTGATGATGAGGTACACCGGAATAGACTGGATACAGTTTTGAATTTCATCTAATGTGTACAACCTTACAAACTGATGTTCCATTATGGATAGGAAGAAGATCGCCCTTTGATCACTTATTGTGTCTGAAGTCATATTTCCAATCATTAAATATATTAACAGATTAAATAATCTTATATCAATATTTTTAATGAATTTCTTATGGTTAGGTTTTCGTAAAATTAATATTATAACATTTTCTTAACATTTCATAAGAAAATCGCTATTATTCTTAATATACACGAAATTAAGAATAATTTTGCACCAAATCACTCCAAATTCAAATTAATCAATTACATAATTACAATTAAAATAGAGGTATATATATATATTTTTTAAAGCGCACTCAATAAACCAATCAAATTCCAAATATTAAGAAATGTTATTGCCTAATGCGAATCTTCAGTTTTAAATAATAACAATTTCCAATTTGAATACAATTAGTCTTAGACGTAGAGTACATAAAGTGGAAAATCGGGCCCAATCTGTGAAGGGAAAGATTTTAGTTGCTAAATAATCTAACATTAGACGGTAAATATTGCTGAATTGCTGTCTTTAAATTAAAATAAAACAAAAACTATCTTAAATATATATAATAACAATTTGTTAAACTATATATATATGATGTAGAAGAGGTATAAAAGTATGTCGGAAGGCATCAAACCTATAATTAACATATTATTATAACAGAAATTTATAGTAATATTATTATATATTAACAACAAAATAACTATCATCGGAAAATCTCAATTAATATATATATATATAGAGTAAAATTTATTTATATAACTTCAATTAAAATTCAACATATAATTTAAATGAAATTAAATATTTTTATATATATATAACCTTAATACGTCTATCAAGATATTATAATATAATGTATATATACTTTCGCATATTATTCTCTTATAATATATAGATAAAAATAAAAGTTTAAATTTGCATATCTAAATCATTATTTATATATTTATGTATTAATTTTTTTTTAAATCATATATATAAAATATTGTATATATTAACATTTTTAATGCATAATATAAATAAAAGATTATGAAGATTTTTAATATAATAAGATTGAATTTGATTTTGTAATATATGTGCGATTGTATATACATATATTAAAAATAATCTATATGGGATATAAATTTTCATATATAAAATCACTTAATTTCATAATAAAACAACAGAAAACCACAAACCACAAACATTGAACAAAAAAATAAATATAACCAAATTAAAAGTATTAAGAAAAAAAATATTATTCATATAATAAGATTTTGATTTGGTCAGAGTTTGGTTTATTGTTGTTTTGTTAGTTTTCATTTTATTCATATAGGTATTATAATTAATTTTAAAATGAAATAAAACTTAATACATGAAAAGTAACTCCGAAATCATGCAAATAAAAGACACACAAATAAACAATAATATAAATGGATAATTTTTTCAATATTATATATTATACTATATAGATAGATTATATATTAATTATATTACTCACCAAGTTGTTGTTGTTGTTTCGGGTTCACAAACATCTGATGATGAATTACTACATTCACTATTACATCTGCAAAAATAATAATATATATAGAGATATATCATTAAACAAAAAAAAAATAGACTTATATAAATAATTATAATTATAATAATTATAATTATAATAATTTATAAATAGAAAATTAAAATCTAAACTATAATTTTTAATATCTAGTAGTGAGATGAGATGCGGCAAATGGTAAAAAATATATAAGCAATTTTATAGAGCTCATCTGTACGTTTTCTGTTTTTTAACATAAAACAGATATATTTTTTTATAATTGAATTTTGTATATATGTAAATAACGTTTTTTTTTGTGAATTTAGATTTACATTAAATTGTAATTATATATAAAAAGTACTTTATAGTTTTTTTTTAATTTCCGTATTTTTTTATTTGTTTGTTTGTTTGTTTTCCATATACATATACATATATTTGGATGGGAGAGATTGCCTTGAGGTATATCATATTATTATTATATGCGTATTATTATTAAATTAACCGATTCATGTCAAATTGCAAAAAAAAAATGATGAATAATTTAAGAAAACTGTATATATGATTCATATATAGCAGTATAAAATTAATCTATAACCTATAAATGTTATTTGTATTTGATCGATTTTATTTTATTAAGAAGATATAAATTAACTTTATTCTATGTGTCTGTGTGTTAAATTAAAATAGAAATCAATTTAAAAGTTTAAAAATTTAATGAATTTCTAAAAATAATACCTTTCTGATATGTTTTCTTACCGAACACTCAAAACAAATCATTATTTATTGAAATGTTTCCCAAATTTTGTAATTCTGTCCTTAAGGAACACCAAACAGATTTGAAAAGGAAAATTAAACAGAAAATTCAATTTCATAGAGCCTCTTACAATTTCGAGTTGAAAATTTACATAATTATAGATTAAGGAGCGCTAAATACAGCAGCACTATTTTTACGTCATCTGTTCAATTACTCGGCTATGCCGATGACATTGACGTGGTGGGTAGAAGTATGGGTGCCGTTAAAGAAGCGTTCTTACTGTTGGAACGTGAAGCTTCCAAAAATGGGATTAAGGGTAAACGAGGAGAAAACCAAGTATATTATCGCACCAACGAACAGTAGGTTTATGGCACAACATTAAAGCGTATCAATTGGTCAGAACAAATATGAAACGGCGGACAGGTTTAGCTACCTTGGAAGCAGCATAAACAGCGAAAACGATATAGCGAAGGAAGTTCAATCCCGGATTGCTTAGGGAAACGGTTTGCGAAAGATGTTCTTCTCGAACACATTGAGTAAAACATTGAAACTAAAGCTATATCAAACACTGATTCGACCAATTGTGACCTACGGTTCTGAAACGTGGTGCATGACACAGGCCACCGAACGGCGACTTGGAGGGTTCGAAAAGAAAATACTACGCCTTATCTTTGGACCGACAAAGGTAAGGGGATGGTGGCGTAGGCCGTTCGATTTCGAGCTATATAAATTATATACCGAACCCGACATCGTTCGGTTCATTAAGATTGGTCGCCTGAGGTGGTTTGGTCATGTGGTACGAATGGATACCGTCAAAAATGCTGGACAGTACGCCGGGCGGATCTAGGAGTGTAGGAAGACCGCGGGGTAGGTGGAAAGATGAAGTAGAAGTGGACCTTTGGGCCCTCGGCGTTTCCGGCTGGCGGACGTTGGCGGTAAATAGGTCCGGTTGGAGGAGGCTGTTAATGGACGCCAAAACCAATTGTAGGTTGTAGGCGCGCAGAAGAAGAAGAAGAAATACGATAATCTTCCGGGTTTCAGCCAGCGATTCATCCATTGGTTTTTTTGGGTTATGTCCTCTCTGGCAAAGATTTCCCAATATAATTATCCCGTTATCTGTAGGCCATAACTCAAAAACCAATAGATGAATCTGACTGCGGAACCTGCAAGACGACGAAAAAAACACGTCTATTAAAAAACACAAACAAAAAATATGTAGGCGATTTTTTTGTATGAAGAATATTTTTTTTAACTTCATTAACAAAGAAGAAAAAAAAAGATGTTTTGTCGTCATTTATCTTCTTAATTTTTTTTGCATTATTTATAATAAGATATATTACAATAATCTTAAGCTATATATATTATAAAAAAATTATTTTCTCTGTCGCTGATGAATTTTATTAATAATAAAGTATTGTTGTATATTGTTGTTCCAAATTCAAAACAAATTCAAGATTGATTTATTTCGTTGTTATATTATATTGAACCATTCATATTTATAGTTTTATTTTATTTTATCTTTATATAGCTCGTTCAATTATTCATTTTTTTCGTGAGATTTTCGATATATTAGGTTC